>OY755246.1:32952317-33552317 GCA_963576725.1 Azorinus chamasolen | reverse complement strand
CAAGGCGACATGGGAGTGTCATGACACTATAATAGGAATTATTTTTTCATAATTAAGTTATAAGAAATAGAAAAGCTTCTCTGCTTCCTTGTCAAAGACAGCTGTGCTTGGCCTCGTTGTTGCAATGGGCCGAAACACTTCGAAAATAAGACAGTTTGGACTGATAATCATGCATTTGATTTGTACACAAAATTACTTTTTCATTAATAATATTAGTGGTAAGGACACTAAAGAAGTAATTGAAAACACCCTGAAATATTATCTAACATTGCAAACTCTTCAAAAAATAATAACTATATAAAGTTGAAATGTCATCAGTTTTCGCGACGATTGTAGAGACGGGCTAAAACACGGACTCTGAACCCTGTTTGGATTTCAACATTTCTGTGACTGCTCAGTGTTTGCAGTAAATAATTTGAACTGAGTAAAGGTTTAACTGACTAGAACTGAGTAAAAGTTGTCATTGGGAGTATAGCTAAATAAGGGCTATAAAATGAGCCCCCCCCCCCCCTAAAAATGTTATTATAAAATAAAATAAAATTACTTTTCATTATATGATAAAACAGTAATAAATATTGATTTTAATGACAATATTTAATAAGGAACCCAGTGTTTTGGGCTTGAGACCTATTGATTTCAAAGAGTCCTTTTGGCCCATGAAAAAAATCTAGAATTATTACTGCATGCCAATTATTAGTATTTGTTTTTAACCCTTTCCCTGTTCCATTTTAATTCCAAATTCCAGTCCCTACTGAATATTCATAAACAAAGTAGTTATAAAGAAATATGGAGATTGGAACTTTATTGCTATTTACTTCTACATTTTAGAAAGTACAGAAACATTTTTAAAATTCCAAAAGCAAACACAGCAGACCCTGATCAGATGGCTCCTATAGGAGCTATCTGATCTGGGTCTACTCTGTTTGCAAATGCATGAAAACTTCGTTGTTTATATGATGGGAAGGGTTAATGGGGATTTTAACACCACATTAGATTTTTTGGCCAAACCAGAAAGTGTAGAATCATTCCTATATCATAAGCAAACAGAGCAGACCCTGACCAGACAGCTCCTGTAGGAGCCATCTGATCTGGGTCTATTCTCTTTGCAAATTTATGCGTGAAAAAGGTGTTTATATGAGGGAAAGGGTTAAGTGTGTAAATGTTATGTGTGTAATGTAAGATTTATAATGGTATGGTATGCATTTATGGTAAAGTATGAATGATATTGTTAAAAAGTATAACAAACATAAGTATCTTTTTCCTCCTTTTGTCGTGTCAGTAAAATCTACCTGACAAAAGTCAAATCTACCTGACAAATTTCCAAAATCTACCTGACATGCCTCAGCAGGTTATCACATGTATGGTATGTGCAATGCGGACAAAATTATTGCCAACGTTAAAGTTGGGCCCAAACAGACAAACCAACCAACCACCAGTTGTGACAAACCTACCAACCAACAGACAAACCAAAAACAATATGTACCCCCGATCACAGATCTGAGGGTATATAAAAATGCTGTTAATAAATATTCATGATGTCATCATTTCTTACATGAATACTGAACAAGGAAAGGGTTAGCCCTTTACCTGATCAATATTCATGTAAGAAATAATGTAATATTTATTATGTTAACTTTTATGTGCAATTTTCAAGGATATCTTTGCTTTGACAAAAACTGTAGATCAGATGTGGATCATGTCATAGGTAAACACTGCAGACCCTGATCAGATAGCCCCTACATGACCTGTCTCATGTGTCTACTCTGTTTGCGAAGACATGAAAAAGCATTTGTATGAAGGTAAGGATTAAAATGAGACACTCAAATTATTTTTACAACAACATATGCTACTTAAGAAATGGTCTTTTGTATTACAATTACATGTAGATGAGTATGTATATACATGTATATATAGTTATAGTACTTGTTATAATGTCAATATATTTGGGCTATCATAGTTGAATCACCTGAACCCTTTGAATGCTGACTTTTCAAAATGGAATAGTCCATTATTGATTAACCCTTTTCTCCATGAATATTCATGTAAGAAATTATGACATCACGAATATTTATTAGCTAATTTTATAATAGCACACTGACAAAGGAAGTTTTGGCAAAAGCAATAAGTGTAGAATCATATCTCAAGCAAACAGAGCAGACCCTGATCAGACGCCTCCTACAAGAGCTGTCTGATCTGGGTCTACTCTGTTTGTAAAGGCATAGAAAGGCGTATTTATGAAGTAAAGGGCTAAAGTCAGTTGACAGGGTATACATTGTGAGAAGATGATACGAATGATTCAATGATACACAGTACGACTCTGATCAGAGGGCTACTGAAGGAGCTCTCTCATCTGGGTCTACACTGTTTGTAAACGACAGTGCCCATGTGTCCAGCATTCAATGGTTTAATTAACATGTTAATAATAACATAAAAGTTTTATAATGTTTTCCTTGATTATATTGTTACAAGTTTGTGCAGAACTGATGTTGCCAGTTAAGATTCATGCATTGTATAAGTAATAGTTGTATACATGTATGTTACCAGAATAAAAACTCAAATAAAATAAACACTCTGCTCCATTCTTAATTAAGCTCTATATAAATAAGAAAGAAACTTGAACTATCACTAAATGGCACTATTACCCCCACAAAAATGCTCTCATGGTGAACATTACTCTGAAACAACTCAACCCAAATTCAGAAAACGCACGCAATAAGTAAGCAGGACACACTGAACTCCTTACTCCATGAATATTCATGCAAGAAATAATCACATTATGAATATCAATTAACTATAATGTTATAATGGCACTACGAACAAAAGAAAATTTAGCATGACAGAATCTGTAGAATCAGATATATATTATATCATAAGCAAACAGAGCAGACCCAGATCAGACAGCTCCTATAGAAGCCGTCTGATCTGGGTCTACTGTTTACAAAGGAGTAGAAAGGTGAACCGGTATTTATGGAGTAAAAGGTTAACCCTTTATTCCATGAATATATCTTTCTACGCTTTTGCAAACAGAGAAGATCCAGATCAAATGGCTCCTGTAGGAGCCATCTGATCACGGTCTACTCTGTTTGCTTTTATGAAATTGTACAGATATGACTCTACAGTTTCTACCATGGCCAAACTTTCCTGTGTTCATATGTCATTATAAAAATGAATCTAATCAATATTCATGAGAGCTTTATTTCTTACATGAATATTCATGGAGTAAAGGCTTAACCCTTTCCCTCATATAAACGTGTTTTCACGCATTTGCAAACAGAGAGTAGACCCAGATCAGACGGCACCTAGAGGAGCCGTCTGATCAGGGTCTACTCTGTTTGCTAATAGAATTTGATAGATCTGTTTCTTTACTTTCTAAAACGTCTACAATGTTCCACCTTCCATATTTCTTTATAACTATTTCGTTAATGAATATTCAGTAGGTACTGAAAATTGGCCTAAATACAGAACAGGGAAAGGGTTAATACAAAAATTGATGTAAGGGTAGAGTCTTGTATGAATACTGACCAAGCAAATGACCACATGACCACAAAGTGACCCCAGTGATACCCCCATCAAACTTTGTTGGCAGGGGTATAACAAAGCAAGCAGATATTGTTCTGGTTGCACAGCTAAGCAGTATAAGAGTAATTATATGAGCCAACACAGGAGAAAAAGTCTTTGGGGACGTATATGACCCATATCCCAGTATCTGCAACCTGACTCGCACTTGCTAAGAGTTTGGATCCAAATCAGATGCCAAGTAACTTGGCGTTCCACTAGGAACCAAGCTGTTTGACAACAGTTGCTCAAAAATCTACAGTAAAACCTCTCTTTAACGACCACTAAATTACATCAAGTATTTTGTGTTAAGGGCAGGTGGCTGCTTAAAGCAAGGTGAAAGTAAAACAGAACGCTCCTATAAAATGCACCTTGCTTTAAGCAGCCACCTGCCCTATATACCAGTTAACACAATTTAATGGTCGTTTTTACAGAGGGTAAGTAGTACTAAGAGTACTGGGCCAGACCAGCTGCTTTGTGAGAGGGGCAGCATCTGGTCATAGTCTACCCAATTCTTTAATGATAAAACACTCAAACAGTGCCACACAGTGTAGACCCTGACCAAAAGCAGCTGCTCACAATTGCGGTTGCTATCCCATTGCCCCATATTCATGCCTTTTGATGTCTCTGTAAAAGGCACTTTATGAAATCACTGGGATAAATAGAGCATTTGCTCCAAAGAAGCAAATGCTCCATTTATCAGGATGGTTTCAAAATTACACTATTCTAAATTTTTCATTTTTCCTAGTAAATGCTTTTTTCAGCAGATGTATTCAAAGAGGTTGGGTCTAAAAATAGCCTATGGGGTAATGGTCTAAAAATAGCCTATGAGGTAATGGGCTATGGGCTTCAACTGTCTGCAAATCACCAAAGACACTGTAGTTACCCTCATTATTAGCACATCCAATCTCTACTGGTTAGCAAATTTGAACAACTCAATTTTGCATCATATTTATAACTTTAAATACAGTAAAACCCCGCTAATATGACCACCTAAAAGAGGTATAATTGCTAGATGCAGGTTGTAGCTTAATGCAGGACAAAAGTAATGCAGAAAGGTCCAATAGGAGCTTTCTGCATTACTTGTCCTGCATTAAGCAACCACCTGTTATAAAGACACTCATGTTTATTCATTAAGTGGTCTCATTAGAGGGGTTCTACTGTATATACACAATTCAGTAGTAAACAGTGTAGAACCCAATCAAACAGAGCATTCAGCAGCAGTTTGATATGGCTGTACATTATTTGCCTAAGTTTGTCTGGCCGAATATTTCGGGTAATTACATTAGTTTTTCTCCTGACACGACTCAGATACAAGGCAGTTTGTTGTGAGTGAGTGTTACCTGGCTTCAGCTCTTCAATCGTCCTCTCTTTATTGAAAAATATTTCATTGGTTAATGTAACTGCTATGACATGGTTCCTTTCAAACAGAAGTCATATGGAGGAGAAAAGAATGTTTCTTATCACCTTTATCAAAGATGGCAGCTATAGCCCTTTACTTCATGAATATGAACCCTTTACTCTATGAATATTCATGCTAGAAATGATGACATCACGAATATTAATAACATTTTCTAAAAATAATGGAATATTAACATATGAAATTTTAGTCAAAGCATAATTTGTACAATCAGATCTATCTTACTCCATAAGCAAACAGAGCAAATCCAAATCAGACAGATCCTATAGGAGCTGTCTGATCTGGGTCTTCTCTGTTTGCAAAGACGTGAAAAAGTGTTCATATGAGGGAAAGCATTAATGCCATCATAAATTATTTTTTATTATGGCATGTGAACCTGGGATTCTTTGACCATGATTGTAGAATCAAATCTATATAATTCCATAAGCAAACAGAGCAGATCCTAATCAGATGGCTCCTACAGGAGCTGTCTGATCTGGGTCTGTTCCCAAAGGTGTTAAAAGGCGAATTTATGAAGTAAAGGGTTTAATTGATTACATAACAGGAGGATCTTGAAAGTTTCATTTCAAGTGAAATTCCTTTGTTTATGCAACAGAAAGTACTTGCAACAGGAAAATAAATTAAAGAGATGCTGATATCCTTGTCCTCCTTCTATGAGTCATTACTGAAACTGGTTAACATTGTTAACCCTTTCCCTGTTCTATATTTAGGCCAAATTTCAATACCTACTGAATATTCATTAACAAAATAGTTATAAAGAAATATGGAAGGTGGAACATTGTGGACATTTTAGAAAGCAAAGAAACAGATCTATCATATTCTATTAGCAAATAGAGCAGACCCTGATCAGACGGCTCCTCTAGGAGCCGTCTGATCTGGGTCTACTCTGTTTGCAGATGCGTGAAAACACGTTTATATGAGGGAAAGGGTTAATCCTTTCTCAACGAATATAAATCTAACCCTTTCTCTGTTCTAGATATATGTTCCAAATTTCGCTGACAAAATAGTTATACATGTAATGAAATAAGCAAGGCGGACCATTGTAGCAAATTCTATTAGCAAACAGAGCAGACCCTGATCAGACCCTGTTCCTATAGGAGCCATCTGATCTGGGTCTACTCTGTTTGTATATGCGTGAAAATATGTTTATATGAAGGAAAGGGTTAAGAATCCAAATCTACATGAATATCCATGGACTGAATCTTTAAAATTACACACTAACACTGACATTTCTGGCAGTGACAGAATCAGATACATTGTATACATTATGCAATAAGCAAATTGGACAGACCATGATCAGACAGTTCCTATAGGAGCTGTCTGGTGTGGGTCTACTCTATTTGCAAAGGTGCCAAAAATGGTCAATATGAAGGAAAGGGTTAACATGTCATAGAATGCAATCTACAGTTTCTTCCTGTAAACAAACACTAGAAATCTTATATCCTGCAGAGTGTGATGGAAAATTTCTATCCACTAAAATAACATGACAATCTATCTTCAGTACAAGGAGGTATTTTAACCCTTTCCTTGTTTAATATTCATGTAAGAAATAATGACATCATGAATATATATTAGCTGAATTTTTATAATGGCATATGCATACAGAATATTTTGGCTCAGACAAAAACTGAAGAATCAGATCTATATTATACCATAAGCAAACAGAGCAGACCTTGATCAGACTGCTCCTATAGGAGCTGTCCGATCTGGGTCTAATCTGAATGAAAATGCTTGAAAAGGCATTCATACGAAGGAAAGGGTTAAGCTATCTCAATGGAGGGCAATGAAATTTATGCGGTAAAGGGAGGGTATTATATAAACTATTTTCAGTAAAGGGAGGTAATGTATTATGCTAATAGAGTTGTCTTACCTGATGCATCAAACAGTTCATTATACAAGTTCACAGGGACTAGTGGGTCAGTGAGGTCACTGAAGAATGCCTTTAAAAATGTGGCTACAGCATTCACTTGGATGTCCAACGATGATATGTCAACACTGGAATCTGAAAACGTCACAAGTCCAAACATTGAAAACCAAAACTGAAGAAAGGCATACAGTAGTTTGCAACAAGAAAACAAGTGGAAAACCTAAACTTTCCTGAAATTGTCTAAGTCCACCTGCTGTAATTCCTTGGAAAATCAACACTCGACCTGTAACTCATTCTGATAAAGCTACATACCAAATATCACTTCAATATCTGCAGGGGGTTAAAAAAAAAGTCCGGAAAAATGAAATGTGGTTGACTGACGGACAGACGGTGTAAACCTAGACGGTGTTTACCTTGTGTAAACTACTTGGTATTATAATTCATATGTACATGTAAATATGTCTCACCTTCATTATATTTGGCTGTCAGCAGGTCTACTTGGGCCTTGTTGCCAGGGATACGGTAAATCCCCTCTGCATGTAAACCTGTAAACAACACACAACACTGGTAAGCTTGTCAAAAAGCTGTTCAGTTAACGAGTGAAATATATACATGTATATTTTAAAATTCACCAAGGCACATACATCATTCAAGTTAAGAAAACAAGAGGGCCAGAATGGCCCTGACATCGCTCACCAGGCAATCAGAGGAGAAGATGTTCAAAGTTTTCACTATAATATGTTTCTAGAGAAAACTAGCCTACCCTGGGGCGGGCCAATTTTGATCCAAGGGGCATAATTTATACAACTTTTGTAGGGGACCTGAACATGATGCTATGTGCCAAATATGAAAGCTGAAAACCTTCCAGTTTCTGAGGAAAATATTTTCAAATTTGACACTATAATTATGTTTCTATTGCAAACTGGCTACCCCTGGTGCGGGGCCAATTTTGACCCCGGGGGCAAAATTTATACAACTCTTGTAGAGGACCTGAACATGATGTTATGTGTGAAATATGAAAGCTGAGAACCTGCCAGTTTCTGAGGAGAAGATTTTCAAAGATGTCACTATATGTTTCTATTGAGACATGGCTACCCCTGGGGCGGGGCCAATCTTGACCCCTGGGGCATAATTTATATAACTTTTGTAGAGGACCTGAATATGATCCTATGTGCCAAATATGAAAGCTAAGAACCCTGTAGATTTAGAGGAGAAGATTTTCAAAGTTTTCACTATAATTATGTTTCTATTGAAAACTGGCCACCCCTGGGGCGGGGTCAATTTTGACCCTAGGGGCATAATATATATAACTTTTGTAGAGGACCTGAACATGATGCTATGTGCCAAATATGAAAGCTAAGAACCTTTCAGTTTCAGAGAAGAATATATTCAGTTTTACCATATATTTCTATTGAAAACTGGCTACCCCTGGGGCGGGGCCAATTTTGACCCCAGGGGCATAATTTATAAAAAATTTGTAGAGAACCTGAACATGATGCTATGTGCCAAATATGAAAGCTGAGAACCTTCCAGTTTCAGAGGAGAAGATTTTCAAAGTTTCACTATATGTTTCTATTGAAAACTGACCACCCCTGGGGCGGGGCCAATTTTGACCCTAGGGGCATAATTTATACAAATTTTGTAGAGGACCTGAACATGATGCTATGTGCCAAATATGAAAGCTGAGAACCCTGTAGATTCAGAAGAAAAGATTTTCAAAGTTGTCACTATATGTTTCTTTTCAAAACTGGCTACCCCTGGGGCGGGGCCAATTTTGACCCCAGGGCCATAATTTATATAACTTTTGTAGAGGACCTGAACATGATGCTATGTGCTAAATATGAAAGCTGAGAACCCTGTAGATTCAGAGGAGAAGATTTTCAAAGTTTCACTATATATTTCAATAGAAAACAAGGCACCCCCGGGGCGGGGCCAATTTTGACCCCAGGGGCAAAATTTATATAACTTTTGTAGAGGACCTAAAGATGATGCTATGTACCAAAGATGAAAGCTGAGAACCCTGTAGATTCAGAGGAGAAGATTTTTAAAGGTTCAAATTGTTGACGCCCGACGACGGACGACGCACACCGCACGACGGACGACGGACATCAAGTGATCACAAAAGCTCACCCTGAGCACAAAAGTGCTCTGGTGAGCTAAAGAGGCAAAGTCAGCGACTATTTGTGTCCATTTTTGTGGCTATTTGTGTCCACAGGAATCCATCAATTTCACTCATCACTGTCAGCAAACAGTCTCTCTACAGCCAATATTATTAGTTTCAATGTTACTACAAGCAAGGTTTTACGCAAGCGTAAAATGGCTGCTTAACGTCTTTAAGCAGGATAGAAGAAAAAGAGGGAGCAATATTGTTTAGTAGTTTAAATTAACAGATACATTGGGAAAACATGACTGTAATGTATAAATTAACAGCAGAAACGGGGGAATGTTTTAAGGAGCCATGATGCATAATACCTGTGTATGACACCAATAATACACATTACCACGAAGTAAATACAGATCAATGGTATTCAGCACAATTGTGAAATATTCAAAACGGTCAACAAAACCACGAGTAAAAGGTCTCAGCTAAATAACTTTACCAAAGACAAAATTCAAACAAAGGACTTATACTTTTACAATATTTGTGTACAGAATTGTTTTTAAACCAAAAGCACGTAAATTAAGGGTGCTAACAAAAAAAATGAGAGAAAAAAAAAGTTATGCTTCCGCCAAGGATCGAACCCGCGACCTCACATTTCCTAGGCCACCGTTATAACCCCTCGACTACGCTGACTGCTACAAGTGGTGCGTGCTTTTAAATGATTTATACCCAATACACTAGCATTTTCAATGGCAGAAAAGAAGCAAATAACCTCGACAAAAATATTTGTCCCCGCTAACAAAAAATGTATGAATCAAAATAAGTAAAATAAATGAATGTATATAAATAAAAGCTTGTCTCACAGTAACCCATAGTTATTAAAAAAGATTGGCTTTTATAGAAACACAGGAACGCAGAAATGCATGATCAAAATTCAAAGCCATATAATTGTGGGCTGCTTTCAGCAGCCCAATTACTACTATAATATAGCATAAACTCTATAAACTGGAATTTTGGTAAAACAGAATTTAGCTATTTTAAGCAGGTGGCTGCTTAATGCAGGGTGAAAGTCATGCAGAAAGCTCCTCTGGGAGCTTTCTGCATGACTTTCACCCTGCATCAAGCTGCCAACCAACATTGATACTAATTTCAATGTCCCGTTTAAAGGGGTTTTACTGTAATATTATTGCCATCATTATTATCTGTACACGATATCTTTATCATTATCTTCATCACATACAATATAATTAATATTTATGTCCTACCCTATTTACTCTTAGTATTCAGAAACCTATATCACACTTCTCCAACAGTTTGTAAAGCTGAATTATTTAACACTTTATATCATGAATATTAATTATTATAATTTTTATAATGACATATGAACACGGGAAGTTTTGACCATAGTAGAAACTGTAAAATCATATCTAACAGCAGACCCCGATCAGACAGCTCTTGTAGTAACCATCTGATATGTGTCTACTCTGTTTGCAAAGCCAGAAAGGTGTATTTATGGAGTAAAGGATTAACTTAGGTTATTTTTAGACCCAACCTCTTTAAATGAATCTACCCAAAAGGAGCATTTACTAGAGAAAAGTAAAATTTTAGAATTTTGTAGTTTGAAACCATTGTGATAAATAGAGCATTTGCTCCCATAGGAGCAAATGCTCTATTCATCACAGTGGTTTCAAGGAGTGGTTATTACTGAGGCGTAGAAAGGCGTATTTATGGAGGAAAGGGTTAAATAAATATTCATGGAGAGAAAGGTTAAAGCTTAAGGATCAATGAGACATGGAGATGTTTATGTATAGCGCTAATCTTGAACAGTTTGTGATTAAGCGAGTCAACAACGACAAAAACAACTACAGTGAGAAATACAAAGTCTCCTACTGGTGTGTGGAATCTGTCTACATTTCCCATACAATTCTACCAATATACATGTACGGTAGTAACTATGACTGAAAATATAAGATAATCTAAATGTCCTGCTAAAAGCACTCTGTATGAATAGGAAAAGTTTCAGAAACAGTAGCTTAATCCTTTACTCCACAAAAACTGAAATGCATCTTTTAACCAATTTGCAAATAGAGTAGACCCAGATAAGACAGCTCCTACAGAAGTCATCTGATCAGGGTCTGCTCTGGTTGCTTGTGGAATATAATATAGTTTATGACAATGAAAAAATTTCTACATTCATATGTCATTATAAAATTTCAGCTAATTAATATTTATCATGCCATTATTTCATAGTGAAAAGGATTATTTACTTTTCTGATTTATTACAGAATTCAGATTTTCCAGGCAGATGGATGGAGAAGACAGTATGAAAGACTGACAAACAGAAAACTTGTAGTCTCCTATGAAATTATTAGTAGAGAAACTCAAACTGTGAGGAATTAACTCATTACCTCATTGTCTATTTTTAGACCAAACTTCATTGAATAAATCTACTAGAGAATTTACTAGAGAAAGGGAAAAATGTGTGGTTTTGAAACCAATGTGATAAATAGCTATTTACCACAATGGTTTGAAGAAAAAAAAAGACTTTTACAGAGGCGTCAAAAAGTGTCAACATGAGGGAATGGATTAAAAGAGTGTGGTCATTAATTCAAATACTTTGTGATAACCTTTCTAAACAGTTCAGATCCAAATAAGACACCTTGTGCTGATATAATCAATTCAATCAGGATCAGACACTGTTTGGCATCTTGACAGAGTTTCTAAGTTTGAGAAGAAATGGAAGAAATATGTACAATGACCACAAGGGTCATAGATGAACTAGCATGATGTACAGTAGAACCTATCTTAACTCATTACCTCATAGCCTATTTTTAGACCCAACCTCTTTGAGTAAATCTACCGAAAAGGAGCATTAACTAGAGAAAAGGATTTTTTTTTTAGAATTTTGTAGTTCAAAACTATTGTGATAAATAAAGCATTTGCTCCTGGAGGAGCAAATGCTCTATTTATCACAATGGTTTCAACAGGTGACTTTTGCAGAGGCATCAGAAGGCGTCAGTATGAGGGAATGGATTAAGCAGCCATTCATTTATTGTGCATAGTGGTCTTAAAAAGCAGGAAGTTGCTTAATGGAGAGCAAAAGTAATGCAAAAAGCTCATATAGGAGCTCCCTGCAATACTTTTGACATGCATTAAGTTATCACCTGCTTTACAGACCTTTAATTAGACCTCTTTTTTGATGGCCGCTTAAGACAGGTTCTTTGTATTCAAAATACTAAACCTATCATTCCTCCATCACACCTTATGTTATGACCACTCAATAGAATCATCTCAAAGATAGGTGGAGAAATAAGGAAGCTATTCTTTTAATAAAAAAATGAAAATTAACTTATTTATTTGATATGTTCCTGTAACACTGAAGCAAGTGACAAAGTTTGCAGACAAAAGTGGTTTAGTGTTGAAAGGGTTAAGGTTACCAGGAGTTATCTATCCCTTTACGCTTTACCTCAAATATATGCCTTTTTAAACTAAGACTCCGATCAGATGGATCTTGTAGGGTCATCTGATCAGTGTCTGCTCCATTTGCTAATGGAAATACATGTATAAATAATCACATCATGTATATTTACTAGTTGAATTTTTGTAACAATTTTCAAAGGAATTTGTTGCTTTGACGAAAACTGTAGAATCAGTTCTATACCATGTAATAAGCAAACAGAGCAGACCTTGATCAGATGGCTTCTACAGGAGCTGTCTGATCTGGGTCTACTCTGTTTGCAAAGGCATGAAGAAGCGTTTATATGAGGGTATGGGTCAAACTGGGCATCACTATCAGTCACTAGTCTGTTAGTATTAGGTCTATGCAGTGTCGCACACTAGCTATAGTCAGTGACTATGCAAAATGAACCTTTGTGTCTCCTCTGACTGATGGGAATATCTGTTACAGTATAAAAGAATGTGAACTTAGGAAATGAATACCAGAGCTCCAGATGAGATGCGTAAATCAAAACATTTTCAAGAGTAACTCCTGTACTTCTCCACCAAACCCTATACTCAGTCCACTCTTTAGAATCATCTCGAAAAGACGATTCTAAAGAGTGGTCACAGTATAGAGAATTTTAGTATTTAACTGTGGGTTTGGTAGAGAAATGATGATTTTAGTACTTAAGTACACACCTTTATCTGTAGCTCTGAATACCTTTTTATCATTAAGACTTTAGTTGATAATCTGGCCTTTTTCACCCTAGCCAATAGCGCAGACCCAGATCAGACCAACTCCAGTCCAGATCCTCTAGGAGTAGCCTGATCAGGGTCTGCTCTGTTTGATATGTTACAGATCTGACCTGGTGCCTATAAAATGTTTTGAACCGATTTCCCAGATCCGTCAGATTTTGATGTACTCAGAATCTGACCAGTTTGATGCTTGAGTATGATTCCAGGATATATATATATATTTATTTATTTCAAATTGTGTATGCTTTAGTCAAAATATGACTGGGAAAATGCTTGAGAACAAAATCGTGCTCTACGGTTTTACAGACACCAGGCCTGATTCGCTACTGCCATGGCAATACATTTACTGCATAAAATTTCATTATGTAAAGAGTTTAACTCATAATTATATAAATCCACTAACAGCATTGCAAACTGATGTACCAACACAATGTATTTTTAAAGGGACATACACCTTTGACCTTTGGTATTAAATTGTATAGCCCTCTAATGGTGAACATGCATAAAAAGCCAAGTAAGCTCTGAAGATGTTAACCCTTTGAATGCTAGAAATGAGTGCACTAGCACTTGCAGACAGTGTAGATCCAGATCAGAGGGCTACTACAGGAACCCTCTGATCAAGCTCCACACTATTTGTCATTCAAAATCCTCCTGTAAATTATACCCTTTCATACTGAATGGACTCCATTGTAAAACAATGATAGACTGTTCCACTTTGAAAATTCAGCGTTCAAAGGGATTGCATGTAAATAGCAAGACAGAAAGTTGCAGCTTTTGTCCAATGACTACAGTAAAACATCTCTATAACGGCCACTAAATTACATCAAGTATTTTGTGTTAAAAGCAAGTGGCTGCTTAAAGCAAGGTGAAAGCAAAACAGAACGCTCCTATAGGAGTGTTATGTTTTACTTTCACCTTGCTTTAAGCAGCCACCTGCCCTAATTACCAACTAACTAACACGATCAAGTGGCCGTTATAGAGACGTTTTACTGTACTTTCAAACCAGCACCTAAGCAATAGATGTACTACCGGTATATATCTGCACATACCTTCAGCTTCAATGAACTCTACACACTTCTCTATAAACTGAGGCACTGATGGGTTGTTAGGCGACATGGCAAAATCATTAAGGCTGATGCCACTCTCGGACTGCCCTGCAGCCTTGCTGTCCTTCTTCCGGATCTTCTTCTGTTGCTTCAGTTGCTCTTTTTGCCTCTTTTCCTGCAATGGAGGCAGCAAATACTGGTAAATTGTGAGTAAAAACATCTTTAGTTTTGGTCCCCTAAATATGGATGACACCATGAGGATATCACTGGACTTTGTACTCAAGACAAGCCATACTGGTGGAATCATTGGGTCAAATCACAGTTAACCCTTTCCCTCATACAAACGTGTTTTCACGCATTTGCAAACAGAGTAGACCCAGATCAGACGGCTCCTAGAGGAGCCGTCTGATCAGGGTCTGCTCTGTTTGCTACTGGAATATGATACATCTGTCTCTTTACTTTATAAAACTGCTACAATGTTCCACCTTTCATATTTCAACTATTTTGGCCATGAATATTCAATAGGTATTGACATTCGTAATAAACATAGAACAGGGAAAGGGTTAACATGGTTTGCAATGCCAGCAGACCAACAGATAGAAGTGCATCCTCAGATACTAAAATCATCATTTCTCCACCAAACCCTATCTTGTGACCATTCAAAGGGCTTGGTGGAGAAATAAAGAAGTTATTATTCAAAATGTGTTAATGTACGCATCTTATTTGAACCACTGGCCAGACAATATATCAAACAGATACTGATAGTCTGAATCTACAATTGCAAAGCATAAAAGGTGCCTTTTCTTTTTTTCTCATTCAACAACCCTCTGACCTGGCTGTAGCATTTGCAAATGTTAGTTATTCTACAAAAATCAAGTCTTTCCTTCTACTTTATTTCCAAGTTAAACAAACAAATAAGGCATGCATTGAAATGAAATATCTGGGGTCATGCTCACGAAACGTATAAAGAAACTTGAACAAATGAATGACTATACTACACTAATTCAGCAAATTGCAATCTGTAAAACAAACATTTGGTATACTCAATACTTCAAGTCTAAATTTCAAACACGGTCACATTATCATTATCACAACAAATGGAAGTTTAACCCTTTCCTTGATACAAAGCCTTTACAGGCATCTGAAAGCAGAGTAGACCCAGATCAGATGGCTCCCATAGCTGTCCGATCAGGGTCTGCTCTGTTAATGGTTGCTAATGGTTTTTGATGGATAAGTTTAACAGTTCCTTCTTTGGCCGAAAAAGGAACTCTATTGTCCAAGATTCATTATAAGATTTAGTAACAGAAAGATCAGCTTCCCCCTTACACCCATACTGTGTGGTTACCCCCACCCCCTTACACACATCCATACTGTGTGGTTACCCCAACCCCTTACATATACCCATACTGTGTGGTTACCCCCACCTCCTTCCACACACCCTTACTGTGTGGTTACCCCCAACCCCTTATACACACCCATCTTGTGTGGTTACCCCCCAACCCCTTACACACACACCCATACTGTGTGGTTACCCCCCCTTCCACACACCCATACTGTGTGATTACCCCCATCCCCTTACACACACCCATGCTGTGTGGTTACCTTCTTTCTTTCATCATCCCCCTCGTCGTCTGTGGACCAGTCATCGAGCGGTCTCTTTAGTTTACCATATGGCACAGTTTGTACAGTGGCACATGGTACATTGTTTGACACACCACATCCCATACTGCCCCCTACCACCTAGCTCAATGAGCAATATCACTTCCTGAAGCTGTTCAAACCACTCATATCTACATCTGATTTATCGAATATTGTCAAGTAAGTCCACAATGGTTTGTCAAGCTTACACTTTGTCTTTATATAACGGCTAACCCTCTCCTTCATATAAAAGCCTTTTCACACCTTTGCGAAAAGAAAAGACCCAGATCAGACAGCTCCTACAGGTCAGAGTTTGCTCTATTAACTTTTGAATTTATAATAGATCTCACTCTATACCAATACCAAAACATCCTGTGTATATAGTTATGTCATTATGAAAATTCAGCTAATAAATATTCATGATGTCATTATTTCTGACATATAAACATTCAACAGGGACAGGGTTAAGGAAGGAAAAAAACCCAGAGACTTTCTAGACTTTAGTGTCTAATGCAAAATTCTTTTACCATTAACTTATTTTACCTGTTGTATATTAAAGTAACAAATAGTGACATAACTGGTATCAATTAATTATTTCTTATAATGGCAGATGACCACAGGACATTTTGGCTCGGGCATAAACTGTAAATCTGATCTATATTATACTACAAGCAAACAGCAGACCTTGAGCAAATAGCTCCTATAGGAACCATTGGATTTAGGTCTGCTCTGTTTGCAAAGGCATGAAAAAGCGTTTACATGAAGGAAAGGGTTAACCCATTACTCCTTAGATACGCCTTTTAATGCTTTTGGGGAAAAAAACCCAGATCAGACAGCTCCAGTCTGTGAGTCTGTTCCATTTATTTATAAACTAATATAAATCTGATTTTACAGTTTCTGCCCTGGTCAAAACTTCCTATGTAATCCGCTAATTAATATTCACAATTTCAAACAGAGTATACCAAGATCAGACAGCTCCTGCACTGTAGGAGCCATTGATTAGATTTTGCTTATGAATTAATATAAATCTCATTCTAGCTTCAGCCAAAGTCAAAAGTTCTTGTATGATTAACATATACTACAATTATTCCGTATACAATTAAAACATTTTAAAGCAATTTAATATGCATGATGTCATTATTTCTTAAGTGAAATATTAAAGTTTGAGGCTTTTGCTATGAGATATTGGAATGAATTTACAGCTAACAAAACAGATTAAATGGTCGGTGAAATTGCCATTGCATGTAAATACAAGATTCAACTTTAACCTCTTAACCTTATCCTTCATATAAAGTCTTTTCAAACATTTCCAAACAAAGGAGCGATCTGATCAGGGTCTGCTCTGTTTGCATATGGAATAATATAGATGTAATTCTACAGTTTCTGTCTGATCAAAAATGTAATGTGTTTAAATACCATTAAAAAAATTAATCTAATTACAATTAAAGATGTCATTATTTCTTACATGAATAGTGAACAGGTACAGGGTTAAATACACACTTATGAGTACTGTTTATTGCCATGTAAACACTACAAATCTTGATGTCTATCTCCCCCTCAAAGTAAAACAATCCTTCCTGCATTGAACATGCAGATACAGGTATTTCATATCATTTATAGAGTGAACCATAACCATTCTGTCAAACAATAGAATATCAGTATAAACCTTGCATCTTTGAAATGCTATGTGACAAGTCAATCATCAGTAACATCTGCAAATAGTTTGGATCCAGCTAAGGCCCATGAATTAAACTCTAGTTAGGATTAAAACTGTTTGATACAGAGTTATATTTGTCTAGAAAGAGACTGTTGCACCTAACTATGCAGCAGACAACAAATTGAGCTGCTAATTTAATCCTTTCAGTGTGGGAAAAGAGTCATTAATGTCCTTAAGGCTTTGCAAACAGTGTAGACCCAGATGAGAGGGCTTCTAGAGGAGCCCTCTCATCAGGGTCTGCACTGTTTGTCATATTACACTTTTCTCTAAAGTAAATCACTGAATATTCACTGCAAGCTTGACCTGTTTGAATTTTGAAAACAATTCAGCATTGAAAATGTTAACATATAATGCTAGCTAAAGGTAGAAAATCCAATGAACAATAGGTACCCTAACTCTACCCTAACTACCCTGTATATACATGTACATATATACAGACATGTAACCTCTCCTCTCCACCCAACTGTACAGCTGAACAAGTCAATGACGCCATTTAATGACTTTACATTAGACTGACATAGCAGCAAACTGTTATGACCCTGATTTATTGACTCCTTCAGGACTTCTGCACTATTTGTCTCAGAATGTCTGTCTGGACATTCAGGGTAACACGGGTACTGATTATTGATTTCATATGTTAATGTGAACAGCTCAAAACTATAGTATCCCCTTATTCTTCATAAACAATTACGAAATAATTCTCTGCTAGCCTACAATTTTAAAGTATTATTTTTCATCATTTCCTTTAACCCTTTCCCTCACACAAATTACGCTTTTTCATGCCTTTGCAAACAGAGTAGACCCAGATCTGGAGCTCACACTGTCTCTACAGTTTCTACCAATACCAGATAACCCTGTGTACACTTACTAATTATATATTCATGATGTCATTATTTCTAACTAAACATGAATATTCATGGTGTAAAGGGTTGAAGTAGTTTACAAATGCATGCATTAACCCTTTCCCCATGCATATTCATGTAAGAAATAATGACATCATGTATCTCAACCCTTTCCTCCATGAATATTTATCTAAGAAATATTATGATGTCATGAATATTAATTAGATTAATTTGTTATAACAGCACATAGACACAAGAATGTTTGGGTTTGGCAGAAACTGTAGAATCATATCTAATTATGTTAAATCATAAGTAAACAGAGCAGACCCTGATCAGACAGCTCCTATAGGAGCCGTCTGATTTGGGTCTACTCTGTGTAGAAAGGCTTATTTATGGAGTAAAGGGTTAATAACATTAAATTTTATAATGGCACAGGCACACAGGAATATTTGGCCATGACATCAAACTGTAGAATCACATCTATACTTGTTCATAAGCAAACAGAGCAGACCCTGATCAGACGGCTCCTACAGCCATCTCATCTGGGTCTACTGTGTTTGCAATGACGTAGAGAGACAATATTGATGAAGCACAGAGTTAAACAGGTAAAGGGTTAAAACATATCAAAGACCAAAAGTTTCAAACTACTAATATTCTGAAGAGACACCTTGTTACATTGTATCTCATCTGAGAACACCCCTATCCAAGCTACTTGTCAAGGTCGACACAAATATAATGTAGTATAGGCATTCAAAAGGTTCAGCCCTTTCCTTCATATAAATGCATTTATTATAGGAGCTGTTTGATCTGGGTCTGCTGATTGATAATGGAATTTGAAAAATCTTTCTCCTTTCTTTCTAAAATGGTTACAATTTTCCATCTTCCATATATCATTGTAATTATTTTGTCTATTATGAATGTTCAGTAGGTATTGAAATTTGGAATGAACATAGAACAGGGAAAGGGTTAAACAAATAAAGCTTAGTTTTACCATTTAGTCAAATTACCATGTGAAATAAATTTGAAAGAGAAGTATTATTTAAACCCCTTCAAGCTAAGCAATTATACCTTGCAAAAAATGTTGCCTGCTGCAATTCTCCTTTTTAAAACTAGTGATAAATAGTTTGGATGAGATGTGGTGTTTAATCTGGATCTAAACAGTTACTGTTTGCAAAGGTAATACAAACTGATCCATGCGCCAATTATAATGAACATTTAACACTTTACTTATTCCATATTCATATATAAAATAATGACATCATGGATATTTATAAGCTGATTTTTTTTTTTATAATGGAGCATGCACTTGGTCTTGGTAGAAACTGTAATCACATCTTTATAATTCCCTATACTAAACATGTAGACCCTAAATAACCTATCTGATCTAGGTCTATTCATTTTGCAAATGCCTGAAAAGCATTTATATGAGGGAAAGGGTTAATGGCAACAGAGTCCTCTGGTCTTGGTCTAAACTGTCTTCAATGCCAGTTAACTCAATTCCCACATTCAAAAGGGTTGTCATAGCATCTGAGTCTGGATACAGATCTAGTTTCTGTTTAACCCTTTACTTCATGAATACTCATGCTAGAAATAATGGCACCATGAAAATTAATTACAGGACTTTCTAGTTTTATAATGGAATATTATTACAGTAAAACCTCTCTATAACAACCACTAAATTACATCAATTATTTTGTGTAAATGGCAGGTGGCTGCTTAAAGCAAGGTGAAAGTAAAACAGAACGCTCCTATGGGAGTGTTCTGTTTTACTTTCACCTTGCTTTAAGCAGCCACCTGCTCTAAATACCAACTAATTAAACACAATTTAGTGGTTGTTATAGAGAGGTTTTACTGTATACACAGGAATGTGTTAAGAGTTTGGCCATTGCAAAAACTATAGAAATAGATCTATAATATATACATGTACTGCCTATAAGCAAACACAGCAGACCCTGATCAGATGCCTCCAACAAGAGGAGTCTGATCTTGGTCTACTCTGTTTACAAAAGTGTTGAAAAGCATATATTTGAAGTTAAGGTTATGGCAGTGCCAACGTCTTTTCTCTGTTTACACTGGCAGAGATCTCGGTGTACACACAGAGAGTCAAGGGCGCTCTCTGGCCTAATCAATACAACAGCAAAACACCATCATGACAGAAGTGGGTGGGGAAAACAGTCCACATGACTTCATACAAACATTGCAATAGTATAGATTTTCATACTATTTTGGTATTTAAACTTCAGTTTCAAACAAGTTGGATTTCGATCGTATTGATCCGAACTGTTTACAAAGGTATCTATAAATTGGCAAGCAGACAATAGCAGCAACTGTCATACAGTTCTCACCAATCCCTCAACTTAGATAGTACTTAGCTGGTTGCTTGGTAATCTCATCATTGATTATCACATTCCCCCAAAGGCTATTTTAAGACCCATTCCCTAAAAGGCTATTTTTAAACCCATTTAACCCTTTCCCTGTTCTATATTTATTCCAAATTTCAATACCTACTGAATATTCATGTAAAAAATAATTATAATCAAATATTGAAGGTGGAATATTGTAGCCATTTTAGAAAGTAAAGAAACATAGCTATCAAATTCCATTAGCAAACAGAGCAGACCCTGATCAGACGGCTCCACTAGGAGCCGTCTGATCTGGGTCTACTCTGTTTGCAGATGCGTGAAAACACGTTTATATGAGGGAAAGGGTTAATAAATGGCTATTTCTAGATCCATCCTCTTTGAATAAATCTACTTAACAGGAGCATCTACTTGAAAAAAGGAAAATGTTACAATCGTGGTTTTGAACCCATTGTGATAAAACGCACATTTGCTCCTATGGAGCAAAATAATGCTCTACTTATCACAATGGTTTCAAAACGTGATATTTACGGACGCGTCAAAAGGAGTTAATTTGAGAGAATGAACTATTAAAATCAGACAGCTCCTGTGGGAAATGTCTGATCAGGGTTTGCTTAGCTCCTGTGGGATATGTCTGATCAGGGTTTGCTCTATTTGCTTCTATGTTATGGATCTGATTCTGCCATGGCTATAAACTTCCTTATTGTGTATTCTTCACAAATTAAATTAAATGTTACTCATAACAGGAAGTTTAGCACGAATACAGAACATCAAGTATAACAATAACCCTATACCTGTTCAATATTCATGTAAGACATAATGCCACCGTGAATGTTCATAAGCTATGTTTTTTTTACTATGGTTTATGATTACAGAATGTTTTGGCTATGGCAGAAACTGTAGAATTAGAGCTGTATATTTTCATAAGAAAATATTATTATTATTATTAAGGTGCCATACAAAATCCACACATTCTCGCTGACACCACTATTACGTGACTAACCATTATCGCAATGACAACCTGATTGTTCACCACGACAACAAGAAAAGAACAAACACACGACAACAAGAAAAGAACAACCACAAGATCAACTGAAACTGCAAACACTAAACATTCACTTTGTAGAATACTTTTCTGCAACCAAACAATACTATCCCAGTGCTTGCTTCAAATTGGTCTCTGGTAGTCATGACCTAACTTTATACCTTTACTCCATAAATACACAATTTTACATGTATGCAAACAGATTAGATCCAGATCAGATGGCTCTTCTAGGAGCAATCTGATCAGGGTCTGCTCTGTTTGCTTTATGAAATAAAATAGATATGCCTCTAGACTTTCTACAATGGTAAACATTTCCTATGTTCGTGTGCCATTATGTAGCCGGGTAGATCTCTACTCTGTTTGCAAAGGCATAAATGAAACCCTTTCCTCCATAGGCTAATTTAAGACCCAACCTCTTTGAATGAATCTACCGAAAAGGAGCATTAACTAGAGAAAAGGAAAATGTTTAGAATTTTGTAGTTTGAAACCATTGTGATAAATAGAGCATTTGCTCCTATAGGAGCAAATGCTCTATTTATCACAATGGTTTCAATAGGTGATTTTTACAGAGACGTAGAAAGGCGTTTTTATGGAGGAAAGGGTTAAGCAGATGTCTACACTGCAGTCACTGGGCATTGCATTAGATCTCCCACCTAAATCCTATTCATTAACCCTTTCAACTTAGGACATGCATGCATGCACTGGCATTTGCAAACAGTGTAGACCCAGATTAGAGGGCTCCTAGAGGAGTCTTCTGATCAGGAGCTGCACTGTTTGTCAATCCAAATCCTCTTTGCCTTTCATTCTTGAGTGACCTCTACGACTGAGCACTGATAAGACTATTCCACTCTAAAAGGGATGAAAAAAGGGTTACGGCAATCATGAATTTTTCTATTCTGAAATCCTCCATAAATTCTTATGCAACAAGATTAAGAATGAAATCATAAAATCACAACAGAGAAAAACAAGATCTGTTTGTGAAACACTATGCCGCCTCATATATTTGACCTCTGATCTTGAAGGATGACCTTGACATGTCACCCCTCAAAATGTGCGGCATTGTGAGATACATATGCATGCCAAATATCAAGTCTCTATCTGTACTGGCTCAAAAGTTAAGACCAATGTTAAGGTTGCGTTAAAGTTACAGACAAAGAAACAGACAATTTGACCTCTGACCTTGAAGGATGACCTTGACATGTCACCCCTCAAAATGTGCGGCTTTGTGAGATACATATGCATGCCAAATATCAAGTCTCTATCTGTACTGGCTCAAAAGTTAAGACCAATGTTAAGGTTGCATTAAAGTTACAGACAAAGAAACAGACAATATGACCTTTGACCCTGAAGGATGACCTTGACCTTGACATGTCACCCCTCACAATGTACATCCTCATGAGATACACAAGCATGCCAAATATCAAGCCTCTATCTCTACTGGTCCAAAAGTTATGGTCCGTGATTTGACCCATATATTTTACCTCTGACCCTGAAGGATGACCTTGACCTTGCCATGTCTCCCCTCAAAATGTGCGGCTTTATGAGATACATATGCATGCCAAATATCAAGTCTCTATCTGTACTGGCTCAAAAGTTATGACCAATGTTAAAGTTGTTGACAAACAAACAGACAAACGGACAAACAGACAAATAGACAGGGCAAAAACAATATGCCCCCTGACTATCGTCAATGGGGGCATAAAAAACACCAATATAAACATCCATAGTAATTGTAATCCAATAACCGTTTACATGGTGAATATTCATGTAAGCAATAATTAATTAGCTGAATCTATAGAATTGCAGACAAATGCAGACAATTTGGGGAATGACGGTAACAACAGAATCAAACCTATACTATTCCATAATTAAACTGAGCAGACCCAAATTAGACAACTCCTATAAGAGCTGAGTGAGCTAGGTCAACTCTGTTTGCAAAGGTGCAAAATTATCAAATAAAGGGTTGACTGGCACTCAATAAATGTTCTCCAGTTACAGATAGTGTGTACTGGTCTATCCAAATCTGTCCAAAGTTATCTTGTTCATACGCATCAGAATCATGTGAGACAGGTAACTCTAATGAGTATATATACCAACAAAGTAGTAACTGGCACAACAATGTATACAGTTAAACCTCTCTATAACGACCACTAA
Organism: Azorinus chamasolen; assembly: GCA_963576725.1. NCBI lineage: Eukaryota > Metazoa > Mollusca > Bivalvia > Cardiida > Solecurtidae > Azorinus > Azorinus chamasolen. The sequence continues at coordinate 33,528,378 of OY755246.1, read as the reverse complement.
ATTACATCAAGTATTTTGTGTTAAAGGCAGGTGGTTGCTTTCAGCAGCCACCTTCCCTAAAATGAATACCAACTAATTAAGACAATTTAGTGGCCATTATAGAGAGGTTTTACTGTATAATCGATGAGTTCTCCTTCACATGTCTCTTATCTGTAACTCTGATTTATTGGCCATATGTCTCTGGTTTAACCTTCTACTCCATGAATGTACATGTAAGAAATAATTAAATCATGAATATTAATTAGATTAGTTTTTATATTGGATTAGGATTTAGTTGGTTGATTTATATCAGGTTTTATGTCGCTTAAATACTCCCGACGTCCAGCTAATTGCGGGTGAAGAAAGACCCCAGAGGTTCTTCTAATCTATGTATGGAACAAATCAAACACTGATCAAACTGTAGACCCAGATCTGATCCTCTAGGAGCTGTCTGATAAAGGTCTGCTCTGTTTGCTGATGAAATTGTAATAGATCCGACCCTACAGTTGTACCAATACCTAAACATCTTGTGTACATAATATTTTGCCACTATAAAAATCAGCCAATTAATAGTCATGATGCTATTATTTCTCACATGAATATTCAACAAGGAAAGGATGATATACATGTAACTTAGACTTGTGCATGAATATTTATGAGTGCCATGTCAAACACTGTATCATGTTTTGTCAAAACTAGAATTTGGCATGCATGAACATCTATTACCTGCAGCTGTAACATCAACAAATATGACCTAATTTCAGTACACTAGACGGGGGACACTCCAATACCGATGACAGCATCTGAGAAGACGTTGCCGTCGCCAGCAGGAGAACAACGGGTGGAGGAGATAATTCTAGTCACACACTACATGCCTACCACACTCGGACAACATTCACCGTAACATCAACAATAACACCAACCATCGAGTTGGACATAATAACATTGTGTCAAAGTATTGCTGACTTCCACGGCCAGCTAGTCCCCGCATCAGCATCCATTAACAAAGTCCAGTGAATACACCACTCTATAAAGTCACCAATAACACAATCCCCACAGTCGCATTCATCCCCTGAGAGCTTTTCACACAATCAAAACACTCCGAAGAAACCTATAAATCTCCTACAGAAAAGCAACAAACTAATAATTTACATCAAAATGTGAAAACTGTCAATACACAAATAATGTTGGTAGCGTGTGTCACAATCTTCAGTTGTGTATTGGAAAAAAATGCCACTAACACCACTATGTTCAGAGACATAAACTAACTTTAACCTGCGGAGAGTTTACTTGGAAAGATTTCAAAACCATATTATTATCCTGCTTTTAGATGGTTTATCTGGATCTAAACCAGCTAGAATTCTGTTACTGCTTTTTCAATAACTGGTTACAAGTTCAATGTCCAAAAAGTGCATGTGATTACTTATTATTTAAGGCTCAAATGTAACCCCGCTTATATATATAGCTCAGTTCTTGGCTGAATTATTGATTTTATTCAGTATTTGGTAAACAAGCACAAACTATTACCAGCACCTAATCTCTGCTTATCCTACTTCCATGTGGACACTTGTCAAATATCAGAGCTACACAATACAGTAATACAGTCACTCATTTATTGAACATAGCAGTCACAAAAAGAATATGGTTGCTTAATGCAGAGCAAAAGTATTACAAAAAGCTCCTATAGGAGCTTTCTGTAATACTTTTGACCTGCATTAAGCTACCACCTGCCTTACAGAGCCATAATTAGGCCTCTTTTTGACAGCCACTTAAGGTAGGTTCTACTGTAGTCTTATTAAGCCTTCCTAAGCTGACTTTTAAAATTGGAATGGTCTAGAATTGTTTACAAAGGTTGAGTCCATTCAGTTAGAAGGGGTTATATTTGCTGAAGGAGTTTGAATAATAAATAGTGTAGATCCTGAGAGAGCTCCTATGATCTGGATCTACACTATTTGCAAAATAACATAACTGTATCCTGCGGTCAAAGGGTTAGCCAATCTGCTACATATAGCTTTAACTCTTTACTCCATGTATATGCCTTCTATGTCTTTGCAAACACAGTAGACCCAGATCAGAGGGTTCCTGTAGGGGCCGCCTGATCAGGGTCTGCTGTGTTTGCTTATGACATAATATGGACACTGATAGGAATCTACAGTTTCTGCCATTGGCAAAAAATCCTCTGTCCATGTGATATTATAACAATTAAATCAAATTAATATTCATGATGTCATTATTTCAGGAGACTTCTACTTTAGCGGACCCCAGAAATAAACAATAATAAAATGAATATGGGGGCTACTGCCCCCACACCCCGTAGGTCTTTAAAACCCCATGTTTGTACATCGAATCCCTAAAAATGCTCTTCTATCCCCTTAAGTTGTTCTCAAAATGCGACTCTCTCAAAAACTTTAAAAAGAAAACTTCCGGGGTCCACTAAAGTAGAATCAAGCCATTATTTCTTATATGAATATTAATGGAGTAAACGGTAAAATCTCATGATACGCCTGTCTTGAGTAAAACAATGTGGACACAAATTAGACCCAGATTAACCCTTTGCCTGTTCTGTGTTTACTTCAAATTCCAATATCTACTGAATATTCATAGACAAAATTGTTATAATGAAACAGGGAAGGTGGAATAGTGTAGCCATTTTGGAAACTGAAAAACAGAACTATCAACTTCCATTAGCAAACAGAGCAGACCCTGGGTCTACTCTGTTTGCAAATGCGTGAAAACACGTTTATACGAAGGAAAGGACTAACTCTCATCAATATCTAAACTGTTTGACATTTGGCTCGTAATAAGCAAAGAAACTGAGTTACCGTAATCAATAAACAGTCTAAGAAGAATAGGCTTGGCAAAATGAATACAATTTAAAAATTATCTGCCAGTAAAACACCTGAATAAGAACAATGCTCTAACAGATCAACAATGTGAAATTCAAATGCGACCAACAACCCTACACTTACCGTAATTACTTCACCATAAATCAAATTGCTGCTTGGAGGAGCAGTTTATCAGGGTCAACACTATTTGCTACTATGTCAGTCTGATTTTAAGTTACAAAATGGTTGGTTGGTTGGTTGGTTGTGTTGATTAATGTCTGTTTCTGCCAACTATGGTCTAATTGGACGCCAAAGAGAGAGGGGGAGCGGACACAGAGAAACCCCGGAGCAATGCTCTACTCTTATTACCAATAGAGTATCTATAGTTCTTTTAGATGTCCTGTGTAAAACAGATATATCAGCTTGGTAATTAAGGTACATCAGTTTGGCTTTAACATTTTGGACCAAAAATACGCATTTTAATGCCTTTGCAAACAGAGAAGACCCAGATCAGATGGCTCCTATAAGAGCTGTTTGATCAGGGTCTGCTCTGTTTGATTATGATTTGGTTGAAATAATGGCATCATGAATGTATACAGGAGTTTTTGGTATTGGTAGGAACTGTAGAGTCAGACCTATTACACTTTCATAAGCAAACAGAGGAGACTGGTCAGATGGCTCCTACAGGAGCCATATGATCTGGGTCTACTCTGTTTACAAAGGCGTGAAAAAGTGTTTCTATGTGGGAAAGGGTTAATCAATGACAGACAATATGAAATTAAACTTGATGTTTTGTTGGTTATCACATCAACATTTTTGTACACAGCAAAGTGATAGTCAATAAAACAAACAAATCACCACGATATTGGTAGTATATGATACAAGAGAACAACACAGCAAAACAATGCTTCAACCAACAACGCACTCAGAACAGGACAGACTTCCAGTAAAGTTTATTAACTCAAAGAACGCTACAGACAAAACTCTGAAAACCTCTTTCTGAACAGTCTGAATCCCTGTAAAGCACTGGTGTTTAATCAGGTTCCAATTTGTTTGCTGAACAATATTTTTAACCCAATCCCTTATCAATATCCATTAAGAAATAATGTTTATTTTTAGAATGGCATATGAACACGGGCTATTTTTGGCTCGGGTTGAAACTGTAGAATCAGACCTATATCATACCATAAACAAACACAGCAGACCCTGATCAGAGGGCCGTCTGATCTGGGTCTATTCTGTTCTTAAAGCATGAAAAGGTGTTTATAAATATAAAAGAAAGGGTTGAACAAAGACAAACCGTAAACATGGATGCCCCAACTGACTGTATGGCTATGGTATTATGGTCCATATAGCCTTTGACAAGGGCTATAACTCTAGTATGACCGAGTACATATCATAATCATAGCCCAGGTACATATTATCAAACAACAAGGCAGTCCAAAGGACAGCTATATCCCCCACCGCCGCCACCTAAATTAAGACATTGACCTTAAGGTGATACAATGGGTTTTAAAACTGCATTTCATGCATTAGGATAAGACAACACAAGACAAGATAGTATTTCAATTCGGTTAATATTTGACTCAAGTTTTATGAAAATCCTTCAAATGGTTTAGAAGATATGGAGCGGACACGAAATGTAATGGAAATTGAAGAATAAATCACTTGGCCTTCAAATGTGACCTTGACCTTGAGCCGACATGACTGCCACATATGTTCTGCACATTGTCTCAACGTGGTTAACATTTGAGGCAAGTTTCTTGAAAATCCTTCAAGGGGTATAGGAGATAACGAAACTATAATGCAAATTGAAGGTAAGAACACTTGATCTTCAAATGTGACCTTGACCTTGAGCCGACATGACTGGCACATGTGTTCTGCACATCGTCTCAATTTAGCTAACATTTAACTTAACTTTTATGAAAATCCTTCAAAGGCTTTAGAAGATATGGAGTGGACACGAAAATGTAACGGAAATTAAAGGTTAGAACACTTGACCTTCAAACGTGACCTTGACCTTGAGCCAACATGACTGCCACATGGGTTCTGCACATCGTCTCAATTCATTTAATATTTGACTCAAGTTTTATGAAAATCCTTCAAAGGGTTTAGAAGATATGGAGCGGACACGAAACTGAAATGGCAACTGAAGGTTTAAACACTTGACCTTCAAATGTGACCTTGAACTTGAGCCGACATGACTGCCACATGTGTTCTGCACATCGTCTTAGTTTGGTTAACATTTGACTCAAGTTTTATGAAAATCCTTCAAAGGGTTTAGAAGATATGGAGCGGACACAAAAATGCAATGGAAATTGAAGGTTAAAACCCTTGACCTTCAAATGTAACCTTGACCTTGAGCCGACATATCTGCCACATATGTTCTGCACATCGTCTCAACTTGGTTAACATTTGAGGCAAGTTTCTTGAAAATCCTTCAAGGGGTATAGGAGATATGGAGCGGACACGAAATTGTTACGGACAGACGGACGGACATGCTAACAAATGGGTAGTTGTGTGACTTTTTCCTTTGATCTTTTCTTGTGTGACTAGTCCCACAAGAAAAACTATTTTTGGCTCTAACTTTGGAAAAGAATGATCTGGAAGCTAACCCTAACCCTAACCCTATGTCCCACAACTGGCCAGGTTAATGTCACAAGAAATGGCCAGGTTAATGTCACAAGAGATGGCCAGGTTAATGATTTTACTTGTGGGACTAGTTAGAAAAAGTCACACAACTACCCTTTGGTGAGTGCGGACGGACGGACGGACGGACGGACAGACGGACGGACAGACAGACGAAGGCCATTCCTATAACCCCCCCTCCGCTATGCGGTGGGGGATTAACTAGAGCTTGTTTTTAAGAAAAACATATGTCTCCCACAGTCCCACTTGCTCCTGTCTCAAAAATGATTGGATGCATTTTTATGAAGTTTGTTGGAGACTGGATGAGGACTTTTTTATTTAGAGAGCAGACAAAGCTAAAAAAAAAAAAAAGCTCAGTTTTCAACAATTCAAGGGCCGTAACTCTTAATTACCTGTTCCAAATTTGCTAGTTATTCAACTTGGCCTAGATATTATATCTATAAAGATTTTCACACAGTTCAGAGATGATTTGATAAGAACTTTATGACAAAGCTAAAAAGGTAAATTTTGTATTATTCAAGGGCTTTATCTCTAAAGTGCCTAGTTCAATCTTGTTGGTTATTGAACTTGGCCTAGATATTATAGCCATACATTTTTATAAGGTTTGATGAAGACTGGATGAGACATTTTTGACTTAGAGAGCGGGCAAGGCTAAAAAGGCAAATTTTGGATAAATCAAAGGCCTTAACTCTGAAGTTCCTGAAACAATCTTGCTGGATATCGAACTTGGCCTAGATTTTATAGTTATTAATATTTTTAAAAGGTTTGGTGAAGATTGGATGAGAAATTAGAGAGCGGACAAGATTTCTTGACAGACAGACGGACAGACAGACAGAAAGGAGTAAATCAATATGTCTCCCATACCACTACGTGGTGGGATACATAATTACCATCCATCCTACAGTTTCATGCAGACACAAAAGTATGACGAACGATGGCCGGCAAGCCAAACGGTTTTAAGTTTACAATCGTTTCAACAGTGTAGTTATTTCGTGACATCCAGGCTCCAGCTCACTACAGGTGGTGGAAAAGCCCCAGGGTTTATCTGTATTTGAAACAACTGGCATTGTTTCACAGAATAATATCTGCGTAGAACTATCAACTTAAACAAGCCAGCTGAGAGGCTTCCACACATGAAAAATCTGTAGTGCTACACAGGGATTCAAATCCTCAGTGGTGAAGTATAATCAACAATTACTAGCACTTTATTCAACAGTCCAGAGACAGAAGAATGGACTGACAGACAGACAAGGGCAAACGTAAACACACTACCCTCCTTTCAGAAGTAGAGACACAAAAATTTCCTTTCAGAATTCAAGTAGATGAGAATTTAAGCAGTTGAAAGTATTTTTTTAAGTAATGGTATGACAACTTAAAGCATTAATAGTTAATTCGGTGAGACACAAATACCAACACAGCACAAGACTTACTTCAGCTAATACTGCAAGCTTGTCATCCTTAAAAATGCATATGATAAATACAAACAAGTTCTCAATATTGAACCTGTAGATGTTGCCCCTGAAGATGCCGTTGATCACGACCTTAACCCTTTACTCAATAAATACGTCTTTCTACATCTTTATAAACAGAGTAGACCTAGATCAGATGGCTCCTGTTCAAGCCATCTGATGAGGGTCTGCTCGGTATGCTTATAATATATAGGAGTCTAGTTTCTGCCATGGAAAACATTTCCTGTGTCCATGTGCTATTATAACAATTAACCTAATTCAATATTCATGATGTCATTATTTCGTACATGAATATTCATGGAGTAAAGGGTTAATTCACCCAAGTATTGGGACACCCAATCTCCCTTCCCTCTTGTGTGTAAAGCTAGATAAATCAACTAGGTACCAGTTTTATAATTTTAACTCTTCTCTTGCTGAATTTTAAAATACATTTCTCCTTCTTTACCCATACCCTGTTGTATAATTACATATATCTTCACTGTGTACAATGCGTTGTGCAATCACTGCTGTGGAGTGCACTGGTTGCACAATCAACTTGTAAATAGTGCAGACCCTGATGAGACAGCTCCTGCAGGAGCTGTCTCATCTGGGTCTTCACTATTTACAGGTAGGTATATTGACGCGAATAGCAAGCGAAGGGTTAAATTAAGACTGACATAGACATAAATGGTGTAGACCCTGATTAAACAGCTCCTTCTTGAGCTGTCTGATCTAGCTCTGCACTATTTTCCTAAGTTTGTCACTCTGAATACTCAGCCCTTTTACTTCATAAATATGCTTTTCTACACCTTTGCAAACAGAGTAGACCCATGGGAGCTGTCTGATCAGGGTCTGCACTGTTTGCTTATGGTATTCTAGTTTCTGCCACGGCCAAAATGTCTTATGTTCATGTACTATTATAACTATTAGTCTTCTTACTATTCATGATATTAATTTTGCTTAGATGAATATTCATGAAGTGAAGGGTTAAGGTAATAGGGTAATACAGTAAACCCCTCTACACTGGATGTTAAACTTAGTATACATGTGGGTCTAGGAGACAGGTGGCAGCTTAACCCCTTCCCCCATAGGCTATTTTTAGATCCAACCTCTTTGAATGAACCTACCCAAAAGGGATTTATAACTAGAGACAAGGAAAACTTTATAATTTTATAGTTTTGAAACCATTGTGATAAATAGAGCATTTGCTCCTATGGAGCAAATGCTCTATTTATCATAATGGTTTCATAAAGTGATTTTTACAGAGGCGTAGAAAGGCGTATTTATTGAGGAAAGGGTCAGATCATACAGAACCTTTCTGCACGACTTTCACCCTGAATTAAGCAGCCATCTGCCTTACAGTGTCTAAACTCTTTTCTACTAGTATTCCAGTTTAGAGGGGTTTACTATACTATTGCTCTTGATAAGTGATTTCCCTGTTTACCCTCAATATTCAGATAGTCACACCAAACCTTCTATCTCCATCAGTTTGTAATGCTGAATTTAGCAGCTGAATTTGGCACCATTTCCACATAATTTAAATTAGAATGACATAGTGGCAAACGGTGTAGACTTTGGTCAAACAGCTCCTTCATGAGCAATTTGATCTGGGTGTGCATTATTTGCCCAAGTTTGTTCGTCAGAGTACTGAGAGGTAACTAGGGCCAATTAATATCGGTGTGCACTATTTGCCCAAGTTTGTTTGTCAGAGTACTGAAAGGTAACTAGGGCCAATTAATATCGGTGTGCACAACACAACACAACTATCACATCCTACTGCTGTTATTATATATGACCAAGTCTCAACTTGAACTATCATTTTGAAAAAGAATAAGTATGTGTATATAAGTTATAACAAGTAAAGGGTTGTGAACAACAGTAAGTGTTTTGAATGGTGATACTAAGAGTTATTTTCCCTTAATCGCAATATGACTACAGTGGTAAAACTTCATTGTAAAGGTGAATCTCAAATCATAATAAAGAAGAACAAAAGTGTGCCACAAGCAGACAAAGGCAATATAATGTCTTTAACTCTTTACCTGATGAATATTCATGGTAGACTACACCCATTATTAATATTCATTAACTAATGTTCTTGTATTGTTATTTAACCCTTTCCCTGTTCTAAGTTTAGTCCAAATTTCAATACCTACTGAATACATGTATTCATCAACAAAACAGTTATAAAGAAGTATGGAACTTGGAACATTGCAGACATTTTAGAAAGCAAAGCAAATTCTATTAGCAAACAGAGCAGACCCTGATCAGACGGCTACTCTAGGAGCCGTCTGATCTGGGTCTACTCTGTTTGCATATGCGTGAAAACACGTTTGTATGAGGGAAAGGGTTAAAACAGGTATTGCTATGACAAACAGTATAGAATCTGATCTAAGTTATGAATGTAATTTTGTTGTTACTCTTTAATGACAGTCATAGTCCCATAGATTTGTCACAACAGTTTTGCACTTAGCCCCTGACCCTTCATATAAATTACTTGTTTATGCCTTTGCAATCAGAGTAGATCCAGATCAGATAACTCCTGTAGTATTTATCGGATTAAGGTCTGCTCTGTTTGCTTATGAAATTACAATAGATCTGACTAAATCAAAACATCCTGTGTATATATGCCATTATAAAAATTAAGCTAATAAATACTTATAATGTCATTATTTCGTACATGAATATTCAGCAGGAAAAGGGTTATGTAATAGAAGCTAATACCTGAAGATCAAAGTTTATACACAACATCTAACACTACTACTACAGTGAAAAAGCATACAAGCTATGGCAATACCTCACCCTTCATTCTATTGACAAAGGAGACAAGCTAGTAAAAATATCATAGGAAATAGCACAAGCTTTTTATCATATTCTGCTATTCGTGACTTGATTCACATTTGCAAACAACGTGGAACAAGACGAGACGCCAGCAACTAGCCGTCTCATCAGGATCAAAGCTGCTTGACACTCGGTCAATAGTTTCTCAAAAATTAAATCGAATCAAAACTAGTGAAAATTGCACTAGAGACTATTTTTTGCGGTGGCGTATGGGTTAAATACTCACGTTATCTTTCTGTTTCCTTCTCTCCTCATCCTTGGTCTTCTTCTCCACTTTGATCATGATGGGTTCTTGGGGTTTCTTCTTTTTGAACCATGTTCCAAAGTTCATACTATCACCGGGGTCAAAGTCATTATCATCATTACCAACCTGAAATGATTATTAGATGAAACTAACACTTTGACCCTCCCCTTCATATAAATGTGCAAACAGAGAAGACCCAGATCAGAGCTCCAAAAGTAGCCATCTGATCAGGGTCTGCTGTTTGCTTTTAACATAATTAATATTGATTTGATTCTACAGATTTCGTAGAAGCATAACATTTCCTTGAAAAGCCTACATTATAAAAATTCAGCAAATAAATATTCATGATGTCATTATTTCTTACATGAATATTGAACAGGGAAAGGGTAAACTCTTTGTAGGCTGGCAGGCAATTTGTGATAACCTTGCAAACAGTTTGGATCCAGATTAAGTGATAAACATTAATGTTACCTTTTTGCTTGGGAAGTTTTGGCCATTGAAAACAATTGCGGAAACAGGTGTATGTTATTCCCTAAGCAGACAGAGCAGACCCTGTTCAGACAGGTCCCACAAGAGTTGTCTGATCTTGGACCATTCAATTGGCAAAAGTATAACAAACTGTATCTATGTACTAAACAGATACACTGATGAGACACCCAGCATCAAAACATTTCATTTTAACCATTCCCTTAATTGTATACATGTACTCTGGAAATTGGTGAACAGGCATTCTAGTAGAACTGGAATTGATTGTAGCAGAGAAGAATTTAGATACCTTTTAGGCGAAAGGGGGCGGGGGCTGCTTAATGCAGGGTGAAAGTCCTGCATACAGCTCCAATAGGAGCGTTCTGCATGACTTTCCCCTTGCAATAAGCTGCCACCTGTCTCAAAAGACCAATATACTAAATTGAACGTCCAACTTAGAGGTTTTTACTTTACTATACATAGACGATAAGAATGAATAAGGCCCAACACAACTTACCTTAGTGAAGGTCCCATCCTCTTGATGGATTCCTGAATCTTCGTCTTCATGCATACTTCCAGCTGTAATCATAGTTAATACATCACAGCATAAATGATCCCAAACAAAATGTTTCATGTACAGTTTAGCTATTGAGATATTGAGACAATTAGAACACAATGCCTCAGTATGAAAATCTCTTTAACACTTTCCCTCATATAAACGTATTTGCAATCTGAGTAGACCCAGATCAGATGGCTCCTATAGGAGCCGTCTGATATGGATCTGCTTTGTTTGCTTATGGACTTTGAAAGATCTGTTTCTTTACTTTCTAAAATGGCTGCAATGTTTCAACTTCCATATTTTGTTAGAACTATTTTGTCCATGACTATTCAGTAGGTATTGAAATATGTAATAAACATAGAACAGGGAAACATCTACTTTACTTTGCACTGACAGCCATAAGAACCTCTCTAATGTAACCACTTAACCCTTTCAACGCTGAAGTTTCAAATTGACTATTCCAAAATTCAAACAAATCAAGCTTATTGTAAATATTCTGGGATGTTTTTAAAGAAAAGTGTAACATGACAAACGGTGCAGACCCTGATGGGAACACTCCTGTTGGAGCCCTCTCATCTGGGTCTACATTGTTTGCAAAGGACAATAAAGACTCATATCCTGCATTAAAAGAGTTAATAATACAAAAGGGTGATGTAACAGGAGTGAGAATAAACCTCAATCCAGAATCCTGATAAATGTATGCAAGGAGTGATGGGGAAGCGTTAAGCCCCCACTTGTGGGATCAGGGCAAAGTCTGGGCAGGGGTCATAGGGGGCAAAGCCCCTTGAAGAATTCAGATTTTGTGTCACTTTAAGAGCTTACAATGCCTTCGATCTTCAATTTTAAAGAAAGAATGAGTTTCGCACATTGCTACAGACAACTGGAAGTAAAACCGAAAGTTAATGTGTGCAATCATTGAACATCATACGGTGTTGATAATTAATGCTTCTTTCGCATTTTAGTTGTCAATTTGTGTTGCTTTAAATTGTTTGACATAAAATACAGATTTATACGAAGTGTCTTATTTTCATCCCACTTCCATCAGATTTGTAGAAAGAATACATATCATGTAGACTTAATACGCATTCAGGCATACATGCACTTCCGAGATTGAAACTGAAACTCATGTCTGAGGCAACCTCTTGATAAGTCTATCTCTTAGCCATGGACCCTAGGAGATCAACACATTGAAGTTATACTGTATGTCATATTATTGTTAACAAAGAAGTACTTAACCCTTTCCTCCATAAATACAACTTTCTACTCCTCTGTAAAAGGCACTTTTTGAAACCATTGTGATAAATAGAGCATTTGCTCCATAGGAGTAAATGCTTAATTTATCACAATGATTTCAACACTACACAATTCTAAAATTTTCCTTTTCTCTAGTAAATGCTCCTTTTCGGTAGATTTATTCAAAGAGGTTGGATCTAAAAATAGTCTATGGGTTAAATATATTGTTTTCTAATCAATCCCATTTGTATCACTTCTTTCACAGAACTGTCTTTCTTGTGACATTTGTCTTTAACCCATTGCCTCATAAGCTATTTTTAGATCCAAACTCTTCAAATAAAACTACTGGAAAGGAGCATTAACTAGAGAAAAGGAAAATTTTAGAATTGCGTAGTTTTGAAACAATTGTGATAAACAGAGCATTTGCTCCTATGGTACAAATGCTCTATTTATCACAATGGTTTCAAAAAGTGACTTTTATAGTGGCGTCAGTATGAGGGAATGGCTTAACCCCTTCGCTGCCTTACCCCGAGCCTCACTCGGGCGAGAAGTGTTTCCTATGTGCAATAACCAGAGCTAGACTCGGGTTTATTACGATCTATGTTAAATTGCAGTAAATTTATTTTATGGTCTAAGGGAAGCAACTCATCTCTTACATTTGAAGTGACAGTCATTTTGAATGGTTTCCCTTATATGTAATATGTGTAATGGGTAGAAAATACGTGTTTTATCAAAAAGTCAACACAGATTTAACACAGATTCCTACTAAATTCCTATTGAATCTAATGGTTAGCCGTTGTGGAACGTCTACACTGTGGTTTTGCATGGAAGAAGTGATAATATATCAATGAAACTTTCAGGAAGTATTGAAATAAATTAAAGCAGCAGGCGAAAAAATCATGTAGATTGCGTGATTATTAGTGCAGTAATGAGAAATTTTATGTAGCCTGGTAGGTCTGCCGAGTACGCGCTGAAGTAGATCCCGGCACACAGGGTGTACTACACCACGGCAGCGAAGGGGTTAAACACTGACAATGAGTAACTGCTTTATGAAGATAACCACTAGCTTCCCTAGATTCCACCGCACACCCCTGTCCACCACCACTGGGAGGAGCTTAACATACATGTATCCTAAGAACAAGATATATTTATTTAATGCATTCTCTCATAGGCTATTTTTAGACTAAACTTATTTGAAAAAAATCTACTAACAAGATGTGTTTGTGAAACACTATGCCCCCGATATGACTTTTGGCCTTGATATATGACCAAAGACCTTAATAAGTTACCTCTAACAAGAGCACCGCAAGCGTGTGCAACGCTCGTCTGTTGTCATTGTCAAGATGAACATGCATACAAAAAATGAAGGTTGTAAATGAAAAATTGAAGAAGCTATGGTCAAAGTTAAGATTTCGGATGACGACGACGACAACAACGACGCGGACGCCGGGGTTACAACAATATCTCGTGATTTCTTCGAAACAGACAAGCTAAAAATGTTCGCCTCCATAAGTTTCACATGTATGTCAAGTTTGAAGTATGTATGTCCAATGGCTACAAAATCATCGCCAGCGTTAAAGTTGGGAACAAACCAACCAACAAACTGACAGACAGAGCAAAACAATATGCCCCCGAGCGGGCATAAAAATGACAAATGTAGCAGACGACAAAATTTGCAGATAAAAGTTACTTAGTAATGCTAAGGGTATGTACCATATGATGAATTGAATATATCGCTGTCGGACAGGTTGGTGGAACTGCCAGGTGACTTTATCCTCTTCTTGAGTGACCTGCGCTTTTCCTTTCTCCCAGATTTCAACTCATCACCTGTTCCTCCACTGTCCTCTGATGGCGAGCTGCTTCTCCCTGAAATATGAGAAATTAGTTTAAAGCAGGGGTGTGATTACTGAAACTATTGAGGGGAGGAAAATGTCCTAACCCCCCTTACATGATATTCCAAAACCATCAGATCTGAGCTGATCTCACTGAATGTGACAACTTTCATAATTTTGATCTCAAACTCAAAGGGAGAAAATCCTCTGAAAGGAGGACAAATCACACCCCTATTAAAGGTGTTAACCCTTTACTCCTTCAATATTCTTTGAATATTAATTAGTGCATTTTTTTTTGACACATGAACACAGGAATTTTTGGCCATGGCAGAAACTTTAGAATTATATCTATATTTATTTCATAAGCAAACAGAGAAAACCCTGATCAGACAACTCCTATAGGAGCCATCTGATCTTCATCTACTTTGTTTGCAAAGGCTTAGAAAATATGTATTTATGGAGTAAAGGGTTAAAAAGTGTATCTACAGAAACTGTAGAATCAGATCTACATAATTCCATAAGCAAACAGAGAAGACCTTGATCAGACTGCTCTTGTAGCAAAGGTGTCAAAAGATGTTTCTATCTGGTAAAAAACTTACGAGAAATTAAGCTTGTAGTGGAAAAGATTTCAATACTGCATCAAATTACAGGATTGTAGAGGTAAGGACTGCCATTAACCCTTTCCTTAACTCATTCCCTCCTAAACTATTTTTAGACCCCGCCTTTTTTAATTAATCTACCGAAGAGGAGCATTAACTAGAGAAAAGGTAAGTTTTAGATCTGTTTAGCTTTGAAACTATTGTGATAAATAGAGCATTTGCTCCTTAGGAGCAAATGCTCTATCTATCACAATAGTTTCTAAATGTGACTTTTACAGATGCGCCAAAAGGCGTCACTAGGAGGGAATGTGTTAATGAATATTTATGTGTGAATTAGTCACTTCCAGAATAGTCATTAACTTAGTTTTTATAATGTAAACCTTTCAGTGGAATGTTTTGCTTTGACAAAAATTGTAGGATCAGATTTATAAAGTCCCATAAGCAAGCAGTGCAGACCCTGATCTGACAGCTCCTTCAGGAGCTATCTGATCTGGGTCTACTCTGTTTGCAAAGAGGTAAAAAGGTGAGGGGAAGGGTTAAGGGTTTCTACTGTACCTATATCGCTGCGGAGGCGGTCTGGGTCGGAGTGGCGGTGGTCAATCTGGGTTATATATGGCCCCTCTTTCTCTGGTCTTTGCTTGTGCTTTTTCTTATGTGGTGTTGGCTTCCTGTTCACCTTTGAGTACGGGCTCTTGTCTCGCTCCAGCGAACTAGAATCCTCTGAGTCTGTCCCTGTCAAAGACACAATGTCAAAATATCCCAATTGATTGATATAAGTAATATACATGACTGAAGATAATCAATATTTGTTTCTTTTATTAACTCTTTACTCCATGAATATTACTGTAAGAAATAATTTAATAAGATTACTTTCCATAATGGCACATGGTCACTGGAATTTTGGCCATGGCAGAACTGTGAATCCTATCTATATTATTTCATAATGCAAACAGAGCAGACCCTGATCAGATGGCTCCCATAGGAGCTGCCTGATCTGGGTCTAATCTGTTTGCAAAAGTGTAGAAAAATGTATTCATGGTGTCAAGGTTTAAGGATATCAATTGTTAATGGTACCTATTTCATGTAACCCTTTCCTTCATACAAACACTTTTTCACACCTTTGCAAACATTTCTATCAGGTAGAGTGTTAACAAAAGCTGCATGCGGCACCAATGCTTGATTTGTGATTTGTGATTTGGTGCTTGTCCAGCTAAATTAAAAATATTTGAAACCAGTACAGGGCCATAACTCCAAAATTTTGAAATCAAGAGTTATGGTTCTTATGTAGGGGCCTTCCCCTCAATGATATCTACTAACCTATGAAGTTTCATGTTGATATCTCTCATACTTTACGAGTAATGAGGGAAATTAAAGTTTTTGCACTCCGCCGCCACCGCCTAGCACGACTACAACGACAAGGCCTATGACCCAGTGATCACAATAGCTCGACTTTTCTTCGAAACAGAAAAGCTAAAAAAAAAATTTACCTTGTGATTTTGAAATGGTTTTTCCTCTTAGTTACATTTTTAAGAAGAAAATTTGTACTGAAACTTGTCCCCAAAACAAATGCTTTAGCACGTCTTTGCAAACAGAGTACACCCACATTAGACAGCTCCAGTAGGAGCCATGTGATTGGGGTATGCTCCATTTACTTATGAAATTATAAAAGACCTGACTCTACCATTTCAACAAAAATCAAACAACCAGCTGATAAATACTTGTGACGCTATTATTTCCTGCATGAATATTGAACAAGGAAAAGGGTTCATTCATTCACATGTTTTACAAGAAATTCCATATCTCTGTATACTCAATCTCATCATTATTTCAACCCTATACCTGTTGAATATTTATGTAAGAAAGAATGATCATACAAATGTTAATTATAAACGGCATCAGGATTATTACTATAGTTACTTCTTCCTGAATATACCATAAAAATTTAAACTTGAACTCCCCTCTTCTTCCTTTGTACAGCTAAATTAAGTCAATCAGAGCTACAGATAAAGGTGCGTACCCAAATACTAAAATCATCATTTCTCCACCAAACCGTATACTGTCACCACTCTTTAGAATCGTCTCTTCGAGACGATTCTAAAGAGTGGTCACAGTATAGGGTTTGGTGGAGAAATAAAGGAGTTATTCTTGAAAATGTTTTGATTTACGCGTCTTATCTAGAGCTCTGTCAATTATTCAGCATCAATTTGATTAAAAGGAAACACATGGAGTAGCAAATAGAGCAAACACTGACTAAACCACCTCTTCAGGATAAGTTTGATCTAGGTCTACATCATTTGCATAAACTATTTAGAGTATCAAATTGAACTTCCATCCAATAGCTCTTATAACCTAGTAGAGTAGCTTACCCTTTTCATTCTTGCGTGACGTGGACTTGATCCTCTGTATCTTCCCCTGAGGCATGGCATCATCTACCAGTGCGTACTCACCGTCCTGGGTATATAACGCATCCTGCATAAAATCAACAAAAACACCGTCAATCCTTCTGTAAGTGTCCACTGTAAACATCCAGTTTGAAACAAGAACAAAATGACACAAGATACCCCTGTCAGGAGACTGTCCTGTGAAATCAGTCAAAAATGGCCTTAACCCTTTCCTTCATGTAAATGCTTTTTTCACACCTTTGCAAATAGAGTAAACCCAGATCAGACAGCTCCTTTAGGATCTGTCTGATCAGGCTTTTCTCCATTCGCTTATGATGAAATTTTAACAGACTCTACAGTTTCTAACAATACCAGAAATCCTGTGTATGTACGCTATTATAAAAATTCAGCTAAAAAATTATTCATGACAGGAGCTGTCTGATCTGGGTCTACTCTGTTTGCAAAGGCATACTGAACTATCAGCAATAAAAATTATTCACTTCTAAGTTGAATAACCCTTCACTTGATCAACATGCCTTTTCTTCACAAACGGTATAGATGCACATGAGACAGCTCCTTTAGAAGCTGTCTGATCAGAATCTGCTCTATTTGTTTATATACTTATTATGAAATTGTTTCTAAACTGTTCAACATGGCAGTGGAATGCATTTTTAATACAAGAATTAATCAATATTCATAATGAATTGAATTAAAATCTATCAAACAAGAGCAAGCGGGTGCCAACGCTCGTCTGTCCTCATTGTCAAGATGAACATCCATACCAAAAATGAAGGTTGTAAATGAAAAATTGAAGAAGTTACAGTCAATGTTGATTTCGGACGACGACGACGACAATGACGACGACAACAACGACAATGACGACACCGGAGTTACGACAATAGCTCGTGATTTCTTCGAAACAGACGAGCTAATAAAATGTTAAACCAATAGGCTGGATATAGAAACTGCTTGAGATTGTAATGTCTTACCTTTGGAGTTCCATACACTTCTGATATCTCTATTCTTTCCGGCAGAGCCAGTGGGGCTTGTACACGGCTCCCTATTGGCGAGTCAGACCCAGCCTTAGGTAGCAAATACTGAAACAAATTATTTTACCCAAAATTATCTATGACCATTTTCTCACATTAACATGTCTATATATTGTAGAAGCTAAGGAACATGCAATATGATAGACACCCTACTGACAGTGTTGAGTCTACAAGCTTCCAAATGTTGTCCAATCATAAGACCGAATCATTCAAGGGGCAAAATTGTGGAATGTTGGAGTTAATCTAGCAGTTAAATGCTTAAAAACAATGTGGCCAAGTTAAGCAAAAATCCAGCATTTTTTCAAATACAAACTCTTACTGAGCACAACACACTATAGTATGTGTATGACAATATCACTGGGTATCTAATGTGGCCATTGTTAAATGCCCAATAATAATGATTATAAGTTTGGTTTGGCTGTGTAAATCTTCTGAAATGGAGAGCTACAAAGGGACATCGTTATTTTTCAGCAAGGAACAACATAGCAGCTGTCTGATATGGGTCTATCCTGTAGAGCAAATGCTCTATTTATCACAATGGTTTCACAAAGTGACCTTTACAGTAGCGTCAAAAAGGCGTCGATATACGGGAATGGGTTAACACTCTGAATGCTGAATGATTTCATGAGAGAGTTCATTGAATATAAAAACTTGATTATTCAAACACTCAAATATGTATCACAGTATCAGTATGGATGTTGAACACAGGTGGCAGCTTAATGTAGGGTGAAAGTCATGCAGAAAGCTCCTCTAGGAGCTTTCTGCATAACTTTCACCCTGCATTAAGCAACCACCTGCCTAAAAAGGCATCAACTCTTCATTACTAAAATTTCGTAGTATCAAGTTTTTACAGTAATTTGTATAAGGATTTTGAAAAAAAACAGTGCAGACCCTGACCAGAGGGCTCCTCTAGTAGTGCCATGACCTAGGTCTACAATGTTTGCACATGCTAGTATACCGGTTTCCAACATAGAGTGAGGTGGCTAATTCTATTTCCATTCCAGTCAGAAACTGAAATTCTACACTACTGTTCTATAGCCCAATATCTGAAATCTTACCTTGGGTTTGGGCTTGGCCTGGGAGGCCTTGTATAATTCTTTGTTTGGCTTCCACACATTGTCGTCACCATCAACAGACTGTGTATTGTCATAGGGCAAGTCTTAAAATAAAAGACAAGAAACATCATTACAGAGGAACCTATCTACAGCAGCCACTGGCCGTCTTGTAACCCTTTTCTTTCCATGCCTTTGCAAACAGTGTAGACCCATATCAGACGGTTGCTAGGAGCCATCTGATCAGGGTCTGCTCCGTTTGCTTATGAAATTATCATAGACATGACTGTACAGTTTCTTCCAATACCAAAAAGTCAGGTGTAACATATATACAACTATAAACAATTCAGCTCATAAATATTCAGGATGTCATTTTGTTTATTTTGTACATGAATATTCAACATTGATAGGGTTAAATTAGTCCCACTGGTGCATATTGAAAGACATGCAGAAAGCCCATACAAGAGCTTGCTGCATTACCTTTGTCCTGCATAAAGCATCCACCTGCCTTCAAATCCCAATAGAACTACAGTAAAACCTCGCTTATGCGACCACTTAAAAGAGGTATAATTCTAGTTGCTAGATGCAGGTGGTTGCTTAATGCAGGACAAATGTAATGCAGAAAGGAGCTTTCTGCATTACTTTTGCCCTGCATTAAGCAACCACCTGCTTATAAAGACACCTGTGTTTATTCATTCAGTGGTCGCATTAGAGCGGTTCTACTGTATATACTTTACTGGCTGTAGACTGCAGTTCTCTTTTGTAATCATCATGTCCTTCATAAATCTTAGCAAATTTCTACCGACTTCCTAAAATTCTGAACTCTTTGAATACTGACTTCCTTTTCCAAGTGCAATGGTCCATTCAGTATGAAAGTGCATTCACTGCAATTTGCAATAGGATTTTGAAAGATAAATAATGCTGACCCTTATTAGACGGCTCTCCTAGAAGCTTCCTGATATGGGTCTACAATGTTTGAACATGTCTATAAACTTGTTTCCTGCATTCAAAGGGTTGAAATACATAAAGCTATCGGCAGCAGGTTAGTAAATGTGTCTTATCCATTAAGCAGACACCACAATAGCCATAACTTCCTATTCTTATTCAAAGTATGAACATATATATGTATGGGAATTTATTACAAGCAAAGGTATACACCCAAGCCTCTGCTTAAAAAGTAAAGGCAAAACAAGAGCTGTCACAGTCACATGACAAATGCCCCCCAAAATTATACCACGTTACCTTGACCTTGACCTTTGACCCATAGACCAGGGAGTTGAATGCGACACATGGTCATTGTGTGGTGAACATTTGTGCCAGGTTACTTTGAAATCCATTCACAGATAAAAAAAAAAAAGTTATAGAAGGGACACGAAATTTGGAACGGAAGGATGGATGGAAGGACAGACAGACAGAGGACGGACAATGCGATTACTATATGCCCACCGTTGGGGGCATAAAAACAAAAAATCTTTTTATGCCTTGCAAACAGAGTAGACCCAGCTCCTGTAAAAGCTGACTGATCAGGGTCTCTCTGTTGGCTTATATGATACATATTTACGATACATGTTTACCCTGGCAATACATTAAGTTTTTCATTTTCAATAAAAGAATTATATTAACAGTTATAATGGGAAGAATCTTGCACAAATATTCAAGAATTAATCCTTTACCTGATGAATATTCATGTAAGAAATCATGACATCATGAATATTCATTAGTTATTTTTTATAATGGTATCTGAACATCTGACTTTTTTACATTAACAAATACTATAGAATAAGATAAGTATATAGTTCCATAAGCAACAGGGCACAACTCTAATCGGATTCACTTCCAGTTCCAACAGAAGCCATTTGATATGGGTCTACTCTGGTTGCAAAGACATGTAAATGTATATATTTCTTTTAGGTAAAAGGTTCACCCTTTCCTTCATATAAACACCTCTTCATGCTTTTGCAAACAGGGTACTCAGACGAGATGTCTACTTCCGGAGCCTTCTGATCATGGTCTGCTCTGTTTGCTTATGAAATTATAACAGATCTAACTTTACAGTTTCTACCAAAACCAAACAATCCTGTGTACAGATGCCTTTATAAAAAAATCCACTAATAAATATGCATGATGTCATTATTTCCTTCATGAATATTCAACATAGAAAGGGTTAAAATGTCCTCAAGCCACCTTGCTAAAGTAAGCTCCTACTGTATGTTACCACTGCCTCAATGAACATTATTTTTGTTATTCTTCTCTGGAGTTACAAGATTCAACACAACTAGCAGCCACAGACAAACGTCTAGACCCCAAAACCAACAGTAAATCAGCTCTGTAGAATGCAACCGTTTAGTCATGAATACTTATGTAGAAAACAGAGGTCCAGATAAGGTGCATAAATTTAAACATTTTCAAGAATAACGCCTTTATTTCTCCACCAAACCCTATACTGTGACCACTCTTTAGAATAGTCTCTTCCAGACAATTCTAAGGAGTGGTCACAGTATAGAGTTTAGTGGAGAAATAACGATTTTAGTATTTGGGTGTGCACGTTTATCTGTAGCTCTGAGGAAATCATAACTTGATGGATATAAATGAACGGAATTTTTACAATGGCCTTAGGAACGATTATTTTATCATCTTTATTATTCCATAAGCAAACTGAGTAGACAACGCTCACACAGTTCTTACAGGAGCTGTCTGATCGGGTCTACTCTGTTTACAGAATCCGTCTGATCTGGGTCTATTCTGTTTGCAGAATATGTTAACCCTTTACCTGATGGACACCTTTTGACACCTTTGCAAAAAGAGTAGACTTTTAAACATTTTCAAGAATAGCTCTTTTATTTCTTCACCAAACCAGTATACTGTGACAACTCTTTAGAATATTCTCGAGGAGACGATTCTAAAGAGTGGTCACAGTATAGGGTTTGGTGGAGAAATGACGATTTTAGTATTTGGGTACGCACCTTTATCTGTAGCTCTGTTATATAATATTAGAAAAATTAATTAATTATAATAAAGAGTGCAGTTTACCACGAATATTCATCAGGTAAAGGGATAAAACGAAAAGGTCTAGCAAAATTAGCCAAATTGCAAACATCACCTGTAACCTTTTACTGATCGGAGTCTACTCTGTATCCCATTTCTCGATTCTATATACAGTAAAACTCCTCTAAACCAGAATTCTAGTAGAGAAGAATTGAGATACTTTTGAAAGAGTTGTGTTTATTTCTTCCCTGTACAAAGAATAAGATCAGCAAATATCTACGACAGAAAGCCCCTGCCAGCCACAGTACTTTTATCACTTACTCTGAAACATCCTGTTTCTCATACCTGGAAAAATGTGGGTGAAAAAATTAGTCTTTTATACTTGGAATAAATGGTTTTCCATTACAATTTTTGTGTCTGCTTAACCCTGTTCCTGTTGAATATTCATGTTAGAATTATGACATCTTGAATATTTATGAAATGAGTTTTTATAATGGCACATGTACATATGATTGTTTGGTACTGGTAGAAAGTAGAGACAGATCTATTATAATTCATAAGCAATTAAGAGCAGACTCTGATCAGATGGCTCCTACAGGAGTCGTCAGTTCTGGGTCTACTCTGTTTGCAAAGGTATAAACAAGAGCTGTCACAGGACAGCGTGCTCCACTATTCTCAGTTTTGTTAGTGTAAACATGCTTGATAGTGGGCTTAAATGGTGTCCTATGATACTAGAAGCAAGTATTCAAAGTCTCAGTAAAATATCTTCAATAGTATTCAAGATGTGCAACTGTAGGATCTCTTTGAAAACTTTAATGAAAAGAAAAACCTTAGTTAGAAAGGGCAATTATTTCTGTTAAAATGCTTGACAGAGTAGTGTACAGATGAAGCTTGTGATGATGAACAAGTGTTTCAAGTTTCAAAGCTTTATCTCAAAGGGTTATAGAAATAAGTGGGCTTTAACAAAACATTAACCACAATTTCGAAGTTAAAAAGGGCCATAATTCTGTCAAAATGCTTGACAGAGTCATGAAATCGTGCCTACAGATGTAGCTTGTGGTGAACAAGTGTTCCAAGTTTCAAAGCTTTATTCCAAAGTTTAAAGGCAAAAAGTGGACTTTAACAAAAACCTTAACCAAGGTGTGTCAAGGACATGTGCATCAATGCCGAAGCCTACTAAATTTGTAAAATGACATACATGTACCAGTATGGAGAGACATTTATGGCCATGGAAGACACTGAAGATTTGGGTTTATTTTATTCCTTAACCCTTTCCCTGTTTTATGTTTATTTCAAATTTCAAAACCTACTGAATATTCATGAATAAAATGGCTATGTGGAAAATATGGAAGGTGGGGAAGGTGGTTAGCCATTTTAGAAAGTAAACAAACATACCGGTATCTATCAAATTCCATTAGCAAACAGGGCATACCCTTATCAGAGGGCTCCTATGGGAGCCGTCTAATCCGGGTCTACTCTATTTGCAGATGTGTGAAAACACGTTTATATGAGGGGAAGGGATAAGCATACTGAAGAGAACCTGATCAGATGGCTGCTACAGGAGCCGCCTGGTCTCGACTCTGTTGGCAAAGACCTCTATATGGAGTAAAGGGTCAAGATTTAAATTGAAATTAGCTGATTTTTTTATGATGTTTTATAAGTATTGTATTGTATAATTGTTGGCAGAAGTTGTACATATCAGATCTAGATTATTAATTTATTATATAAGTAAACAGAGCATACAGCTATAGCAGCTGTCTGATCTGGATCTATTCTGTGTGCAAATGCATGAACATGCATCTATATAACTCACATACTGGTACACAGTACAAACAAGCACAAACCTTCAAATGCGCTATTTTAGTGAGAATTCTTCCTAACTACAGGTAGTTTGACTAGTTTCCATTAACAACCACTCAACATGCTGTTAACCAGTGTGGGACACGAGTCACTAATGTTCTTTTCACACACTATAGACACAGATGAGAGGGATCCTAGAGGAGCACTCTTATCAGGGTTTAATGCACTGTTTGTCATGTTTCACTTTACTTTAAAAAAATCCCTAAATATTCACTGTAAGCTAGTTTGAATTTTGGAATAGTCCATTTGAAAATTCAGCCTTGTAGGGGTCAAACCTGGGTGATCAGGTGTCTAAATCCTTTACTCCATAAATATGCCTTTCTACGCCTTTACAAACAGAGTAGATCCAGACCAGTCAGATGGCCCCTAAAAGAGCCGTCTGATCAGGATCTGCTGTTTGCTTATAATGTAATATAGATATGATTCTATAGATTCTATCTTAGTCAGAATTTCCTGTGTCCATGTGCTTTTATAACAGATATTCTAATTGATAAATAATGACGTCATTATTTCTTACATGAATATTCATAGAGTAATGGGTTAATACTTAACCCTTTCCCTCATGAATCTTTATGTAAGAAATAATGAAATCATGAGTGTTTATTTTCTGAATTTTATGATGAAATAATTATGAACACATGACTTGCTGGCCATTACAGAATCAGATCTACATAACTCCATAAGCAAACAGAGAAGACTGATAGACAGTAGGATGGAGCTGTCTGATCTGAGTCTACTCTGTTTGCAAAGGTATGAGAAGGTGTTTATATGAAGCAAAGGGTTGAAGTAAGTAGGGTATTCTGTCTGTAAAACCAGTTTTCAGTAATCCAAGGGCTAATAGTCAAAGAAATGCAAGGCATTCAATCCAGTTAGAGGTAATGGCTTTTGAAAACTATTCTATAGGAAAATGAAACATGAAGAATGGACACAAGACAGTGAGTGACCGCTGGTCACAATACACAAGGCTCACTCTGAACACTGACTCAGGTGAGCTAAAAATTACAAGATTACAAACTATTTCACATTTTACTTTAACCTGTTACTCCATAAATATGCCTTTCTATGTATTTGCAAACAGAGTAGACCCAGATCAGGCAGCCCCTATAGGAGCCATCTGCTAATGGTCTGCTGCTTGCTAACAGTATAATATAGATATGATTCTACAGTTTCTGCCATTGCCAAAACTTCCAGTGTCTTTGTGCTACCATTACGACTAATCTAATAATAATAGTCATGATGTCTTACTTTTACATACAAATTCATGGTGTTAAAATTCCACCAAATTATACCTTTAACAATTATATTTTGATCTTTTACATAATAAATTGGTTAAGTATGGAATATCTGTCAACAGAAATAAAAATATTAAGGTTACACTTTTTAAAGCAAAGTCAGAAACTGATACAAAGGAAAAACGAAGACAGGCCTATGACCCAAGTTTAAAACAGAGATTGATATTTCAGAATTGAAAGAAACAGATTTATATGCAGTATTCATCATTCTAAAATTGAAAGTAATTAACGCTTTACCTGATGTAAGAAATAATGATATCATGAATATGTTTACAGTGGTATACAAACTTAGGAGTCTTTGGCCACAGTTTAAACTATAGAACTGGATGCAATAACTTCATATATAAACCGTGCATATCCTGACTAGACAGCTTCACTATATTATGTCAAAGAGAACAGAGCAGACCCTGATCAGATGGCTCCTTAGTGTCCTATAGGAGCCATCTGATTTGGGTCTACTCTGTTTGCAAATGCGTGACAAAGCGTTTATATGAAGGAAAGGGTTAAACGAATACTCCATTGCTACAGTACATTTGGAAGCCTTTTTATACTACAAATGCCTTATACCCAGACAAATACAAACATTACAAGCACTGAAAGGAAGATGGCAACACTTTTTTGACAGGATGTAACCTTATGAAAATGTAACATCTATGCCTATTGTTATGACAAATGTGTGCTCAGACTGATGGGACAGTAGCATGAGACACATAAAGATTAACCCTTTCCTCAATAAATACGCCTTTCTACGCCTCTGTAAGAGTCACTTTGTGAAACCATTGTGATAAATAGAGCATTTGCTCCTAAGGAGCAAATGCTCTATTTATCACATTGGTTTCAGAACTACAAAATTCCAAAAAAAATCCTTTTCTCTAGTTTATGCTCCTTTTCAGTAGATTTATTCAAAAAGGTTGAATCTAAAAATAGCTTATGAGGGAAGATGTCAACACTTTTTGACAGGATGTAACCTTATGAATATGCACCATCTGTGCCTATCATTATGGTGAATGTGTGCTGAGACTGATGGAACTAGCATGGCACACATAAAGATTACGGATTTATATATGCATGCTGCCAATTTTACACCAATGGCAAAACATATAACCTATTTTTTCCTCTAAAATCAGGAGTATTAAATTTGTTAGCCAATTCCCTCGTAGGCTATTTTTAGACTCAACCTCTTTGAAAGAATCTACTGAAAAAGAGCATTTACTAGAAAGACTGCTTAAAAGTTGAATGAATTGGGGTTTCAAACATAGTAAAAATGGCATAATTACCAATATGACAAAGGGACAGGGGTGGGAGGGGAAACAAGATCAGTTTCTGTGGCAGTTAATCCTTCCAATACTAAATTTTGAAAAGTGAAATGGCACATTAGTGCTTACAATGATAAGTCCATTAAGTATGAAAGGGTATAATTTGCAAACAGGATGACAACCAAGCAGACCCTCATCAGAGGGCTCCTGTAGCTATTACTAATTTGCCATTATGGTGCTAAGAATTAATGCCTCTTACAATTCACAGGAACAAATGCTCTATTTATTACAATGGTTTTAAAACTACACAATTCTAAAATTTCCCTTTTTTCTAGTAAATACTCCTTTTCAGTAGATTTATTCAAAAAGGTTGGGTCTAAAAATACCCTAAGTGGGAATGGGCCAACGAAGGTAAGGGTCATGCAGTTATCGTAGAAAAAACCTCACTAATTCAGTGCATCATCTACACTTTAGGGTGTCAACTATTCGTCCATGAATAATTCATAATAGCATACAGAGCAAAATTTAGATATACGGTTTTGAGTTTTAAGATAACCCTTTACCTAATATTTATGTAAGAAATAATTATTTTTATGAATGATAATCAGCTGAAATTTTACTTGATCACAAACATTCCTATAGTGAATTAAGGGTTGGACAAATTAGGGTACAGTGGTTCCAGGCAGTTATTAGATGGCAAATATTTTAAAACAACCAGTAGGAGCAAACACACACTAACCACAAACACACTTAACACTTTCCCTGTTCTATGTTTATCCCAAATTTCAATACCTACTAAATAATCATTAACAAAATAGTTATAAAGAAAAATGAAAGGTGGAACATTGTAGACATTTTAGAAAGCAAAGAAACAGATCTATCAAATTCTATTAGCAAACAGAGCAGACCCTGATCAGACGGCTCCTAGAGGAGCCATCTGATCTGGGTCTACTCTGTTTGCAGATGCGTGAAAACACGTTTGTATGAGGGAAAGGGTTAACACTATACCTTATGAATATTCATATGCAAAATCTAATTGAATTCTGAATTAATTCATCTTCTAGATGTGTTACAAACATCACTCAAATCAAAGGTACACAAAGTCCCCTAGCTTTTCGAATAGGCGACACACTTTGGCAAACAACTTGTAAACCCAAATCAAATAGCTCCTGAGGGAATCATTTTATCTGGGTTTACACCATTTGCTATTAACCCACTCCCTCATGTTGATGCCTTTTGATGTCACTTTCTGAAACCATTGTGATAAACAGAGCATTTTCTCCACAGGAGCTGCACAATTTTACACAATTCTAAGTTTCCTTTTCTCTAGTAAATACATTGCTCCTTTTCGGTAGATCTATTCAAAGAAGTTGGGTCTAAAAATAGCCTGTGACGTAATGGGTTAAGTCAGTCTAACTCAAAAGTTATCAAAGAGGTGCCGACTGAATTATTCAGCTTTACAAACCCGGTTGAGATGGTGAGATAGGGTCTCCAAATACTAAGGGTAATAAGAGTACATACTAAGTAGTTAAGTGTAGTCCACTTCTAAGCAATACATGGTTCAGCCAGTGTTGAATTTCAGTTATCATGTTCTAGAGTTCTATGTTAATTACACGCCTACAGAGGGAGGGGTTAACTTTGGATAACCATGTTAGAAGTTCTAGCATGAAAGCCAAGCCTATAACCATTTACTCCATAGATACGTTCTTAACGCCTTTGCGAACAGAATAGAACCAAATCAGATGGCTCCTATTGGAGCCATCTGATCAGGATCTGCTCTGTTTGTTCAGGAAATGATATATAGCCGATTACGGAGTCTACAATGATGAAAACTTCCCTTAACCCTTCGCTTGCAGAATTTTAAAATCCATTTCTCCTTCTTTACTCATGCCCTGTTGTATAATTACATATATCTTCACTGTGTACAAGTGTTTCGCTACATGCAATCACTGCTGTGGAGTGCACTGGTTGCACAATCAACTTGTAAATAGTGCAGATCCTGATGAGACAGCTCCTGCAGGAGCTGTCTCATCTGGGTCTTCACTATTTACAGGTACGTATATTGACGTGAATAGCAAGCGAAGGGTTAATGCTATTATAAATATTCAGCTACCTAATATGCATACATCCACAGAGGTCCAGATCAGGTGTGTCAATTAAAACATTTTCAAGAATAACTTCTCTATTTCCCCACCAAACCCTATGTTTCAAAGAGACGATTCTAAACAGTGGTCACAACATAAGGTTAGGTGGAGAAATGATGATTTTAATATTGGAGTACACACCTTTATCTGTTGCTCTGAGATTCATTATTTCTCAATGAATATTCATGGAGTAAAGGGATAAGTAATGCTGCTACACATCAGCCACAACATATAAGCCACTATTCCCAAATATGGGTGTTTGTATTCACCAGATAATCGAGAGCCCCGGTTGACTGGCGTTGGTAAAGTTGATGACTTCGAGTGGCGTTTAGGCTCATTAATTGCCCAAGCTTCAAAGCAAGAGGAACATATATTGTTAAAAGGAAAAGTTATTTAACAATTAAGAAAGTTTCTTAGCGACTAGAAAAGAAACAGTACAAAAAAAGCAAGTAAATGGTCATTGTAAAGCTATAATTCTACAAAAATATACCTAAGCTAATTACGCTGGGCAAGTTGTAACCGTTTAGCTTATAGCAAACTTGGAATAATTCTTCCACTAAAATAGTTATCTTTTTCATTCTAAAATACTAACTACAGTAAAACCTCTCTGAACCAGATGTTCAAATTAGTATTAACACCTGTCTCTAAGACAGGTGGCAGCTTAATGCAGGTAAAAGTCATTGCAGAAAGCTGCTCATGACCTTCACCCTGCATTAAGCAGCCACCTGCCTAAAGTATTTAAATTCTTCTCTACTAGAATTCGGGTTTAGAGGGGGTTTACTGTATAATAATCCCTTAGTATATAAAAGATGAATACCACACAGTTTGGAGATGCTTCACTCATAAGATTCTCATCTTGATCTTTTTGTTGGCTATTTCCCATAACACAATTCAGCAATAAGTAACAATCTAATTCATACCCTCAGGTGTCCCTCCATACAATTCTTAGCTATCTTTACACTTTCTATTTCCTTTTTCCATCTGTTTATAAGACAGTGCAAGTCAACATGGCATCTGTTTATAAGACAGTGCAAGTCAACATGGCATCTGTTTATAAGACAGTGCAAGCCAACAGTGCATCATTTTGATACATCTAACCCTTCCCTCATACAAGCACCTTTTCACATCTTTGCTATTCAGCTTCCATTTCACAAGACACAGTACAACCCCATTCTTATGATCTAACTGCATCCATCCATATAGGTTCGATAACTTAACATACAGCTATAAGCATGCTGAGAGAACCTATCTGAAACCTGGCTTGCTTCAAATTTTCAAACTAGATATGATTTTCATGCTTTAACCCTTTACTGAGGCACCTTTGTGATGCCTTTGCCATGGTACCACAAAATGAGATTGGTACTCACTCAGCATCTCATCTCCTACTTAACCCTTTACCTGATAGAGACGCAAGCCGAGTAGAACCAGCAGACCCTGCAGGAGCAGTCTGATCTTGGTCTGCTCTATTTGCTTATAAACTATGTAGATCTGATTCTACAGTATGTGCAATGGCTACTAATTTCAGTGTCCATACGCCATTACAAACATTTATCTAATCAAATGTCATGTCATTATTTCTTACATGGATATAATGAGGTAAAAGGTTAATTGTTAGCCCTACATAACAACTCTTGTCCTGTTGAAACAACCATATCAGCTAAAATCCTGATCAGCTGTAATTTTTACTTACATGTACTTCCGACTGTGACATTAACCCTCTACTCCATGAATATGTTTGTAAGAAATACAGTAAAACCTCCAATATTCAAACACTCAAATAAGGTAAGTATCATTGTTGATATTTAACCCTTTCCTCCATAAATACGCCTTTCTACGCCTCTGTAATAATCACTTCTTGAAACCATTGTGATACATAGAGCATTTGCTCCTATAGGAGCAAATGCTCTATTTATCACAATGGTTTCAAACTACAAAATTCTAAAATTTTACTTTTCTCTAGTAAATGCTCCTTTTGGGTAGATTCATTCAAAGAGGTTGAGTCTAAAAATAGCCTATGGAGGAAAGGGTTAAGATAGGTGGCAGCTTAACCCATTCCCTCATATTGAAGCCTCTGTAGATGTGACTTTCTGAAACCATTGTGATAAATAGAGATTTTGCTCCATAGGAACAAATGCTCTATTTATCACAATGGTTTCAACACTACACAATTCTAAAAAATTCCTTTCCTCTAGTTAATGCTCCTTTTTGGTAGATATATTTAAAGAGTAAGGATCTAACAATAGCCTATGAGGTAATGGGTTAATGCAGGGTAAAAGTAATGCAGAAAGATTCTGTATGATTTCCACCCTGCATTACGCAGCCACCTGCCTTAAGTCTTCTATACTAAAAATTCAAACTATCGAGCTTTAACTGTAATGATATTATGAATATAAACTAGATTAATTTTTATGATAGGACATGGACACAGGACTTTTTGGTCATGACAGAAACTGTAGAATAATATTTATATCATAAGCAAATAGAGCAGACCCTGATAAGACGGTTCCTACAGGAGCCATCTAATCTGGTAAACTCTGTTTGCAAAGGCATCGAAAAAATGAATGAATGAATGGTGTTTTACGACCCATCGACACTGATAGTCATTTAGAGCCGAAAAAGGCATGGAAAGGTATATCTATGGAGTAAAGGGTTAGAACTTTTGACAAACCACAGTCCTTGTGTCAAATAGCTTGTATCCTGACAAGATATGGATCAAAGCAGTTTGCAAATGCAAATTAGGGCAGAGTTAGCATGACAAAAAGTTAAATTCCATATCATGCCAATGATTAATTAATACATGTCAAGGACAAGTATACAAGTTTGCAGGCTACATGTCCCATGTATTAGGTTATGTCACATTTGAATAGAGCTTCATGTTAAGTACAATTTTTAAAACAAAGCCAGGTAACAAAAAAGACTAAACAACCATTTAATACATATACATGTATACTCTAATTACCCGAAGTATTTGGATACCAAATACTGACAAAGTAGCCAGCAATGTAGACCTTGATCAAACAGCTCTTTGAGGAGAGTTTGTTCTGGGTCTGCACTATTTGCCTAAGTTTGCCTGTCCAAAATCTTAGGGTAATGGGGGTAAAGTAAGACGGTTCATTCATGCCACAGTGGATAATCAGGGTCCATGCTTATAAAGCTTTTCAGTTGATTCCGAGTTTGTTCTCAAGCTTTTGATTGGTCAGGTTTGAGTTCTCAAGCTTTTGATTGGTCAGATTTGAGCTTTTGATTGGTCAAAAACTTGAGAACGAAATCTGACTCAACTTAAAGTTTTATAGGCATGGACCCATTTTAAATTTGAATAGACTCAGAAAAGGAATATTCAGGTACCTGAACAGATCACTGATAAATGACAAGAGTGTTCAAAGGAACATTTGCATCCCCTGCTAGCTGAAGAGTGGTAAAAATAACCCATGACAGATGGACAGGAAAGAAGGAAAGTTGGATGGATGGACAGACAGATGGGCAGACAATGAACAAGTGATCATTAAGTGTCACCCTTATAGAGTAGCTGACAATGCAAACAAGAGCATGTGGTTGCCAACACTCATCCATTACCGCAAAATCGATATTTTCCCAAGGGCCATAACTCTTTAAATATGCATGATACAGGATGACAAGCCACTGTATTGCTGAACAAGTGTCTGAAATCTGATAGGGATAGCAACAAACAGGGACAAAATGTCAAACATTTTCCACAACAACCACCCCAAAGACAACACCAAGGCTGTAGCTGAGCTCATAAATAACAATATTGCATAGGCTGAGAAAGATCAAATCAAAGACAATGTTTGAAATTTTGAACCCATTCCCTCAGAGACTCTTTCAATAAATCTACTGAAAAGGAGCATCTACAAGAAAAAACGATAATTTAGAATTGTGTAGTTTTGAAACCAATGTGATGAATACAGCATTTACTCCTGTGGAGCAAATGCTTTATTTATCACAATGGTTTCAAAAAGTGACTTTACAGAGATGTCAAAGGCATTAATATGAGGGAGTGGATCAATGCCAATAGGAAATTGTTTTTGATGCTCGACTTCAATGTTTGCATTCAACACACAAGTACTGAAGTAGCCAATTAGTGATAACCTCTGTAAACAATCTTGTCCAGATGAGATCTTGAATAACTCGGCCTTTCATCAGGATCAAAACTGTTAGCAAAACTAATGTGGCTACACTTTTATCCTTTATTTCATAGATATGCTTTTTAACACCTTTGCAAACAGAATAGACCCAAATCAGATTCTACAGCTGCTCATGAATATTCATGAATTAAAGGCTATGGGTGAACTGGTAATAACCCCTGCCAACAGTATGGATGCAGATGAGATATCAAATAATTCAGTAATTTGTCAGCTTCGAAATTGTTTCACAAGTATCTACAATGAAAGAAATTAACAGAGGGCAATTTTGAACCTGATAATAAAGCTTGAAGATCATATTACATTAATTATACTGGGGCTTGAATGAACAGAAAAGTTGCCTGTTATAACTTATTATCACACAAGCTAACAAGCCTGAAAGAAAAGAAAAAGTGGTTTTATTACAGTAGAACCTGTCTAAAATGGCCATCAAAAATATCTAACTATGGGTCTGATGGCATGTGGTAGCTTAATGCAGGTCAAAAGTAATGCAGACAGCTCTTATAGGAGCTTTCTGCATTACTTTTGTCCTGCATTAAGCAACCACCTGCTTTTTAATTAAGACTCATGTGTTCAATAAATGAATGGCCTATTGGGAAAGGTTCTACTGTACTTATTGACATAGCTGAAAACACCATATAAACACTATAAACCAGCTGTATATAGGAATAGGCACATGGTGTTACATGGCTATGTTTTCGTTAACAAAAAAAAGCACTAACAAACTTACAACTTTCTAAAACTTCTGTAAACAGTAAAAGAAAAAGAACAACAAAATAGTGATTATGAAATTAACAGGAGACATGTATACTTAATGTAAGCAAAATGTCATGGTTTTAAATTCTTTTTGAAAAGGGGCATAACTCTTGAAGGCAACCCAATACAACTACACTGATGAAACACCAAGGCTATGAGAATACCCCTATATTTTCCTTTGAAAACAGACACTGTACCTTTATCAAATTGCTCCTTCAGCAGCAGACTGATAAGGGCTTCACTGTTTGCCAATATGTTCGGTCTAACTTAAATATACCAGAGGTCCAGATAACATGTGTAAATCAAAACATTTTCAACAAACATTTCTTAATTTCTCTACCAAACCCTTTGTTGTGACCACTCTTTAGAGTGGTCACACCATAGAGTTACTTAAGCCATGCCAAAC
The DNA here is from genome assembly GCA_963576725.1 of Azorinus chamasolen. Lineage (NCBI taxonomy): Eukaryota > Metazoa > Mollusca > Bivalvia > Cardiida > Solecurtidae > Azorinus > Azorinus chamasolen. The sequence continues at coordinate 33,494,366 of OY755246.1, read as the reverse complement.
TGAAATTTTCGACTTTACAAATTGATGGAGAGGGGAGACTGTGTGTCTGAATATGTAAAGTAATTAGGGTAAAAAGGTGAGCAAGTCTACTGTACAATACAATGTACCTATAACTCCACTGTCTATGCAGCAATAGTAAAATAAGAAAATGTTAAGATCCTTTCAACATAAAACTATCCTGCAAAGTAAAAACATTACACGTATTATCCAACTCAGTTTTATCGACTTAAACCCTTATCCTGCTGTAGAAAATGTCAAATTAACCCTTTTAATTAATGAACAATTTTGCATCAAATGATCACTTCATGAATTTTTCTTTACTTAATATTTATAAGATACAGCAAGACCTCTCTATAACGGACACTAAATTACACCAAGTATTTTGTGTTAAAGGCAGGTGGCTGCTTAAAGAAAGGTGAAAGTAAAACATAACGCTCCTATAGGAGTGTTCTGTTTTACTGTCACCTTGCTTTAAGCAGACACCTGCCCTAAATATCAACTAATTAACACAATTTAGTGGCCGTTGAGAGGTTTTACTGTATATAATATTTTATAAGATAAAAATTTAAAAGGGAATTGTTGGCTTTGCCAAAGCTCTAGGATTAGATCTATATTAAGTTCATATGCAAACAGAGCAGACCCTGATCAGACAGCTCCTACAGGACTTGTCTGATCTATGTCTACATTGTTTGCAAAGGTGTAAAGGTGTTTATATGAAGTAAAATGTTAACCCTTCGCTTGCTATTCGCGTCAATATACCTACCTGTAAATAGTGAAGACCCAGATGAGACAGCTCCTGCAGGAGCTGTCTCATAAGGGTCTGCACTATTTACAAGTTGATTGTGCAACCAATGCACTCCACAGCAGTGATTGCGCAGCGATATATCTGTACACAGTGAAGATATACGTAATTATACAACATGGCATGGGTAAAGAAGGAGAAATGTATTTTAAAATTCAGCAAGCGAAGGGTTAAACTGCAATCAGTAACTGTTGCAATCTCTAGTAATTTCTGATCTGTTTAGGTTAATTGAGAGACTACTGACCAAGTGTCAAATAGCTGGGATCCAATTGAGATGCTCAATTACTTGAGTCTCATCTGGATCCAACATCATTGAGTAACACTTAGCAGGACAAGAGTTCATTTTAATCCTGTACTCCAGGAATAGTTATGTAAGAAATATTGAAATCATGAATATTTATTAGTTTAATTTTTTATGACACATGTACAGAGTTGGGTTGTTTTTTTTTGCCATGGCAGAAACTATAGAATCATCAATATTTGTTCATAAGCAAACAGAGTAGATTCTGATCAGGCGGCTCCTATAGGACCCGCCTGATCTGGGTCTACTCTGTTTGCAAAAGCATAGAGATGCATAGTTATGGAGTAAAGGGTTGACAATTCTGTATTAGGTAGCACCCTGTGGGCTGAATCAGAAAAGAAGTGCAATTCAAATTTGTTGCCTGATAAGTCAAATTGAAATACCTACAAATAAATCCTGCATGTACAATGAAGCAGATTTAGGTTTTCACCCTTCACTCCATCAATATTCATGTAAGAAATGACATCATGAATATTAATTTAATAATGGCATATGCACACAGGAATGTTTAGCCATTAAATGAAACTGTAGTATGAGATATGTATGGAGTAAAGGGTTACATACCATATCTATGTTACAAAATAAGAAAACACAGATCAAAATGCCTGCAAAATAAACAAAAGCAATAGCAGCACCATCTGTTTGTAAAATATTTATCATTCAAATTAAGTTTTGAAAGGGACATAACTCATTCAATAAATGATACAATAAATGATAAGATTATGTCCCTTTAAGAGACTGTAACACCAGTGTCATGGTTGACTGAAGTTTGGTGGGTCTAACTGGATGAATTGTACTTAACTGAACATATGCTGATTATTAACTTGAATATACAAAACTTGACCCTAGTGCAGATCCAGATCAAACTGTTCCTGAAGTTTTACAAACCAATTGGGAGGAGAGAGTGTCCGAATACTTAACCCCTTACTTCATAAATGTTTTCTACACCTTTGCAAACAGAGAAGACCCAGATCAGATGGCTCCTGTAGGAGCTGTCTGATCAGGGTCTGCTCTGTTTGCTTATGACATAATATAATTTCTACTACGATCAAATATTCCCAAGTCCATATGCCATTTAAAAAATACCCTAATTAATATTCATGATGTCATTTCTTCTTACATGAATATTCATGGAGTAATGGGTTAAGAATAACTAGAACTATCACTAAAGGTGATAGAATACCCCTACACAGCAGCCTTGATTGCAAATTATACCCATGTTTCAAGCCAAAATTACAAAAAATACTCAAAGTTCAAGGGCAGTTAATTCTGCAATGCACAGCGGTAAACACAAGAAAATTGTGTCTTGCACAACTTCTATTCATGGTTATTATGTATACCAAATATAATGTCAATAACTTTATAACTAAAGGAGGAGTTTGCAACCCCAGCTACCCATGTTCAAATGCGGACAGACGGACGGACAGACTGATCAACCAATAGCCAATGGGCAGACACTTCACTGGGTACAAAATCCCACAGGTATAATTTCTACTGCTGTGGGTAAAACGAGAAAATACCCATTTGTAAACATTAATCTTGCAGTGCAAGACACCACTTACTATTGCAAACAGCTCTGACCCAGATGAGATGTTAAGTAACTTGGTGACTTGACTGTTCATCAGGATCCAACCTGTTTGATATTCCGACTAGTTTGAATCAATCAGAAGTTAAAAATTCAGTTTTAGCAGATGCTTTCAGCAGTAACAGGTCCTACCCTTTACTCCATAAATACACCTTTCTACGCCTTTGCAAACAGAGTAGACCCAAATCAGACAGCTCCTATAGCAGTCGTCTGATCTGAGTTTGCTCTGTTTGCTTATGATATAATATAGATCTGATTCTACAGTTCTGCCATGGCCAAAACTTCCTGTGCCCATGTGCTATTTTATAACAATTAATCTAATTAATACTTATGATGTCTCAATATTTCTTACATGAATATTCATGGAGTAAAGAGCTAATTAGGCTACAAGGTGCATCTCAAACACATCCAAAACCATTTTTAACAGTATAACTGACAAGCTTCTTGCTTCCAGGTCAGGTACTATATAACTCTTTGCATGCTAATTTGTTTGCTGTCATCAAAATTGTCTTTCCCTATACAATTCCACAAAGTACCCAACAGTTTGGATCCTGATGAGACACAGAGTTGCAGAGTACTTTATCTGTATCAAAACTGTTTCATATGCCTGTAAAGAGCTAACCCTTTACTCCATGAATGAATATACCTTTCTATGTCTTTGCGAACAGAGTAGACCCAATTCAGATGGACCTGATCAGGGTCTGCTCTGTTTACTTCTGAAATAAGAATTATATAGATATGATTCCACAGTTTCTGCCATACGAAACAAATCTGTGTTCATGTGCAATTACTAAAATTAAATTATTTGTGATGGTCATTATTTTTACATGAATATTCATGGAGTAAAGGGTTAATGCTAGAGTGCAATGTCGGTTATAATGAAACCTCTCTAAACCAGGCATATTCAAAGAAGTATCAATGATGGTCTTTAAGGAGCTTTCTGCATGACTTTCACCCTGCATTAACCCATTCCCTCATAGACTATTTTTTAGATCCAACCCCTTTGAATAAATCTACTGAAAAGGAACAGTAAAATTTAAAAAATATTTAGTTCTGAAACCATTGTAATAAATAGAGTATTTGCTCCAATGGAGCAAAATTTTAATGCTCTATTTATCACAATGGTTTCAAAAAGTGATTTTTACAGTGGCATAGAAAGGCATCTATATGGAGGAAAAGGTTAAGGATCTTTCTGTATGACTTTCACCGTGCATTAAGCAGCCATCTGCCCAAAACGATGGAAGTTCTTTGCTAAGATTCTGGTTATGAGGAGTTCTACTCTATTATTTCATACAGGTTCATTTCATTCAAAGGGTTTGGCATAAATCTAGTAACACTCCATTCATAATCATTTTAACCATTTAACCCTTAGATACACCTTTTAATGCTTTTGCAAACAATGTAGACCCTGATCAGACACCTCCTGTAGGAACCGTCCGATCATTTGCTTATGGAATTATATATATCTAATTCTACAATTTTTACAAAAATCTATCTTGTTCATACGTCATTATAAATATTAAGCAAATTAAAATTCATAATGGCATAAAGGATTAACTTTTTCAACACAAAATATGTGTGCAAAAATTGCCATCTACTTGAAGTCCCAACAAAACTTTTCATTCTTGAAAAATTGTCGGAGTATCAAATAGTTTAGATTCTGATCAGAAGCTGAACATCTCAAGTGGAGACAAAAACTGTTTGCAAAGGTCTACACAAAGTGGTCCACACAATTTGATAAGTTCACATTTTTAAAGCTGCTCAATCCCAACACCAGCAAACAAGGTCAACAGTAAAACATATCCAATAGGCATCACACAAATAGTCAGTGCATCATCAGATACCAACAGATTAACCCTTTACTCCAAAAATATGTTTTTCTACGTCTTTGCAAACAGAGTAGACCTAGATCAGATGACTCCTATAGGAGCCGTCTGATCAGGTTCTACTCTGTATACTTATGACATAATATAGATATGATTCTACAGTTTCTGCCCGTGTTCATGCACTATTATATCAATTATTTTATTAATATTCATGATGTCATTATTTCTTACACGTATATTCACGGAATATGAGAGTTAATAATGATAGTAACCAGGCAGCTGCTACCAGAGTCTTGTACTCAACCCTTGATCTGTTAGATCAAAAAGGTTTAGTGCTTTGTTAACCCTTTACTCCATGAATATTCATATAAGAAATAATGACATGATAAATACTAATTAAGATTATTTGCTATCCAGGAGTCGTCTGATCTGGATCTACTCTGTTTGAAAAGGCATACAAATTCACATATATGAAGAAAAGGGTATTTATATATATCTGTATTTATGAAGTAAAGTGTTAACAAAAACACAGATCATTTGCATACAGCTATGTCAAGGAATAGAAACTCCAAACATATCCAATGGTATATTGATAAGCAACATACAATTCTACAAAATAACAAGTTTAGCTCTACGAACGCACACAACACTTGACATGATTTGCAACTGCTCCAGGAGTCCACTGACATGTAAGACTTGGAGACTAAAGCTCCACTAGACTATACTATACACTACACACATTTGCCTGACTCTTTGAGACAGTGTCACTGGCCCCTAATCACCCTTGGTATTCAGACAGACACACTGAGGCAAATAGTATACACCAGATCAAATGGCTCCTCATTAACCTTTCCCTGTTCTATATTTATTACAAATTTCAATTTGTACTGAATACTCATGGACATAATGAAATATGCTTGGTCAAACATAGTAGCCATTTTAGAAACTAAAGAAACAGATCTATCACATTCCATTAGCGAACATAGCAGACCCTGATCAGATGGCTCCAGTATGGATCGTCTGATCTGAGTCTACTCTGTTTGCAAATGCGTGGAAATGCATTTATATGAAGGAAAGGGTTAAATGGTGCCAAATTGACGAATTCAGTCCAAATACTTCAGGCATATAGGGTACATATATTGCCCCGACTCTTTGCTGAGATAGTGACACTTACTAAATTGAAGATACAAACACTGAATCACAAAATTCTAGAAGCACACAATAGCAACAGCATGAATAATTTGACTTCAGAAAATAGTTTGACAAATACATGTGGGTTTTCAAAATGGCGACAACAAAAAGACTGAAAATGAACTTGTTTGAAGGTAATTGAATCTGTGACGGTGATATACAATTTTCTCATATTTTTGTGAATTTCAATCAAATTCAGTGCAAATCACATCAAACTGTGTTTTTTAACCCTTTCCTTCATATAATTTTTCTCAAGGCTTTGCAAACAGAGCACACCCAGACCAGATGGCTTCTGAAGAAGCTGATGATCTGCTTTGTTTGCTTATAAAATTATAATAGATCTGACTCTTCACTTTTAACCAATACCAAAATACCGTGTACATATGCCATTATGAAAATTCAGCTAATGAATATTCATGATGTCATTATTTTTAACATGAACATTCAAGAGGGAAAGGGTTAAACTTATCAATAAACAACAAAAGCTGCAAAAACGGATATGAGACGCTGCTGATTCTATCAATGTGACTGGTAGATATATTAAAGGGAGGCAACACACCAGACAAAAGCAAGGACAAAAATAAACATCGGCAAATAAAAAACCAACAACAATCACATCATGTGCGGCCAATCACCTTCTTCCAGATCTTTAACAGCTAGTTTCATACTCCACGACTTTCGGAATGGACAATACAATGGCGGCTTGGCCGCCACCACATCAAGGTTTTCGGTCATGCTCTGACTCATTGCTGTGCGCAGCTTGTATTGCTCGCTTTCAACTGCGGGAAAAGATTTGCGGTATTGCTCTCTGGACTGTCCTGTAAAAGTGGCGCCATTCCACAAAAAGGCGGAGCGGGTAAAACAGCCAATGACAGGATCTCACTTCTCACTAACAAACCTGATTACCCACCATGCAGTTAAGTTAATGGTCTTTATATTTTAACCCTTTACTCCATGAATATTAATATAATTTATTGTTATAATAGCACATTGACATGTAAATTTTTAGCCAAGACAGAAACTGTAGAATCATATCTATATTATATCATTAGCAAACAGAGCAGACCCTGATCAGACTTCTCCTATAGGAGCCATCTGATCTGGGTCTACTCTGTTTGCAAAGGCTTAGTCAGGCGTATTAATGGAGTAAAGTTTAAGGACAACACACAGACTGTCATTTGCAAACAGAGTGGACACGGATAAAATGAAACACAACTTAGCATTTGATTAACCCTTTCCCTCATAGGTTATTTTTAGATCCAACCACTTTGAACAAATCTACCGAAAAGGAGCATTAACTAGAGAAAAGGATTTTTTTTTAGAATTTTGTTGTTTGAAACCATTAGGATTAATAGAGCATTTGCTCCTATAGGAGCAAATGCTCTATTTATCACAACGGTTTCAACAGGTGATTTCTACAGAGGCGTATAAAGGTGTATTTATGGAGGAAAGGGTTAACTCTTTGCAGACTAGAGGCAAAACTTCGGTTACCTTTGCAAACAGTTTGGATCCAGATCAGACATCGCATAACCACATCTCATCAGGAACCAAACTGTTTGACAATTTGGTAATATTTTTTCCAAAATTTCATTTTAAGAATGTAATGACTTGCAAACACTGTAGACCTAGAGGAAGACCATTCATCAGGGTATGCACTGTTTGTCATGTTTCACTTTCCTTTAAAAAAATAAACACCCTAAATACTCATGGTAAGCTTGACCCGTTTGTATTTTCAAAAAGTCCATTCATGAAAGGGTTAAAAGAAGTAAATTAAGTTTTCTTATTTCAAATTGTAAACCCAAAAATAAGGGGTAAGAAAAAATCTACAAAAACCCTTTACTACTGTAACAATCTGTGACTACTTGAACAACTGACATTGTAATGAAAAACCAACAATCATAAAAGTTAAAGTATTCCTCTCAACAATTTAACTCTTTGAATGCTCAATGTTATATAAAGTGGAATGGTATATCATTGTTAACCCTTTCCCTGTTCACTATTCATGTAAGAAATAATTACATAATGGACATTTATTAGCTGATTTTTATAATATTAACATTTCAAGGAATTTTTTTTTTGCTTTGACAACAACCGCAGAATCGGATCTATGTAATGTCAAAAGCAAACAGAGCTGACCCTGATCAGACGGCTCCTATAGGAGCCGTCTGATCTGGGTCTACTCTGTTTGCAAATGCATGAACACGTATATATGAGGGAAAGGGTTAACCCTTTCCTTCATATAAATGCCTTTTCACGCCTTTACAAACAGAGTAGACCCCGGTCAGATGGCTACTGTAGGAGCTGTCTGATCAGGGTCTGCTCTGTTTGCTTAAAACACAATATAGATCTGATCCTAGTTTTAATCAAAGCAAAGAATTCGCTTGAAAAAATTACATTATAAAAATTCAGCTAATAAGTATTCACAATGCTGTTATTTCTTACATGAGTATGGAACAGGGAAAGGGTTAACCATATACTCCATGAATATTCATGTAAGCGACAGGGACTTCATATAACGGCATATGAACACAGAAACTTTTGGCAGAAGCTGCAGTCATTTCAATATTATGTCATAAGCAAAAAGAGCATACCTTGATCAGACAGCTCCTACAGGAGCTGTCTGATCTGGGTCTTCTCTGTTTGCAAAGGCATAGAGAAGCATATTTATGGAGTAAAAGGATGCCGGTTGCAGTCCATTTAGTAAACAAGAGCCGCCTGTGGCACCAACGCTCGTCTGATTTGGTGCTTGTCCAGCTAAATTAAAAAAATTAAAATAAAGGGCCATACCTCCAAAATATTGAAATCAAGAGTTACGATTCTTATGTAGGGGCCTTCCCTTCAATGTGATCTACTAACCTATGAAGTTTCATGTTGATACCTTTTATAGTTTTCGAGTAATGACCTACATTAAAGTTTTTGCACGCCAACGACGACAACCACAACTCCTACAACCCAGTGATCACAATAGCTCGACTTTACTTCGAAACAGACAAGCTAAAAATGTATTATTTGTGAGAGGACTCTGAATGACAAACAGTATAGACCCTATCAGAGGGCTCCACTAAGAGATCTGATCTGGGTCTACACTGTCTACAAATGCCAGTACACTCGTTTCTGGCATTCAAGGGGTAAATGACAAATTATCTGCCTGGAGGTAAGCACAAAAATGGTTCTTATGCTGATAGAGGATCAGCCACTTGTAACAACAGATTGCTATCTATACATCCAGTAGTTATGTTCCAGCAGAACAGCCACCTCTATTGGACGACTGCTAGAAGCACATGTGTGAGACTGGCGATGTGAGACTGGTGATGTGTTAAACACTAAACTTGCAAAAGGATGACATATTAAGACTACTGATTTTATTGCTAGCTAACTCACTAAGTATCTGCCTCACAGAAAAGAAACCTAATCAGACAACTGTTGTTTTACTGTCTGACAAACAGCGTGCTAAGTTCAATAGCAAGCACAAACAGGCAAAATATGAGAATTTTTTTTTTTTTCTAGTAAAATAGAGAGAAAACAGCAAGAACATTACAGAGGTTCAGATAAGATGCATACATCAAAACATTGTCAAGAATAACTTCTTTATTTCTGCACCAAACTCCATGTTTGACCACTCTTTAGACTCATCTCGAAGATTCTAAAGAGTGGTCACAACTTTAGGTCTGGTGTAGCAATGAGGATTTTAGTACTTGGGTGTGCCTATTTATCTGTTGCTCTGACATTAATATACATTGTAGATGAGCAACTACCTTATCTTCTACAGTAATAACATACCTGCAAACTGGTTGCGTTTCTCCTTCAGCATGCTTGGTTTGACTAGTTCATTGTCATTCCTGTATAATTCAGGGGGTGGTGGACTAGAACTGGGTAAGGGCGGAGGAGAGGGCGAGGAGGCACGCTCACTGTCTGAGTGGGTCTGCAGTACATGTGGCTGGTCATACAGAGGCTCTGAATCCTCTGTGCTCTGACTGTAGACATAAAACAAATAGTGCACTGATACGAGCCAAAGTTCTAACACAGAGGTCCAGACAAGATGCGTAAATTAAAACAGTTTCAAGAATAACATTTTATTTCTCTATCAAAATCTTTGACCACTCTTTAAAATCATCTTGAAGAGATGATTCTAAAGAGTGGTAACAACCTAGGGTCGGTGGAGAAATGATGATATTAGTACTTGAGTATGCACATTTATCTGTTGCTCTGTTATTCTATACTTTTTTAACTGTTAAGACTAAATTACAATTAACTGGAACTTGTTTTTAAGAAAAACATATGTCTCCCACCTGCTCCCGTCTTAAAAAAGATTGGATGCATTTGTATGAAGCTTGTTGGAGACTGGATGAGGTCTTTTTTATTTAGAGAGCAGACAAAGCTAAAAGAAAAAAAGAAGCTCAGCTTTCTACAATTCAAGAGCCGTAACTCTGAAGTACCTGTTCCATAATTGCTAGTTATTAAACTTGGCCTAGTTATTATAGCCATAAACATATTTATAAGGTTTGGTGAATATTGGAAGAAGCTTTTGACTTAGAGAGCGGACAAGGCTAAAAAGGCCAATTTTGGATAAATCAAGGGCCATAACTCTGAAGTTCCTGAAACAATCTTGCTGAATATTAAACTTGGCCTCGATATTATAGCCATAAACATTTTTATAAGGTTTGGTGAAGTTTGGATGAGACGTTTTTGACTTAGGGAGCGGACAAGGCTAAAAAGGCCAAATTTGGATAAATCAAGGGCCATAACTCTAAAGTTCCTGAAACAATTTTGCTCGATATTGAACTTGGCCTAGATATTATAGCCATAAACATTTTTATAAGGTTTGGTGAAGATTGGGTGATTGGATATCGAACTTGGCCTAGATATCTAAGCTATAAACATTTTTATAAGGTTTGGTGAAGACTGGATGAGAACTTTTAAAATCAGAGAGCGGACAATATTTTGTGACAGACGGACAGACAGACAGACTGAAAGGAGTATATCAATATGTCTCCCACACCACTATGTGGTGGGAGACATATTAAATTAGCAGACTTGTCTGTTTAGAGTCTACACTATATACTTATGTGTCAAAATTTATGAGTATCCGACATTGTCATCCACTTCACTTTTAAAATGCATGTTCTATTTTATTTCATTACAAAAGAAATAGTATCATTCTTGACGAATTGATAGCTAATCTGGATCCACACTGTGTGCAAAGGTTATTTAAGAACTCACTCATGATATGTAAAGAATTAATCCATTCCCTCAGATTGACACCTTTTGATGCCTATGTACAAGTCACTTGTTGAAACAACTGTGATAAATAAAGCATTTGCTCCATAAGGATCTAATCCTCAATTTATCACAATGCTTTCAAAATAACACATTTCTTAACTTTTCCTTTTTTCTAGTAAATGCTGCTTTTCAATAGATTTATTAACTCTTTCCCTCATATAAACGTGTTTTCACGCATCTGCAAACAGAGTAGACCCAGATCAGACGGCTCCTAGAGGAGCCGTCTGATCAGGGTCTGCTCTGTTTGCTAATAGAATTTGATAGATCTGTTTCTTTACTTTCTAAACTGTCTACAATATTCCACCTTCCATATATCTTTATAACTATTTTGTTAATGAATATTCAGTAGGTATTGAAATTTGGCCCACACACAGAACAGGGAAAGGGTTAAAAGAGGTTGGGTCTAAAATTAGCCTAATCAAACAATGTCTGTTACATGGTTTCTCTGATGACAATGTGGTCTAACAGTTCTGGGTCAGCACACTAAATGTCAACAACGCAAGCTCTCTGGAAAGTCATTTGTTACCTGTTGCTGGAGGTGCTTTTGTTTGCTGTGAATTGGTTGGGCAGAGGGGCTGGTGGGCGCTCTATGTAGGCCGGAGGTGGACTGGGCTCATCACACCCTCCATAATCATCATCCACCTCATCACGGTGATCCCAAACTTCCCGTAAAAACTTCTCATACACCTGCATGGCACCTAGGTAAAGTAGCACACATGAATAAGTATTGATGGTCTTTGAGATCCTGCTTTACATGAGTTATGATCTTGATCAAGCTGTCCACAAAAGCATCCATTTGGAATAAATAAGACTTACAAAATCATAAATACTGTGCAAAAATATGTCGAAATGGAATGACAGCATAAAATGATGCTAATATCAAGAAAGTCACAACTCCATTTTCGTAATAATCTATTTAATAATTCTTGAATTATTACAGATTATTACGAAACTGGATTTAATGCCAAACAAGTTAATCATCATCATCTTTAACAAAAACTTCATATATTTGGCATGAAATATCTTCACAACATGAAATGATCACTGCAACAATGCAACTGTTTACTTCAAGAATATTCATGTAAGAACTAATGACGTGACGAGTATTAGCTTAATGGTTATAATGCCATAATTATGAACATGTGATTTTTTTTTTTGCCATGACAGAAAATGTAAATAAATTGACTCCTGTAATAAAGATTGGATCCTGATGATTTATTCTGTCTGTCAGAGCTGTTTGCAAGTCATTCAAAACCTAAAACATTCAAAAGAAAGGTTTCATTCATGCTGTAAAATAGATTCACAAACATAGCCAACAGATATCAATCACAAAAACCTAAAAATTCTGTCAAAATGCATGCAAATTCCTCATTCAATTTGAGGCCCAGATGAACATGAGGATGAAGTTTAGCTGGATATGCTCTATATAATCTTGAAATTGGACCCATTGGTTAATTTGATGACACTACTTCAACTACAGAAGTATGGTTTTAACCCATTACCTCATAGGCTATTTTTAGATCAAACCTCTTTGAATAAATCTACCGAAAAGGAGCATTAACTAGAGAAAAGGGATTTTTTTAGAATTTTGTAGTTTGAAACCATTGTGATAAATAGAGCATTTGCTCCTATAGGAGCAAATGCTCTATTTATCACAATGGTTTCACAAAGTGACTTTTACAGAGTCGTCAAAAGTCGTCATTATGAGGGAATGGGTTAAAAGCCTTTTCTCTTCATCATGTACTCTACAGATATGCTCTGTTCGCTTATGGAATCATATAGACCTTATTATATAAATATTTACGAGGGTCAAAACTTTTCTTGTTCTTATGCCATTATAAATATTAACCCTTTACTCCATGAATATTCATGTAAGAAATGATGACATCCTGAATATTAATTAGATTAATTTTAATATGGCATATTAACACGCACAATTTTTGCCAAAACAAACTGTACAATCAGATCCATATTATTCCATAAGCAAACAGAGCAGACCCTGATTTAGCCACCGATCTGGATCTACTCATTGCAAAGGAGAAGAATGGCATATTTATGGAGTAAAGTGTTAAGCTAAACTGAAGAGCTAAGAAAGATCGTGCCTAGACTGCAGCGTGAGGAGTCCTTACATTGAGACTGAAACTTGGATGAGCTTTGTATATAGCGAGCAGTGAGGTTTTTGGCTAGGTCCTTTCCATCCTTGAACCCATGGCTGTGTTCATTCATATTGTAGCTTCCTCCACCCCCCTCCGGTACAGCTACGATTAGAATGTGGGACGGTGAGATGGTGTCGGAGAATGTCCTAAAAATAACAAAAAACATGCAACATCTATAAGTATGTGGAAAAATAAAACACTGATTATACTTCTGAACATTTGTATACAGTAATGATCAGTTTCAATTTTGACCAATCTTTTTGGTGAAATATACATCTAGTCTTAAATAAAGAATTTTGAGAACTTTAATCCGTTATAACAACATATCTGCCATGCCGTGACTTAACCCTTTCCCTGTTCTATGTTTATTAAAAATTTCAGTACCTACTGAATATTCATGAACAAAATATTCATATTATAATGAAATACTGAAGGTTAAGCATTGTAGACATTGTAGAAAGTATAGAAACAGATCTATCCAGTGATGAGGTGGATGATGATTATGGAGGGTGTGACGAGCCCAGTCCACCTCCGGCCTACATAGAGTGCCCACCAGCCCCTCTGCCCAACCAATTCCACTAGCAAACAGAGCATATAGGAGCCGTCTGATCTGGGTTTACTCTGTTGCAGATGCGTGAAAACATGTTTATATGAGGGAAGGGGAAACTCTTTCCCTGTTTAATATTCATGTAGGAAATAATAATATAACATTTAGTAAAAGGAAAACCAACTTTGACAATTTTAGGCAGACAATTATTTTCATAGATGCTGAAAAAGGTTAAAAATGTGTTACAATAGTTTTTGCACTGAACTCTCAAAGAATCAGTAATGACCTATCATGTAAAGATAATCATGTAAGTTTAGAGATAATATTTCAATTTTCACCAAATAATAATCAGTCAATGCTCTTACTTCAAAGAAGCGAAGGATGCTCGTCGTTTGGGACAGTAGACGAGGATGTAGCCATGGTATATCTCTCCCCGCTGGAACAACAGGTGACCTCCGTGATATGATGTGGCAGTCACCTCAATCTTCTGCTTATTACCATCCATGGTAGCCTCAATAGTGAACACATTATCTTCCTCCGGAGAAAGAGATGACGTCTCAGGGTCAGAGGTCACAACAAACGAATTTTCATTTAAGAACGGCTTCAGTGGTATATGCATGGGGAAAGGGTCAGCACACATCATACACATGAGGATTCTGAAAAAGGATTTCCATTTAGACAGTAAAAGCGAATTTCTTTGATACAATTCAGTGACTACATCATGCCAGTACATAGTAAGTTACTCCATAAATACGCTTTCCTATATGTAAGTTACTCCATAAATACGCTTTTCTATATGCCAGTTACTCCATAAATACGCTTTTCTATGCCAGTTACACCACAAATACGCTTTCCTATGCCAGTTACTCCATAAATACGCTTTCCTATGCCAGTTACTCCATAAATACGCTTTTCTATGCCTTTGCAAGCAAAGTAGACTCAGATCAGGCATATTTATGGAGTAATGGGTTAACATTTTTCTCGCACTTTAACTTTTCACTCATGGAAATTTAAACACCACCCTCTTGGCATATCTATCATTTCAAAATGTTTTTTGATATGTATATATTGACAATTATATCTATGAAAGGCAGAATAAACTCTGTTTTAAAAGATCCTGAATACAAACAGTGCAGAACCAGATCAGAAGGCTGACCAGGGTCTGCTCTGTTTCCTAAATGGTATAATATAGATCTGACTTTACAGTTTCTGCCTGAACAAAAATGTCATGTCTTTATATGCCATTATGAAAATTAATGCCATTATAAAAATTAATCTAAATAATATTAATGATGCCATTATTTCTTACGTAAATAGTGAACAGGTAAAGGGTTAAAAAACACTGAATGTGGATACCACTGAGACACTCAAGTCACTCCACATGACCAAGCAGCCATAAACAAGAGATCTAATTATGGGTATGTAAGGCTGGTGGTAGCTAAATGCAGGTCAAAAGTAATGCAGAAAGCCCTTATAAGAGCCCTGCATTAAGCAACTTCCTGCTTTTTAAACACTCCAATGTTCAATAAATAAATGACCGCTTAGGACCGGATCTACTGCACATTTGTACACACTGCACTAACATGGACATGCACAGACTCTTAACCCTTTATCTGGTCAATGTTTGTGTAAGAAATAATGACATCATCAGTATTTATTAGCTGAATTTTGTAATGACACATGAACACACGATTTTTTTTTTTTATAGTTTTCTTGCTTTTTCGAAAGGTCTACTTGACAAGCTACTTGAGACTTTTATTTCAGTCCAATTGCATTTATGCAGTCAAATGTACCATATTTACCATTATACAATTAAAACATTCAGTCTCAACTCTTCATTAATTTGTATGCTTAACCCTTTTCTCCATACATACGCCTTTCTACGCATTTAGATAAACCAGGGTCTGCTCTGTTTGTTTATGATATAGATATGATTCTACAGTTACTGCCGTGGCCAAAATTTTTATTGTTTCCCATGCGCTATAACAATTAATCTAATCAATATTTCTGATGTCATTTATTATAATTATTACTCAAATGAGTATTCAATGTTGAATCATCAATGGAATAGCCCTTCAGTTTATTCAGTATTCACTGTTTATTTAGTCTGTTCAGTATAAAAGCCTTTCCTTGCCTTTGCAAACAGAGCAGACCCTGGTCAGACAGCTCCTGAAGGAGGGTCTACACTATCTGCCTAGGTATATCTGACACGTAAACAGAATGTATCTAGATGAGGGTCTTGAGTATCTGAACTTCTCATCAGGATCCAAACTGTTTAACCCTTTCCCTGTTCTACGTTTATTACAAATTTCATAACCTACTGAATATTCATGGACAAAACAGTTATAATGAAATATAGAAGGTGATACATTGCAGCCATTTTAGAAAGTAAAGAAACAGATCTATGAAATTCTATTAGCAAACAGAGCGCAGACCCTGATCAGACGGCTGCTCTAGGAGCCGTCTGATCTGGGTCTTCTCTGTTTGCAAATGCGTGAAAACATGTTTACATGAGAGGGGTTAACACTCTGACTGAATATTTCACGAGATATAGCAGATAAAATTGTAGCAGAAAACTAATTTTCACAGCACAATCACTCAAAGTGCACAGAGTTCAATGGATATCAGAGCTACAGATAAGGGTGCGTACCCAAATACTAAAATCGTCATTTCTCCACAAACCCTATACTATGACCACTCTTTAGAATCGTCTCGGAGAGACGATTCTAAAGAGTGGTCACAGTATAGGGTTTGGTGGAGAAATAAAGGTGTTATTCTTGAAAATCTTTTAATTTACGCATCTTATCTGGAGCTCTGGATACTGAGCAATATCTACATTAAAAGATACCTTCATGCTGGCAATCCATATGTGAACAAACCATCAACTCTTTCAGTGTAAATTTTACTATTATCTGACAAGACGGAATGGTAAGACGAGATAAGTGGGACATATTCGGAATCATACCTCAAGTCAGGTTCCGTATCCTCCATTATCAACGAGTGTCCCAGGCCACGTATAACACAAGAAAGAGCCTGCTCAATCTGCTCTGGGTAGAATTTCAACTTTTCTGCCAGATCTTCCTCTGGGATGTCTACAAACTCACACTGTAGGCTGAAAAAGTAAGATATAATAGGCCTGACTTTTGTTAACCTTTTTATACACTACATTCTGTATTAACCCATTGCCACATAGGTTATTTTAAATCCAACCTCTTTGAATATATCTACTGAAAAGGAGCATTTACTAGAAAAAAAGGAAAATGTTAGAATGGTGTAGTTTTGAAACCATTGTTATCACAATAGTTTGAACAAGAGCACCGCGAGACGGGGCAATATACGCCCGAAGGCTGTTCTATTTACACAATGTGTGAACCTTCAGAAGTTGCGCATATGAGGACTCTATTAGGGCTAAGGCAATAGCAAGGAGAGTAAAACTGCTTATTGTAATAGTAATCTTTTATTTGTCGGACACAAAATTTGCTAACGCTCTATTTGTGACCTTGACCTTGAAAGTTCACAATTGGGATTTGTATGCAACACACCTTCAAGTGATACTGAAGCCCTATTTGTGACCTTGACCTTGAAAGTTCACAATTGTACGCGACACACCTTCAAGTGATACTGAACATTTGTGTGAAAGAATTTTGAAAATCGGAGAAAAAATGAGTAAGTTATAGCCAGGACACGAATTTGCTAACGGACGGACAGAATTGCTAACGCCCTATTTGTGACCTTGACCTTGAAAGTTCACCATTGGGTTTTGTACGCGACACACCTTCAAGTGATACTGAACATACGTGTGAAAGAATTTTGAAAATTGGTGAAAAGATGAGTAAGTTTTAGCAAGGACACGAAAATTGCTAACGCCCTATTTGTGACCTTGACCTTGAAAGTTCACAATTGGGTTTTGTACGCGACACACCTTCAAGTGATACTGAACATTTGTGTGAAAGAATTTTGAAAATCGGAGAAAAAATGAGTAAGTTATAGCCAGGACACGAATTTGCTAACGGACGGACGGACGGACGTACTAACAAATGGGTAGTTGTGTGACTTTTTCCTTTGATCTTTTCTTGTGTGACTAGTCCCACAAGTAAAACTATTTTTGGCTCTAACTTTGGAATAGAATGATCTGGAAGCTAACCCTTACCCTAACCCTATGTCCCACAACTGGCCAGGTTAATGTCACAAGAAATGGCCAGGTTAATGTCACAAGAGATGGCCAGGTTAATGATTTTACTTGTGCGACTAGTTAGAAAAAGTCACACAACTACCCTTTGGTGAGTGCGGACAGACAGACGGACGGACAGACGGACACCCAGCCAGACGGCCAGACGATGGAGACCATAACATAATACGACCCTTCGGGCGTATAAAAAGGTGTCAATACGAGGAGATGGGTTAAAGTTATCACAGGTATATGCAATCACTTCTCAGTCTTAACCCTTTACTCCACTGAGATGCCTTTTAATGCCTTTGCAAAATCAGTAGACCCAGCTCCTACTGGAATGTCTGATATGGGTTTACTGTTTGCAAGGGAGTCAAAAGCTGTCTCTATAAGATAAAGAGTAACAAGAAATGTTTGTAAAACATGTATACCCCCCAGACCCCCTGACCTTTGATCTAGTGACCTCAACTACAGAGGTCATCTAGCGGTCATGACTAATCACCACAGCAACTTTGAAGATCCTAAGCCAAACCACTGATCATTTATTGGTCTGAAAACATTTCACAAGTTAAGGTCATGGTGACCTTGACCTTGTGACCTCAACAACTATAGGGGTCATCTAGTGGTCACGACCAACTACCACAGCAAGTTTGAAGGTCCCGAACCAAACCATTGAGCAGTTATTAATTGGAAACCATTTCATCAGTTAAGGTAATGATGACCTTGACCTTTGACCTAGTGACCTCAAAATCAATAGGGGTCATCTAGTTGTCATGACCAACCACCACAGCAAGTTTGAAGATCCTAAGCCAAACCCTTGAGCAGTTATTGATTGGAAACCATTTCACCAGTGAAGGTCATGATGACCTTGACCTTTGACCTAGTGACCTCAAAAACAACAGGGCTCATCTAGTTGTCATGACCAACCACCTAAGCAAATTGGAAGATCCTAAGCCAAACCCTTGAGCAGTTATTATTGATCAGAAACCATTTTACCAGTTAAGGTCATGCTGACCTTGACATTTAACCTAGTGACATCAAAACCGATAGGGGTCATCCAGTTGTCATGACAAACTACCGCAGCAAGTTTGAAGATTCTAAGCCAAACCCTTGAGCAGTTATTGATCGGAAACCATTTTATCAGTTAAGGTCATGGTGACCTTGACCTTTGACCTAGCGACCTCAAAAACAATAGGGGTCATCCAGTGGTCATGGCCATCCACCTAAGCAAATTTGAAGATCCTAAGCCAAACCCATGAGCAGTTATTGATCGGAAACCATTTTATCAGTTAAGGTCATGGTGACCTTGACCTTTGACCTAGTGACCTCAAAAACAATAGGGGTCATCTAGTGGTCATGACCAACCACCACAGCAAGTTTGAAGATCCCAAGCCAAACCCTTGAGCAGTTATTGATCGGAAACTATTTCAACATTTTAGGTCATGGTGACCTTGACCTTTGACCTAGTGACCCCAAAAACAATAGGGGTCATCTACTTGTCATGACCAACCACCACAGCAAGTTTGAAGTTTCTATGCCAAGTCGTTTATTAGTTATCATTCGGAAACCATCGATCTACCGACCGACAGATCGACCGACATGTGCAAAGCAATATACCCCCATTTTTTCAAAAGGGGGGTATAAAAATATCGAAACTTGTTCATGCACTTTCAGCTGAATCTTTTATTGATATTATACAAAGTAGCACCAACAAGCAACTCATAACAAAATATTGTTACGTTGAAATGTAATATATTTACACACAAAGTTGACACTTTTGCCTTACATCAAGCCCCATGGGTTATTTTTCATACATTCTTACCTCCTGGCTAAGACCCTTCCACTGTCTCTCAGATAGTTCAACTCCCTGACTGTGTATGGCTCATATGCGAGCATGACAACGAGTGGCAGACCAGCTAGGACCCTGTTCTCATCAGTGGATAAATCGGACTTCAATGTCTGCAGGATGCTTGACCGGATGTATTCTAAGGACTCCGGAGAATTGTAAACACATACACAACCTGACAAACAAACAGTGAGCAAAGGTTTAAGTTTTACAAACTTGAATTATCTGCTGAATTTTCAACATGGAATGGTTCATCAATTAAAAGCAGAGTTCTTTCATAATCAAACAGTTAATTTGCTCGAGGATTTTTAATGAAACACATTACATATCCTGATGCAAGGTGGACTTGTTTCATCTGTCAGAGATTAACATAAGAGAAGGGGCTATTGATCCAGTGGAGTTGGAGCAACAGGAATATATCTTTGACGAGTGATAACCTAGTCCCTCATACTGACGCCTCTGTAAAAGTCACTTTTTAACCCTTTCCCTCATATAAACGTGTTTTCACGCATCTGCAAACAGAGTAGACCCAGATCAGACGGCTCCTATAGGAGCCGTCTGATCAGGGTCTGCTCTGTTTGCTAATAGAATTTGATAAATCTGTTAATTTACTTTCTAAAATGTCTACAATGCCCCGCTTTCCGTATTTCTTTATAACTATTTTGATAATGAATATTCAGTAGGTATTAAAATTTGGAATAAACATAGAACTGGGAAAGGGTAAAAACATTGCGATAAATAGAGCATTTGCATTTTAAATGGTTTAAAAACTACACAATTCTAAATTTTCCTTTTCTCAAGTTGAAGTAAATGCTCCTTTTCGTAGATTTTTTCAAAGAGGATCTAAAAATAGCCTATGTGGGAACGGGTTAAATAACCCTGTATGAAACACTGATAGTTTGATAAAAAGAAATAGAAAGAAACGTTAATCTGAAAATCAAATAAAAAAAACTTGAGCGATTGCTCTGCATGCTGCAGACTAAAACCGCCGATGCTCTCACCATGTGGCTTAAAGGTGGGTGTGAAGAAGGAGTTCTGTTCCTCAGTGACATTGCCCTCTATAGGTCGGTAGTCCAGGCTGTAGACTCGATGGGCAACTCTGTACTCATCGTCAATACACATACTCTGGAGAAATACAAACAAACTTATGAGAACATTATCCTTTCATCTAATGAATATTCATGAAAACTGAATGGTTATTTTTTTTAGAATGGTACATGAACTCATGATTTTTTGGCCATGGAAGAAATCAGATTTATATCATTCTAGATGCAAACAGAGCAGACCCAGATCAGATGTCTCCTCTCCTTTAGGGGCCATCTGATCAGGGTCTACCCTGTTTTCAAGGCCATCAAAAGGCCCCAAAAGGGCTTCAATGTCAGGTAAAGGGCTATTAACCCTTTCCCTGTTCAATATCCCTGTAAGAAATATTGACATCAGGAGTATCTATCAGCTGAATGTTTATAATGTAATAGTTTGCTTTGACAAAATCTGTCGAATCATTTTATATATATATCTTGTCAAAAGCAAACAGCAGACCCTGATTAGACGGCTCCTATAGCTCAGTAAACTGTTTAGAACCTATTATAAATATACCACTATCTCTCAGTATACTGTTTAGAAACTATTATAAATATGCCACTATCTCTCCGTATACTGTTTAGATCTCTCAGTATACTGTTAAGAGACTATTATAAATATACCACTATCTCTCAGTATAATGTTTAGAAACTATTATAAATATGCCACTATCTTTCAGTATACTGTTGTTTAATCCATTTCCTGTGTAATGTTCATGAAAGAAATGATATCATCATGAATATTTATGAGCTAAACTATTTTAAAGCATTACTAACAAAGGCATTACAGACTGTGGTAAAGAGTGTAAAATCAATTCTATATAATTCCCCAAGCAAAAAGAGCAGCTCTGATCTGACGGCTCCTACTGCAGCCATCTAATCTGGATCTATGTGAATCTGGATCAGGTGTGAAAAAACATTTGTATGAAGGAAAGGCTAAAGACCTAAATGTAAATAGCTTCAATCAAAACTGAGTAGCATTCCATCTAATCTGGATCAAACTGTAAGGCACTTTAACTGTGGATTTGAAAAGATGCTTATCATCAATGAGAAATGAAGCAGGCGATAAATTCTTGCAATTAACTAAGAATTAGACAATTAACTAAGAATTACGCTAAGGCAAGACTGGCAGTTTTAATTATGTGAAAACTTGTATTTTTTCAATACAAAACTTAGAACGTTTGATAAGGCCTTAAGTATGTTAACCCTTTCCCTGTATAAATGCCTAATCACACATTTGAAAACAGAGTAGACCCAGATCAGATGGCTCCTATAGGAGCCGTCTGATCAGGGTCTGATGTTTGCTCATGAAATTTGATAGAGCTTTTTCTTTACTTTCTAAAATGGCAACAATGTTACACCTTCCATACTTCATTATAACTATTTTGTCCATGAATACACAGTATTGAAACTTGGACTAAAAACAGAACAGGGAAAGGGTTACGCCAAGCCAAGCTGTTTTATTTTATCCAAATATATATACCAGAAACCAGAGCTTAGCAGAATGTTTTAACAAAATAAGCCTACCGATGCCTTTGAAAACAGAGCAGATCCAGATTTGAAGGCTCCTGTAGGAGCCATCTGATCAGGGTTTGCTGTTTAGTTATGAAATAATACAGATCTGATTCTACAATTTCAGCCACGGCCAAATCTTCTCTTGTTGACATATATCATAGTGAATCCTGCTTTACATTTATTTTTTCTTATATGAATATATTTATCAAGTGAAGGGTTAACCCTTTATTTCATGAATGTTCATGTAAGAAATAACAAGAGTACCGCATACGGTACATAATACGCCCACTTGCAAACTTTCTCAGATTCAACATGCCTTATAAGTGTTGACATTTTCTAATCTGTGCTTCAGAACGATTTCCATATTAAGGTGATACTATTTTTAAAAAAAATTAATAAATAAAAAAGTTCAATAAAAAATATCCTCATATTTGCAGATTTTTGAAAAGTGCAACGGCCATAACTCTGTAAAGACAAACTGAATGAACCTCAAAATAAACTCAGCTTCAGATTTTGTTGCTTAAAACATTTCTTTTAAGTTTCATTTATATCATTTTAATAGTTTTCCCAGAAAACAAGAGACAAACTAAAAGCTGACCGACAAACAAAGCAACGAACACACAAAGTTCAAGGACCATAACTTTAGAATAAAATGACTTACCAAAAACCCCGCAATATATGTGAAAATTCATATTAAGGTTTAACCAATTAAAAAAATTGAAGTAAATATCATTTCAAATGAAAAAGTTATGGCCATCCTCATATATATTTGCATAGATTTGCATTATTTCTTATAAGTGCAAGTGCCACAACTCCGAAACGGCAAATCAAATGAACCTCAGAATTGACTTAGCTTCAGGTCTTGATGCATTAAACATGTGTGTGAAGTTTCATTAATATCTGTCAAACAGTTTTCCCAGAAAACAGCGGACAAACTATATGCATATATTTACATTATTTTTTAAGTAAAAGGGCCATTACTCTGAAACGAAAAATCAAATGAACCTCAGAATCGACTCAGCTTCAGATCTTGATGCATTAAACATTTGTGTGAAGTTTCATTAATATCTCTCAAATAGTTTTCCCAGAAAATAGCGGACAAACTATTTGCATATATTTGCATTATTTTTTAAGTAAATGGGCCATAACTTTGAAACGAAAAATCAAATGAATCTCAGAATAAACTCAGCTTCAGATCTTGATGCATTAAACATTTGTGTGAAGTCTCATTAATATCTTTCAAATAGTTTTCCCAGAAAACAGTGGACAAACTATATGCATATATTTGCATTATTTTTTAAGTAAAAGGGCCATAACTCTGAAACGAAAAATCAAATGATCCTCAGAATCAACTCAGCTTCAGATCTTGATGCATTAAACATTTGTGTGAAGTTTCATTAATATCTGTCAAATAGTTTTCCCAGAAAACAGCGGACAAACTATTTGCATGTATTTACATTATTTTTTAAGTAAAAGGGTCATAACTCCGAAACGACAAATCAAATGAACCTCAGAATCAACTCAGCTTCAGATCTTGATGCATTAAACATTTGTGTGAAGTTTTATTAATATCTGTCAAACAGTTTTCCGAGAAAACTGCGGACAAACAAAATGTTGACGGACGAACGAACGAACGAACGAACGAACGAACGAACGAACGGATGGACGGACAGGGCCACGCCAATATACGACCACCTTTATTAGGTGGGCGTATAATGACGACAGGAATATTAATTAGATTAATTGTTATAACAGTACTGCGGACACAGAAAATTTTGGCAAAGGCAGAAACTGTAAAATCATATCTGCTATATCATAAGCAAAACCATCGGCTAATTATTACCCCTACTGACTCCTAATTCATATATGGTGAAATACGTCGAAAAGAGCCCTGCAATAATAATCAAATAGTAATGACAATCGCAGGTTCACATGTTCTCATGGTAAACTTTCAACAAACTGAAGCAGAACTGTAGAAGACGGCTGGACAAAATTGTGTCAGATGGAGGGACAACTTAATCCCCCCCAACCCCCCCAACCCCCAACACACACACACATTCATATTTTGTTGTTGCGGGTGCAATTACCAGCAACAAAGCCAATACTCACATTACCCCCAGCCAATTAAACTCTTTTTCTTTTTTAAGTCTTACCCTTATTTCCTTGTACAGGTCTGTGGCCAAACCTTCTGAACCAAGAAGAACTAAGTTAAGGGGCCGCAGTAAGGGCCCTATTAGGTTACTCTCCTGTAACTGCTGGGACCTGCAAAATCAAACAAACCCATTCATATACATACAATGTTAAATTACATCACAACTCATACTCACAGCCAGTTAAAATCTTCCCTAATAGAGTAAGTTTTATTGTTTATTTAACTATTTACTTCAAATAGACATCTTTTGATGTCTTTGTAAACAGGGTATATCCAGATCAGATGGCTCCTACAGATCAGGGTCTGCTCCATTTGCTTATGGAATACTACAGATCTGATTCTATAGTTTCATCCATGTGTTCATGAGCCATCATAAATATTTATCTAATTGATATTCATAATGTCATAAATTTCACATGAATATTCACCATGTTAAATATTAACTCTTTCCCTCATATAAACGTGTTTTCACGCATTTGCAAACAGAGTAGACCCAGATCAGACGGCTCCTAGGGGAGCCGTCTGATCAGGGTCTGCTCTGTTTGCTAATAGAATTTGATAGATCTGTTTATTTACTTTCTAAAATGTCTGTTACGTTCCACCTTCCATATTTCTTTATACCGTTTTTGTTAACAAATATTCAGTAGGTATTGAAATTTGGCCTAAATACAGAACAGGGATAGGGTTAACAGTCTAGTAAGCCTTTACGCCATGGAAATGTACATAAGAAACTAGAAAACTAACTCTGACAGTCAAGAGAGGGCCCTGCAGATGATCTTTTGTTGAATATGGCATTTTTGATAAATAAATGGCAGATAACTGGACATGGTAATCTCTTGTGAATATGGCATTTTTGATAAATCAAGGGCAGATAACTCTGGACATGGTGATCTCATTCAACCCCAAAACTATAGGTGTCTTCCTCTCATAATACTTAGCATATGCCCTTAATATAAACTAAATATGTGAAGTACTGTTTGAGTTATCACGTCACTTCAAAAGTGTATAGGCGTCTTCCTCTGATGATACTAATAAGCATGTGCCCTTAATATGAGTGAGTGAGTGAGTTGGTTTTTACGTCCGACCAGCAGTATTTCAGTTATTTGCAGACGGCCCCCGCTTGAGACAAGTTATAGTGCTGCTTCACTGGAATGCCCCTGCCGCAGGCACATGGCAAGGGTACCCCACCCAGTCACATTATCCTGACACCAGGCGGACCAGTCCTAGAACTACCCTTTTAATGTCGAGCGTAGACAAGGGAGCTACTAGTACCAACTTTTAACGACTTTTGGTCTGTCACGGCCGGGGATCGAACCCATGACCTTCCGTACCGCAGGCGGATGCTCTACCACTGAGCCACGCGGCCGGTCCCGCTTAATATGAAACCAATATGTGAAGTACTGTTTGAGTTACCGCGTCACATCAAAAGTGTTGACAAAAATTGATAGCGTTTTTGACGAATTAAGGGCAAATAACACTAGACATAGTGATCTGATTCAACCCAAAAACTATAGGCGTCTTACTCTGATGATACTAAGCATATTCCCTTAATATGAACAATGTTGGCCACGGCAGAAAATGTAAAACCAGATCTATATAATTCCATAATCAAACAATGTAGACCCTGATCAGAGGGCTCCTGTGTAGGGCCTACTCTGTTTGCAATGGTGTTAAAAGGCTAAAGGTTAAATTGGTTAACAGGGCCTCCGCTGGCAGTCGCCAAATTCACTGCTGGCGAAACAAATATTACAATGTAATTGGCGAAAAAAATTGAGCTTTGCAAATTTTGTAGCCTTGGCCTGGCAAACGCCTATCATTTTTCATAAAATGATTTAGTGACCAGAAGTTAACTGCAATAAGCTTAATGAGTTTCAATTATTATTATTATTAATGTATAATGGATAAAAGATAGTTAAACATGCATTAAAAAATAAGATTTTATGACGTGGCAACTGAAGGAAAAATTTGGCTGTAATATTGGCTTCAACATATCCAAACTGGTGAAGAAAAAAATTCTCATGGTGAAAATTTTTCTATTATGGCAAAATTGATGGAGAAAAGCAATATAACTATTCAGCAGTTCTTATTTCTAAACCCACCTACAGTAAACTGTTGTGTGTAGGCCTACTTATATAAAAACAATCTCAAAGATTACCCTCCATTTGGCATCAGCCGCCGCTCATTCCGAAGGACGTAGGACACCTGGCACTCTGTGCACCGGCATTCCTCCGACATAGACGAGTGGAAGAAACAACGATCCACCGACGACTTCTGCAGGAACACAACATGGTTCAGCAACATCACCTTCCTATCGTCCTCCAGCTTGTGAAACTTTCTGAATCTGCAGGCAGAGCAACATATTTTGCATTATCCTATGTACCAGTAGTCCTTTCCATGTTGAATTTTATGGTATTATCAACAAGGGAAGTTTTTCATCATGACACAAACTTAAGAATCAGATCTATATAATTTCATAAACAAACAGAGCAGACCGTGATCAGAGAGCTCCTATAGAAGCCATCTGATCCAGATCAACTCTCTGAAGGGCTAAGCGAACTATATCTATTTGGAACTGTTTCGATAACTTTAAATTAAACTGACATACACGTAGTAGCAAACCGTACCGACCCTGATATAACTAAACCATCAGGAGCTGTTTGATCTGGGTCTGCACCATACGCCTCAGTTTGACTACTTAGATACAGTGTACAGACTTTTAATGCAGTTAACCCTTTCCTCCATAAATACGCCTTCTATGCCTCTGTAAAAGTCACCTGTTGAAACCATTGTGATAAAAAGAGCATTTGCTCCTATAGGAGCAAATGCTCTATTTATCATAATGGTTTCAAATTACAAAATTCTAAAACTTTCCTTTCCTCTAGTTAATGCTCCTTTTCGGTAGATTCAGTCAAATTGGTTGGGTCTAAAAATAGCCTATGGGGGAAAGGGTTAGACAATTTACTGAGTTTCAAACTATTTGACACTAAGATTTCTTAACCCTTAACTCCATAAATAGGCTTTTCTACACCTTTGCAAACAGAGTAGACCCAGATCAGACATCTCCTGTAGGAGCCATCTGATCAGGGTCTGCTCTGTTTGCTTATAATATAGATATAATTCTACAGATTCTACCATGACCAAAAATTCCTATGTGCTATTATAACAATCATCCTAATCAATATTCATGATGCCATTATTTCTTACACAAATTCTCACGGAATAAAGGCTTAATAACCTAGACAAACTTACGCTAATAGTGCAGGCCTGAAGAAACAGTTTGATCTGGGTCTTCACTATTTGCTACTATGCCAATATAGTTTAATGTTACCAAAATAGTTCCAATACAAACAGGTAGAGAGGGGAGAATGGGTGTTCCAAAACCTTGGGCAATTAGCCTATAGCAAACTTTAACTCTCTGTCTATATATAATTCTGTACCCAGTATTGGTCTTCCAGACCCATCCGTTTGTTTAAACACTTTACTCCATAATTACACATTTTCATTCCTTTGCAACCAAAGTAGACCCAGACCAGATGGCTCCTATTGGAGCCATCTGATCAGGGTCTGCTCTGTTTGCTTATAACAGATCTGACTACAGTTTCTACCAATATAAAACATGTGTACATGTGCAATTGTAAACATTCAGCTAATTAATATTCATGAGGCCAATATTTCTTACATAAATATTCATGGTATAAAGGGTGAACTTAATACTCTTGTCACACACTACTATGATATACTACATCTTTCTCTTTCAATATAGACATAGATCAAGTGCATAGCAAACTCTGTATCTGATCTAGTGACCAATCTGTCAGACATCCGGGTAACAATGTACAAAACAAGGGTATTTTCTTGTTTGTTTGATTTAACTCTTTGTACGTTGGCAGCAAAACCGTGAATACCTATGCAAACAGTCTAGATCCAGATGAGATGCTGCATGATGTGGCGTCTCGTGATCATGAGAATCCAAACTGTTTGACTTTTTGACCATATTTTTATAAAGAATTGAGAGAAATTTAATTGAAGCAGATGACCATTGTTGCAGAGGAAAATTTACTAAGCATGCAACAAACTGCAATACTTGAAAACATAGCTGATTTACTACCATCTTCAAGCCTTTGCGAAACTAAGTTTAGATAACCAAGATAACCTTTACCCTGCTGGGTAACAATAATGTCTCCTCAAATATGGATATGGTGCAAATTTCACCACTTCCCATTCTATCAAGCTTTTCAGAATCTCTTGACCGTGTGTCAAAACAATTTGGATCTGGATTAGACAGCGAGTTACTCCGTGTCTCATCTGAATTCAAGCTGTTCACAAATGCCAGTCTGGTCTCATATAGCGAGATAAAGGTTAACCCTTTCCCTGTTCAACATCAATTTAATAGTGACATCATGACCATTAACCCATTACCTCATAGGCTATTTTTAGATTCAACTTCTTCAACTTCTTTGAATAAATCTAACGAAAAGAAGCATTAACTAGAGAAAAGGAAAGTTTTAGAATTTTGTAGTTTGAAACCATTGTGATAAATAGAGAATTTGCTCCTATAGGAGCAAATGCTCTATTTATCACAATGGTTTCACAAAGTGACTTCTACAGTCGTCAATATGAGGGAATGGGTTAATTAGATTAATCTGGATGATGGCATATGAATACAGGTTTTGGCTCAGGCAGATACTGTAAAATCTTATCTATATTCAACCATAAGTAGGAGCCAACCCTGTTCAGGCGGCTCCTACAGGGGCCATCTGATCTAGGTCTACTCTGTTTGCAAAGACATGAAAAGCATTTATAAATATGAAGGAAAAGGATAAGAAAAGAACCTTCTTTCACTTTTCCGCTGTACCATCAGCACAAATAACTTGAGATAATCTTTCCAGTTTGGAATTACCTCAAGTAGAATCTCTCTTGGATTCTATTTACATGTATTTGACATTCAGATCATATATATATATATATATATATTTCGATAAAAAGTGGATGACCTATTACTTTGGCAACAAGCAGGCAAAAGTTTTAGCACATGACCATTTTTCTAGCACGCTAAAAATAAATCAGATGAATCATAGAAATTTAACCCTTTCCCTGCTGCATATTCATACAAGAAATAAAGACACCATAAATATGTATTAGCTGGATTCTGGCATATGTACATGTAGGATGTTGTAGCATTGGCAGAAACTGTAGAGTCATATCTATTATAATGTTATAACAGGGCTACAGATAACGATGCGTACCCAAATACTAAAATCGCCATTTCTCCACCAAATCCTATACTGTGACCACTCTTTAGAATCGTCTCTTCGAGACGATTCTAAAGAGTGGTCACAGTATAGAGTTTGATGGAGAAATAAAGGAGTTATTATTGAAAATGTTTTAATTTACGCATCTTATCTGGAGCCCTGTTATAAGCCAGCAGATAAGAACAGATAAGCCCTCTGATCTGGGTCTTCTCTGTTTCTAAAGGCATGAAAAGGCATTTATATGAAGGAATGGGTTTACCTTTCCCAATTACCCTAGATATTCCAACAAGCAAATTTAGGCAAACAGTGCAGACCCAGATCAACAGATCATAAAGGAGCTGAATGATCAGAGTCTATACTATTTGTTACTGTGTCAGTCTAACTTTCAAGTTATCAAAATGGCAACACATTGAAAGATGTAGCTTTATAAACCATTGGAGAGGAGAGATTGGGTGTCCTTATTTACATAGGCTAATTACTAATTAGTTAAATGTATCAGCTTTTTAGTGCAGGAAACGAGTCACTAATGTTCTTTGCAAACAGTGTAGACCCTGATGAGTTGGCTCTTAGAGGAGCCCTCTGACCACAAGCTGCACTGATTGTCATTTTATACAACCCCTGAAAATCCACAGTAAGCTTGGAACAGTCTTATTTGAAATTTCAGCATTGAAAGGATATGGGTAAACAAACAAAAATAGGTCATACCTTTGGTCATCATTCAATGAATTATAAATAACGTTGAGATCATCCTCTGTTAAGGTTTGGTTCAAATTTATATCGCGAAACACATTGGGGCGCTCCCACAAAAGTTCTTGAAAGTCTATTTTTAGCCTATTTTTAAGCTGTCGTTGATATTCGTCGTACACTTGTTGCCGTTCGTTTTCTTCAAGGTCAGTAAAGCAAGGCTTGCCGAGGAAAATTGTGTAGATTTCTTGAAGTAAAATACCAGGTTTGTCCACATGAGCCTCGAGCAGAGACCAGAACTCTTTCTTCAGTCTGAAAAAAAAATACAAAGAGAGACATAAAGTAATTTCAAGTATTTCTATCTGTATGATTAACCCTTTCCCTGCTTAATATTTATGACACCATGAATATTTATTAGCTGATTTTTTATAATGGTACATGAACATACAAGTTTTTAACCTTGGCAAACACCTATATCATTCCATAAGCAAACAGAGCAGACCCTGATTCTGACGCAAATCATCTGATCTGGGTCTACTCTGTTTGCAAAGGTATGAAAAGGTGTACACATGAAGAAAAGGGTTAATTACTTGCACTTAAGTAAGTGCAGTCTGCAAACATTGCGATATATTGCAATTCAAACAGTATATATTTGCCTTTTATTTTTCCTTTGCGTTATACAGTCAAAAAGTTTATATCCTAATGTGACACAAAGTCACTGTAAGTTGTTTTATACACACTTTGTTATTTCTTTGTTCCATTAGAAAAGCACTTTTCCCAAAAGCAGAAATGGACTCTGATGAGGCACTACATTATTTAGCCTCTCATCTGAATCCAATGTGAAAATGTTATATTTATATTTTTCAAGACGTACACAATTTAAAAATATCTTGCAATTCTATTAACCCTTTCAATGCTGGAACATCCCATTAATGCTTAACCCTTTCCTCCATAAATACGCCATTCTACGTCTCTGTGAAAGTCACTTGTTGAAGTTTTAGAATTTTGTAGTTTGAAACCATTGTGATAAATAGAACATTGCTCCTATAGGAGCAAATGCTCTATTTATCAATGGTTTCAAACTACAAAATTCTAACATTTTTCTTTTCTCTAGTTAATGCTCCTTTTTGGTAGATTTATTCAGAGGTTGGATCTAAAAATAGCCTATGAGGGACTGGGTTAAATATAGAGTCCTCTCAGTATGAAAGGCTTAAACTTGCTAGAGGATTTGAATGACAAACGATGCAGACCCTGATCTGAGAGCTCCTCAAGGAGCCCTCTGATCTAGGTCTACACTGTTTGCAAATGACAATAAACAGTGGAACCTGTCTTAAGCAACTTTGAATTTGATTGAACGCAGAAATCTTAAAAAGCAGATGGCTGCTTAATGAAGGACAAAAATGTAATGCAGAAAGCTCCTACAGGAGATTTCTGCATTGCTTTTGACCTGCATTAAGCTACCATCTGCCCTACATGTCTATAATTAGACCTCGTTTTGATGGCCGCTTAAGACAGGTTCTACTGTATGTGTGTCCGGTATTCAAAGGGTTTAGTCCAATTTCAATATTACGCTACAAGTAAATAAAACTATTACAATCAACTAACATTAGCATCCTTTATACTACCTGTAACCCTTTCCCTGTTCTATATTTAGTCCAAATTTCAATACCTACTGAATATTCATGGAAAAAGAGTTATAATGAAATATGGAATGTGGAATATTGTAGCCATGTTAGAAAGTAAAGAAACAGATCTATCAAATTCCACTAGCAAACAGAGCAGACCCTGATCAGACGGCTCCTCTAGGAGCCGTCTGATCTGGGTATACTCTGTTTGCAAATACGTAAAAACATGTTTATATGAGGGAAAGGGTTAACCCTTTTCTAGATAAGATAGAACTCTTCAGCAGCTAAAATGGATCTGAACCAATTGTATATGCTATCTTGAGGTTAACACTTTCTCTGTTGAATATTCATGTAAGAAATAAACATATCATGAATATTTATTAGCTGAATTTTTATAATGGCATATATCCATAATTTGTTTGCATTGATAGAAATGGTATTTCAGATTTATTTATATAATATCATTAACAAACAGAGCAAACGCTGAAAAGACGACTCCTTCAGGAGCCATCTGATCTGGGTCTACTCTTTTTGAGAAGGCATAGAAAGGCAAATTTATTGAGTAAACATTAAGCTACCACCTGCCTAATTGGCGTATAATTAGACATCCGCTTATGATGAATTCTACTGTAACTTACATATATTTGCCCTTCAATGGTAATGTAAGATTTAGAAATATCAGTACTCGTCTTATCTTGAGTCCTGAGTTACAACAGCTAATGTTTCTACAGATTAATAGAATCAAGCATGGGTTTTTTTAAAGACAGGGGTTGGTCTGTTCCAGTCGGAAACAAGCTTTAGCGAGTTTCCAATAGGAAAAGACCAACCGAGGGTATAGAACCCCCGGCTTTAACAAAACCCATGCTTGATTATTTTTCTCGCTGAAATACGCCCTTTAACGTAAGTAAATTAACGAATTTTGTGAAGTACTACTTTACATTGTGTAATACGACTTCCATATCTAATAGCAACAAACTGCAGCATAACTTTAGGCGTGACACCAAAATGACGTCATTTGTTATGACAACCACAAACGTTACATTTTAGCGTAAAATATAAATGACCGATTGACTACAAAACAACTTCTTTGGTTAACTAGAGGTTTTTGTCAAAAAAACGGATGTCTCCCCTCTTATAAAAACAATATGTAAAGGGAAATCACTAAAAATGTTATGGTCTTGATAAATGATACTTCCCCTCATTATGCGTTTTCCACACTACATTTTTCAAGAAGAAAATGATAACAGCTAATAACTCCAAAAATACTGATACCAGATTTATGGCCCTTGTGCATGACACTTACTTTCATCATGCTCTTTCCAAAAATAAAATGTCATTCCAATAGCATCAGTCAAACAGGAGTTATTGATCGGCCAAAAAATGTAACAAAGGGCAATAACTCCAAAAGTATTGAAGCCAGAATTATGGCCCTTGTTCATGACACTTTCTCTCATCATGCTCTTTCCATGTATGAAGTTTCAATACGATGGCAAGAGCCATGTAGGAGTTATCGTCCGGACAGGAAAGAATTAAACAAATGTACAAGGGGCAATAACTCTAAATTTATTGAAGCTCGAGTTAAGGATCTTATGCATGACACTTTCTCTTATTATGATCGTTCCATGTATGAAGTTTAACTCCAATGGCATGTGTCACATAGGAGTAATCATCTGGACAAAAAATTGTGATTGTTTTTACAAAGGGCAATAACTCCAATATTAGTGAAGCCAGAGTTATGGACCTTGTGCATGACACTTCCTCTCGTTATGATCTTTCCATATATGAAGTTTCAATCCAATGGCATGAGCCATATAGACGTTATCGTCCGGACAAAAAAGTGTGATTTTTTTTACAAAGGGCAATAACTCCAATATTAGTGAAGCCAGAGTTATGGACCTTGTGCATGACACTTCCTCTCGTTATGATCTTTCCATATATGAAGTTTCAATCCAATGGCATGAGCCATATAGAAGTTATCGTCCGGATAAAAAAGTGTGATTTTTTTACAAAGGGCAATAACTCCTATATTAGTGAAGCCAGAGTTATGTACCTTCTACATGACACTTCCTCTCGTTATGATCTTTCCATATATGAAGTTTCAATCCAATGGCATCAGGCATATTGAAGTTATTGTCCGGACAAAAAATTATGATATTTTTTACAAAGGGCAATAACTCCAATATTAGTGAAGCCAGAGTTATGGACCTTGTGCATGACACTTCCTCTCATTATGCTCTTTCCATATATGAAGTTTCAATCAACTGGCATCAGGCATATTGAAGTTATTGTCCGGACAAAAAATTATGATATTTTTTACAAAGGGCAATAACTCCAATATTAGTGAAGCCAGAGTTATGGACCTTGTGCATGACACTTCCTCTCGTCATGATCTTTCCATATATGAAGTTTCAATCCAATGGCATGAGCCATATAGGAGTTATCGTCCGGACAAAAAAGTGTGATTTTTTTTTACAAAGGGCAATAACTCCAATATTAGTGAAGCCAGAGTTATGGACCTTGTGCATGACACTTCCTCTCATTATGCTCTTTCCATATATGAAGTTTCAATCAACTGGCATCAGGCATATTGAAGTTATCGTCCGGACAAAAAGTGTGACAGACAGACGGACAGACAGACAGACTGACAGACAGACGGACAGACAGACAACTCTCACGAAAACAATATGTCTCCCCCATATAAATATGGGGGGAGACATAATTAAATAGGCTTTTAAAGTGTTTATATGATAAATAGAATTTCATATCCGTGCTAATTACTTAAATTAATTTCAATTTATAAGGTTGTTGCCTATAGAAATGTTGGTATAATTCTGTAAGAGTTCCTTCCCTTGTATTGATTTTACCCTATCGCTCGTATGAATACACCAGACAAGGGGTGTTCCAGATAAGGATTTCTAGTACAGCTATTTTTAGTAACTCAGCTTATCTAGCACGTCTGAGAAGCGAGAAAGTAGCTTACTCTTCTCTGCGATGAGCTGCCTGCAAGGCGTTGACATGGTCATAGAAACAGGTATCAGCCTCAGGCGTGTTTAAGAGATCAAGTGGAATCCTAGTGTCCTGGGTGTCGTCTACAAACTCTGTGTTCACCCATGACTCCCCATCTTCACATACTCTCACAAAGTAAGTGGAAAAGTCCTCCTCTCGCATCATATGTGTTTGGCATGATCGCCAACTTCTCCTAAAATAAACAATCATCGTCATTAACATTTTCCCTCATGAATATTAATGTAAGAAATAATGACATCATGAATATTTATTAACCCTTTCCTCCATAGGCTATTTTTAGACCCAACCTCTTTGAATGAATCTACTCAAAAGGAGCATTTACTAGAGAAAAGTAAAATTTTAGAATTTTGTAGTTCGAAACCATTGTGATAAATAGAGCATTTGATCCTATAGGAGCAAATGCTCTATTTATCACAATGGTTTCAAGAAATGGTCATTACAGCTCTATTTATCACAATGGTTTCTAGAAATGGTTATTACAGAGGCGTAGAAAGGCGTATTTATGGAGGAAAGGCGTAGAAAGGCGTATTTATGGAGGAAAGGGTTAACTGATTTTTATAATGGCATAATGTACACATGAAATTTTGGAAAAGTATAAACTGTAGTCAAATCTATTATAATTCCATTAATGAGCAAACAGAGCAGACCCTGATCAGATAACCCCTACAGGAGCCATTTGATCTGGGTCTGCTGTGTTTGCAAAGGCATGAAAAAGTGTTTGTATCAAAGAAAGGGTTAACACTTATACAGCCATTTGTTCAAGCTCTAAACACCATTACTTGTAATTTATTAATAAATATATATATCAAAACATTCCATTGTCAGAGCTACAGATACATGTAACTGTGCATTCTCAAATACTAAAATCGTCATTTCTCCAGCAAACCCCATGTTGTGACCACTCTTTAGAATCGTCTCTTCGAGATGATTCTAAAGAGTGGTCACAACATAGGATTTGCTGGAGAAATAAAGAAGTTATACTTGAAAAAGTGTTGATTTACGCATGCTATCTGGAGCTCTGCATTGTGGGATTAAATTCAGCTAATACATTTTTTCTGCATTGTTAAATATCAGCAACACTCTTCATCTCCAACTTTACCCTTTGAATACAAGACAGGCATGCATTGTCATTTGCAAACAGTGTAGACCCAGATCAGATCTCTAGGGAGTAGGATATGCACTGTTTGTCACTTAAAATACCCTGGCAAGTTTTAAGTCTTAAAATACCCTGGCAAGTTTTAAGTCTGACATACTGAGTGGACTCCATAGTTAACCATTTCCTTCATAAAAATACCTTTTCATACATTTGCAAACAGAGTAGACCCAGATCAGATGGCTCCTATGGGAGCTGTCCGATTAGAGTCTGCTCTGTTTGCTGATTGTATAATAAAGATCTGATTCTACAGTTTCTGCCTGTCCAAAAATGTCATGTGCCATTAAAAATTGATCTAATTACTATTAATGATATAACTATTTCTTCCATGAATAGAGAACAGGTAAGGTTTTTACACTAATAGTGGGCTATTCCAACCCTGAATCAGCCTTGAAAAGGTTAACAATTCAGATCCCCATACTGCTATGACCATTGAGCTCCTTCTTGAGCCTTTCATAGATCTACATGTAGGCCATTCCTATTTGCCATGGCTGACACATGACACCTGTGTAGGACTGTAGGTGCTGTCTGATTTAGAGTCTTCTCTGTTTGCAAAGCGGCAACAGGTTAGCACATTCCTTCATATAAATGCGTTTTCATGCATTTGCAAACAGAGTAAACCCAGATCAGACGGCTCTTATAGGAGTCGTCTGATAAGGGTCTGCTTTATAGGATTCGTCTGATCAGGGTCTGCTCTGTTTGCTAATGGAATTTGTAAATTGTTAGATATGTTTCTTTACCTTCTAAAATGGCTACAGCGTTCCACCTTCCATATTTCATTATAACTATTTTGTCCATGAATATTCAGTAGGTATTGAATTTGGACTAACCATTGAACCAGGGCTCAACATGAACTTTTTTGCTTACTAGACCGGTCAGGCTAGTGGTTTTGAAAACTACTAGCCCTGACCAAAATTTCTTGTGCCCTGACTTGGTGATAAACTATTTTGGTCTTTAAAAACTCGTGAGATGTTGAACCGGTATGAAGTGTCAAATCCGGCTTTAAATACATTTTATCAAGAAGATTTAGAGAGGAGCAGGGTTGTTAAAATGTGTTTATGGGTAGTGAATAATGTGTTATATTTGAATGTTCCTGAAAATATGGCACTACAATGCTATATTAAACACTATACAGGATCAGGAGCCATTTAAATTCTCAAGCCATTTGGGAAGAAATTGACAGTTTCGCTTCTCTTTTTCATACGTATTCTTTGTTTCTGGTAGGCCCCTTCGATTTATTATATTGTCATCGCTACTACTGCCGCATTTTGATGTAAAGCCGAAGTTTAAAAGTGACATTTCTTTCAAAAGACGAATTTTACTTACGATAAAGCTTCCACACGTTGTTATTGTAATCAAATGTAAATGAGTCTAAATGTCGTAATTTTTTGGCAAGAGTTTTATTTATTCGGGAGATTAATTCAACACAGCATTTCTCGTATTAACTCATTGTTTTCAAAATGTTGCAATTGAACACTACATGCAAATTAATACATTGTACCAACGCCTTTTTTGCGACAACTTCCTCAACGGTGTTCCCTGTTCGATAGCAAAAATAGATACGAAATTCCAAGACTGGTATCAGTATGTCGGTCACCACGTGGTGTTGTAAAGGCTAGCTAGTAGTAGGGAAAATATCGCGAAGAGCAGTCTGTATTTATGCACATGCGTACTATGTATAAACACAATTATAGATGAACCCGACGTGACCTATCTGTAAGTGTTTTTCTTCTACTTTCTCTTTCGATCGTTATCGCGACCGGACCAGGATTTATACGACAAGTCGGGCTAGTGGCTTGGAATATTTGCAAGACCGGACCGACATTCAACCAGTGAATGTCTGTCAGACGTAGGTTAATGTTGAGCCCTGAGAACAGGTAAAGGGTTAAGGTGACTAATGAACTTTAAAGGGGGCTTTAAAAATCACTATTTATCCTACAGGATCCATCTGATTTGGGTCTACTGAGTTTGCAAATACCTGAAAGGTGTGTATATGAGAGAAAGGGATTTGTATCTATCATAAAACTAACTACATGTACAGTAATCTATAAACATAGTTTAACCCTTTCCCTAATCTATTTTTTTCTCCAAATGTCAGTACCTACTGAATGTTCATGGAAAAAATAGTTCAAATGAAATATGTTGCCATTTTAGAAACTAAAGACAGATCTATCAAATTTCATTAGCAAACAGATCAGGCCCTGATCAGACGGCTCCGATAGGAGTCGTGATCTGGATCTACTCTGTTTGCATATTGTGAAAATGAGTTTATATGATGGAAAGGGTTAATGAAAATGAAATGAAATCAGCAATCAAATTTATGGATAGAATTGTACAAAGAGGAGTATAAAACTAATCGGCAGTGAGGACAGGGTCTGGAGGAACTTGTGGATAAGTGGCCATGTTTGATTACTTCCTGCCTATGAATTATCTATTGAGGAAGTTGATCACTATATATGACTTGAATAATCAATCCATTCATAAACAAGCATTCACAAACTAATGCTTGTCATTCAGCTTTATATTTGAAAGGGAAGAAAGCTTTAGAATTTAACGCTTTTTCTTAACCCTTCACTTGCTATTCACATCAATATACCTACCTGTAAAAAGTGAAGTCCCAGATGAGACAGCTCCTGCAGGAGCTGTCTCATCAGGGTCTGCACTATTTACAAGTTGATTGTGCAACCAGTGCACTCCACAGCAGTGATTGCACAGCGAAATACGTGTACACAGTAAAGATATATGTAATTATACAACAGGACATGGGTAAAGAAGGAGAAATGTATTTTAAAATTCAGCAAGCGAAGGGTTAAAGTGACACCATTTTACGTATTTGCAAACAGGGTAGCTCAAGACCGATCAAACAACTGTAGGAGCTGTCTGATCAGGGTCTTGCTCTATTAGCTTATGGATATATGTAGAACTGATTAGAAAATGTAACTATATCAGTGATTAATCTAGGTCTGCGTCTATATTATGGCCAAAAGTCAATGAATATTCATAAATTAAATCTTGCTAAGTTATTCTCGATGAATTATCAACCAATTATCAACTAAATTAGTATTATACTTACAATTACTTATTGTACATTTATCACCATAGTTAACCCTTCCCCTCATATAAATGCTTTTTCCCACCTTTGCAAACAGAGTAGACCCTGATCAAGGTCTGCTCTGTTTGCTTTTGGCATGATATAGATCCGGCTCTAATAAACTTTTATAGATTTCAAATGTCAAAGCAAATAAATCCCTTGGAAAGTTTACATTATAAAAATTGAGCTAATAAATATTCATGTTATCATTATATCCTATATGAATACGGAACTGGGAAAGGGTCAAGTGGCTAAAGCTAGTCAGGAACA
This sequence comes from Azorinus chamasolen, assembly GCA_963576725.1. NCBI lineage: Eukaryota > Metazoa > Mollusca > Bivalvia > Cardiida > Solecurtidae > Azorinus > Azorinus chamasolen. The sequence continues at coordinate 33,454,816 of OY755246.1, read as the reverse complement.
AGCAACAAACAGAACTTGCCCAGTCCTTACATTTCATCCAAGAAACTGATCTTGGTCTTTCACAATGGACATAAGAGGGATGCTTTGCTCTTGTTTGTGTTATCCATGGTATTGGTGTGCATTGCATGGCTATTCTTACATCGAGTTAATATAAATATAAATTTTGTTTATGTAATGATATTATTTTTTAGACTGATGAATTTCACAGTTGTTATTATATTGTATTTTTATGCATCATTTTGTTTTAAATTGCCATGTTATGTATACTTGCCAAATAAAACTAGAACTATCACTAAAGGTGATGAATACCCCCACACGGCAGCCTTGATTGCAAATCCAAGTTTTGAACATGTAACAGGACCAAATAACAAAAATACCCAAAGTTCAAATAGAGAAAATTCTGGAATTTATGCCAAGTATCAAGTGAATCAGGTTGAAATTGAAGGAGGAGTTCAAAGTACAAGATTTTGCCTGCCAATTTCAAGGCCAAATGTCAAGGTCAAGGTCACAGAGACCTGAAATTTGTGTCTTGCACATCTACTACACCTGAGTAACATTTATGCCAAGTATCAAGTAATCAGGTTGAAAGTGAAGGAGGAGTTCGCCGTACAAGATTTTGCCTGCCAAGTTTAAGACCAATTTCAAGGCCAAAGGTCAAGGTCACAGAGATTTGAAATTGTGTCTTGCACATCTACTACTCCTGAGTAACATTTATGCCAAGTATCAAGTGAATCAGGTTGAAAGTGAAGGAGGAGTTCAAAGTACAAGATTTTGCCTGCCAATTTCAAGACCAATTTCAAGGCCAACGGTCAAGGTCAAGGTCACAGAGGCCTGAAATTTGTGTCTTGCACATATACTACTCCTGAGTAACATTTATGCCAAGTATCAAGTGAATCAGGTTGAAATTGAAGGAGGAGTTCAAAGTACAAGATTTTGCCTGCCAATATCATGACCAATTTCAAGGCCAAAGGTCAAGGTCAAGGTCACAGAGACCTGAAATTTGTGTCTTGCACATCTACTACTCCTGAGTAACATTTATGCCAAGTATCAAATGAATCAGGTTGAAAGTGAAGGAGGAGTTCAAAGTACAAGATTTTGCCTGCCAATTTTAAGACCAATTTCAAGGCCAAAGGTCAAGGTCAAGGTCACAGAGACCTGAAATTTGTGTCTTGCACATCTACTACTCCTGAGTAACATTTATGCCAAGTATCAAGTGAATCAGGTTGAAATTGAAGGAGGAGTTCAAAGTACAAGATTTTGCCTGCCAATTTCAAGACCAATTTCAAGGCCAAAGGTCAAGGTCAAGGTCACAGAGACCTGAAATTTGTGTCTTGCACATCTACTACTCCTGAGTAACATTTATGCCAAGTATCAAGTGAATCAGGTTGAAAGTGAAGGAGGAGTTCAAAGTACAAGATTTTGCCTGCCAATTTCAAGACCAATTTCAAGGCCAAAGGTCAAGGTCAAGGTCACAGAGACCTGGAATTTGTGTCTTACACATCTACTACTCCTGTGTAACATTTATGCCAAGTATCAAGTGAATCAGGTTGAATGTGAAGGAGGAGTTCAAAGTACAAGATTTTGCCTGCCAATTTCAAGACCAATTTCAAGGCCAAAGGTCAAGGTCAAGGTCACAGAGACCTGAAATTTGTGTCTTGCACATCTACTACTCCTGATTAACAATTATGCCAAGTGTCAAGTGAATCGGGTTGAAACTGAAGGAGGAGTTCGCCGTACAAGATTTTGCAGACAGACCGACCGACCGCCCGACCGACGACCGACCAACAGGCTGATTCCAGTATACCCCCCTCAAACTCTGTTTGTGGGGGTATAATTATTACATCGATAACAAATGTTTGAATATCAACGTCACCCAGAATGCAAAATTATCAATACTGTTAGATGTTAATTTACCAATTTGACATACAGATCTTTACAAAACTAACTGATAATAAAAAATATAAATGCTTTCAAACAGAAGCCTACATACCTGTCTCCGATGGTTTCCAAGTCTGGCAGAAAGTGATTCAGCACGGCTGGTAAGCGTTTCAAAAAATCTTTCTCTTTCCGACGAATCAGATCCTCCCGTAATTGTCTAATGTGTTTTCTGACTACTTTTCTAGCTTCGTCAGTTCCAAACAGTTCTGAAAAATGGTGGTAATCGGATTCCTTTTCCAGTTTTTTCTTGGCACCTCCCCAGTGCACTTTTGAATCTGTGATTTTTTCTCGAAGAAGATTACTGAATGCCTCCTTTGCGACGTCTTTAATTTCTTTGCGAGCTTTCATAGCTTCACTGAAAGGAATCACTTTGTTACGCACTTTTGACTTATCCACCATCATGTGAGCTAACAAGAGAAATGCTGTCTCTACGTTAACATTCTCATGTGCAGAGGTTTCTACGAGGGGAATGGCATTTTTGTATTCTTTCCGATTTATCAATTTTTCTACCTCCTTTACATAATCGTTATCCTGAGCATCATTTTTAGTTGTCACCATAACAACAGGCTTTTTGGTTTTGAGGGCACTGTTGAGTAATCCAGCACAGAATTCCACTTGCTTGTCCAGACTGCGGTCTGGAACAATACTGACGTCAAAACAACATAAAATGCCATCAATGTTCAGTTTACCATCCGGCATGGTCTTCTGCTCATAGGCACTGTCTGTCTCCATACCTGCAATAATGTGGAAAATTTGAAATTTGAGCATAATTCATCTGTTGCTCTGAAATAATATATGTAGGAAAGGTCCCAATGTAACCCTTTGAGTTCAAAATTTTCACAGTGGAATGGTCCATCATTGTATAACGGTAGTATCCATCCAGCATAAAAAGGGTATAATTTTCTAGAACTATGATTTTGTATGATAAACACTGCAGACCCTGATCAGAGGGCTGCACTACAAACCCTCTGCTCTTGGTCTACATTGTTTGTAAATGTCGGTAAACTTGTACTGCATTCAAAGGGTTTACCCTTTACTTTAACCCTTTACTCCATACATACACCTTCTCTGCGCCTTTACAAACATAGTACAGTGCTCCCTCTCTACAACGACACCCTTTGGGATACGAATATTGTATGTGTTGTTCAGAGGGAGTTGTTATAGGGAGGGAAAATCAAACATAATTAGCTTGTTTGCAGATCCCCAGATAAGGTGTATTTCGAGAACTAAAACCGTTATGCCTCTATCAAACCCTTTGTTGTGACCACTCTTTAGAATCGTCACAAAGTGACGATTCTAAAGAGTGGTCACAACATAGGGTTTGATGGAGGCATAAAGAAAATACGATGGAAAAAATTGTTTCTGGAGCCTTGTTGTTTCGGAAACAGTGGCATGCGTTGTTGTAAGGAGGGAATCGTTATTGAGAGGGCCGTTGTAGGGAGGGAGCACTGTAAACCCAGATCCAATGGCTCATATAGGAGCAATCTGATCAGGGTCTGCTCTGTTTGCTTATGTTATACATGCAATATAGATATGTTTTTCTACCTATAGCTATGTTTTTGCCACAGCCAATTTCCAAACATTCTTGTCTCCATGTACATGTACTATTATAACAGTTTATTTAATAATGTTGCTGTTATTATTTCTTACACGAATACTTGTGGAGTAAAGAGAAAATTCAAACAAAACTCTGTGAAACACTATGCCCTCGATATGACCTTTGACCTCGATATACATGTATGACCTTGACCATATATAAATCACCCCTGAAAATTTTCGCCTCCATAAGTTGCACATGCATGCAACCGACCGACATATGCAAAGCAATATAACCCCATTTTTTCAAAAGGTGGGTATAACTAGAAAATAACTAGAAATATGTCCATAGGATATAGATGCCCCAACTATGCCATTATCACTCTGCCATAAAAGAACTTCACTAAGTCATGGTGTGCAACTTTGTCGTGTAACAACAAAACGTCATAAATTCATAATTCTGCCAAACATGATCACAGCTTAACCCTTTCCATGTTCAATATCCATGTAAGACATAATGACATCTTAAATATTTTTTAGCTGATTTTTTACAACAAACTTTTTCAGGATTTATTTTGCTTTGTAGACAGTAGAATCAGATCTATATCATGTCAAAAGCAAACAGAGCACACCCTGAAATGACGGCTCCTAGAGGAGCTGTCTGATCTGGGTCTACTCTGTTTGCAAATGTGTGAAAAGGCGTTTATATGAGGGAAAGGGTTAATTACCTTCCTTTAACCATTTCCCTCATATATCAAAGTTTACGTTTCTTCAAGCCTTTGCATTCACAAAGTAGTTCCAGATCAGATGGTTACTGTAGCAGCCGACTGATCAGGGTCTGCTCTGTTTGCCTATGGAATATTTAATATAGATCTGTTTCTACAGTTTCCATCATGACCAAAAATCCCTGTGATCATATGCCATTATAAAAATTCCTGTATTTAATATTCATGATGTCATTATTTCTATCATGAAAATTCATGGAGTACACGGTTAATACAGTATCTTCAGAACCCTTGATGTTAAAATGCAACCTATGATCAGGAACAAAATATCAATGCCTAGGCGTAAGGCCTTACATTTCACCCGAGCAACTGATCTTGGTCTACACTGATTACATATGTTTCAAAAACTAAAATCAATTGGGGTTATCTGCTAGTCAAGACCAAGCAGCATACTAATTCTGACGATCATAAATGCCTTTGCATTCTTGTTACTGAAAGAAAATGATATTCCTACATACATTCAAGCTCAGAAAGACCTTGAACTTTGACCCACCATACCCCAAAATCATTAAGGGTCATCTACTTATCATGTCTGACTTCTCCACCAAGTTACAAGTACTTTGGCCAAAGCTTAGTAGTGATCGGAAACCATTTATCTACTGACTGACATAGGTAAAGTAATTTATATACCCACTTCTTGAAGTAGCAAACAGTATAGACCCTGATCAAAGTGATCCTCCGAGAACAGCTTAACCCATTACCTCATATGCTATTTTTAGACCCAGCCTCTTTGAATAAATCTACAGATAAGAGTACCGCATATGGTACATAATACGCCCACTTGCAAACTTTTTCCGATTCAACATGCCTTATAAGTGTTGACATTTTCTAATCTGTGCATCAGATCTTGATTTCCATATTAAGGTGATACTATTTTTAAAAAAATTGAAGTGAATATATATCTTCAAATAAAAAAGTTAAAGCTAATCCTCACATTTGCAGATTTATGTAAAGTGCAACAGCCATAACTCAGTAAAGACAAACTGAATGAACCTCAAAATAAACTCAGTTTCAGATTTTGTTGCTTAAAACATTTGCATTAAGTTTCATTTATATCATTTTAATAGTTTTCCCAGAAAACAACAGACAAACTAAAAGTTGACCGACAAAGAAAGCAATAAACACACAAAGTTCAAGGACCATAACTTTAAAATAAAATGACATATCAAAAACTCTGCAATATATGTGAAAATTCATATTAAGGTTTAACCATATAACAAAATTGGAGTAAATATCATTTCAAACAAGAGTACCGCATACGGTACATAATACGCCCACTTGCAAACTTTCTCTGATTCAACATGCCTTATAAGTGTTGACATTTTCTAATCTGTGCTTCAGAACTTGATTTCCATATTAAGGTGATACTATTTTTATAAAAAATGAAGTGAATATCTTATTAAATAAAAAAGTTAAATAAAAAATATCCTCATATTTGCAGATTTTTGAAAAGTGCAACGGCCATAACTCTGTAAAGACAAACTGAATGAAACTCAAAATAAACTCAGCTTCAGATTTTGTTGCTTAAAACATTTCTTTTAAGTTTCATTTATATCATTTTAGTAGTTTTCCCAGAAAACAACAGACAAACTAAAAGCTGACCGACAAACAAATCAACGAACACACAAAGTTCAAGGACCATAACTTTATAATGAAATGACTTACCAAACACCCCGCAATATATGTGAAAATTCATATTAAGGTTTAACCATATAAAAAAAAATTGAAGTAAATATCATTTCAAATGAAAAAGTTATGGCCGTCCTCATATATATTTGCATATATTTGCATTATTTCTTTTAAGTGCAAGGGCCATAACTCCGAAACGGCAAATCAAATGAACCTCAGAATTGACTTAGCTTCAGGTCTTGATGCATTAAACATGTGTGTGAAGTTTCATTAATATCTGTCAAACAGTTTTCCCAGAAAACAGCGGACAAACTATATGCATATATTTGCATTATTTTTTAAGTAAAAGGGCCATAACTCTGAAACAACAAATCAAATGAAGCTCAGAATCGACTCAGCATCAGAGCTTGATGCATTAAACATTTGTGTGAAGTTTCATTAATATCTCTCAAATAGTTTTCCCAGAAAACAGCGGACAAACTATTGCATATATTTGCATTATTTTTTAAGTAAAAGGGCCATAACTCTGAAAGGAAAAATGAAATGAACCTCAGAATCAACCCAGCTTCAGATCTTGATGCATTAAACATTTGTGTGAAGTTTCATTAATATCTCTCAAATAGTTTTCCCAGAAAACAGTGGACAAACTATATGCATATATTTGCATTATTTTTTAAGTGAAAGGCCATAACTCTGAAATGAAAAATCAAATGAATCTCAGAATCGACTCAGCTTCAGATCATGATGCATTAAACATTTGTGTGAAGTTTCGTTAATGTCTCTCAAATAGTTTTCCCAGGAAACAGTGGACAAACTATTTGCATGTATTTGCATTATTTTTTAAGGACAAGGGCCATAACTCTGAAACGAAAAATCAAATGATCCTCAGAATCAATTCAGCTTCAGATCTTGATGCATTAAACATTTGTGTGAAGTTTCATTAATATCTCTCAAATAGTTTTCCCAGAAAACAGCGGACAAACTATTTGCATGTATTTACATTATTTTTTAAGTAAAAGGCCCATAACTCCGAAACGACAAATCAAATGAACCTCAGAATCGACTCAGCTTCAGATCTTGATGCATTAAACATTTGTGTGAAGTTCCATTAATATCTCTCATATAGTTTTCCCAGAAAACAGCGGACAAACTATTTGCATTTTTTAAGGACAGGGGCCATAACTCTGAAACGAAAAATCAAATGAACCTCAGAATCAACTCAGCTTCAGATCTTGATACATTAAACATTTGTGTGAAGTTTTATTAATATCTGTCAAACAGTTTTCCGAGAAAACTGCGGACAAACAAAATGTTGACGGACGAACGAACGAACGAACGAACGAACGAACGAACGAACGAACGAACGAATGAACGAACGGACGGACGGACAGGGCCACGCCAATATACGACCACCTTTATTAGGTGGGCGTATAATGAAAAAGTTATGGCCATCCTGATACTTGCATTATTTTTTTAAGTGCAAGGGCCATAACTCCGAAACGACAAATCAAATGAACCTCAGAATCAACTTAGCTTCAGGTCTTGATGCATTAAACATGTGTGTGAAGTTTCATTAATAATTGTCAATTAGTTTTCCCAGAAAACAGGGGACAAACTATATGCATATATTTGCATTATTTTTTAATAAACGGGGCATAACTCCGAAACGACAAATCAAATGAACCTCAGAATTGACTCAGCTTCAGATCTTGATGTATTAAACATTTGTGTAAAGTTTCATTAATATCTCTCAAATAGTTTTCCCAGAAAACAGCGGACAAACTATTTGCATGTATTTGCATTATTTTTTAAGGACAAGGACCATGACCATAACTCTGAAACGGAAACCAAATGATCCTCAGAATCAACTCAGCTTCAGATCTTGATGCATTAAACATTTGTGTGAAGTATCATCAATATCTGTCAAATAGTTTTCCCAGAAAACAGCGGACAAACTATTTGCATGTATTTGCATTATTTTTTAAGTACAAGGGCCATAACTCCGAAACGACAAATCAAATGAACCTCAGAATCAACTCAGCTTCAGATATAGATGCATTTAACATTTGTGTGAAGTTTCATTAATATCTGTCAAATAGTTTTCCCAGAAAACAGCGGACAAACTATTTGCATGTATTTGCATTATTTTTTAAGTACATGGGCCATAACTCCGAAACGACAAATCAAATGAACCTCAGAATTGACTCAGCTTCAGATCTTGATGCATTTAACATTTGTGTGAAGTTTCATCAATATCTCTCAAATAGTTTTCCCAGAAAACAGCTGACAAACTATTTGCATGTATTTGCATTATTTTTTAAGGACAAGGGCCATAACTCTGAAACGAAAAATCAAATGAACCTCAGAATCAACTCAGCTTCAGATCCTGATGCATTAAACATTTGCGTGAAGTTTCATTAATATCTGTCAAATAGTTTTCCGAGAAAATAGCGGACAAACAAAATGTTGATGAACAAACGAACGAACGAACGGACGGACAGGGCCACGACAATATATGACCACCTTTATTAGGTGGGCGTATAAAAAGGAGCATTTACTAGAGAAAAGGAAAATTGTATCACAATGGTAAAAGTGACTTTTACAAAGGCGTTAAAAGGCGTTTATATGAGGGAATGAGTTAATCTGAGTCTGAATTTTCTGCCTAAGTTTGTCTATCCTAATATGTACGGTAATTATGTTAAATCAAAAGAATGTAATATGAAATTCTTTTTGGATATTGAACATTACCATTCAGATTGACAAACAGGATGGGACAAATTCCCCTATGTCTTGTCTTATCTCGACAGGATAGTAAGATGGACATATGGGATAGTTTAAACTCACCAAGCTGGTCTTTGCAGATATACATGAGTTTCTCTGCTGATTGCACCTTTGACTGGACACATCGTTTTGTGTATGGCTCTGGCCGGCCAGCTTTGAAGGGCATAAAAGACACATCATCAATGAACTCTGTCTGTTCGATCACATGGAATGTGAAGTTATTTCCCTCATCTGTTTTAGTAACCTCTCCCCAGTACAGAAAGTGATCATTGTTGATGACTCGACCACCAAAGTCTGACTGACTAAGAACCGAGATGTGCTCTGTGTGGTACTGATCTGCGACCTGGTGGATAAACCTATTGCACAAACATGACTTTCCCACCCCACACTGTCCCTTCTCCTTCTCTGTCCCCGATAAACCAATCACGCTCACATTAAACTTCCGCCCCTCAAGTTTCTTCGCCATTCCTCAAAATACTGTTTCTGTTACAAAGTTTTTGTATTCAATTCTACAATGGCTGATGTAGGCTGCTCGTATCCCAAGGTCAATGAATCCAAATTTCGAATGCACCATAGCACCATTCTGTTTCACGTGAGAAATATTTGTTGCCTTGTCCAGTATAATGTCCAAAGGTAATGCCAGTTTCTGGTGCCTGAGATTGTGTAGTTCCTCCTGTTACTATGCGAAGTTGACGGTTAACCCATTGTACCTGAAACAGAGAAAAACTTAAAATCATCTGAGCTCACTATAGGATGAGAACAATCAGAGGTCCACTTAAGACAGTGCATATCAAAACATTTTCAAAAATTGTTTGTTTAATTCTCCACCAAACCCTATGCTGTGACTTCTTTTTAGAATCGTCTCTTCGACAAGATTAGAAAGTAAAGAGTGGTCAAAATATAGGGTTTGGTGGAAAAATGACGATTTTAGGATTTGAATACCCACTAATATCTGTTGCTCTGAAGAGGTGCTATTTAAATGTTAAAAGCATCATTTCTCCACCAAACTGTATGTTGTGACCACTCTTTAGAATTGTCTCGATATTTCTACAGAATAGTCATTACACAGGGTTTAGTGATGTAGTGGGTTTGGTGGAGAAATAAAGGAGATAATGTTGAAAATTGTTTCAATATACACATCATCTGGGCATGTGATATAGGATCAAAATACTCTACCAAATCCTATGTTGTGACCCCTCTCTAACATAGTCATCTAAATGGTGGTCAAAACATATATAGGGTTTGGTGAAGAAAATAAAGAATCTGTTCTTGAAGTAATATTTTTCAAAACTACACAATTCTGAAATGTTCCTTTTTTCTAGTAAATGTTCCTTTTCAGTACACTTGTACACAGAAGTTGGATCTAAAAACTAGCCTATGAAGTGATGGATTATAGAAAACTCAAGGTTGCTATTGTACTGTAAATAGTTGGGTATGACTAAACAAACTTACTAACAATGACTAAAATGGTGTCAAGTGTATTTCTTGCAAAGATAAAATCTCAACACCATGTACAACAGCAAATTACTTTACCTCATAAATATTCATACATGTACAAAATAATGACATAATGAATCTTAACCCATTCCCTTTTGACGCCTCTGAAAAGGTCACCTATTGAAACCATTGTGATAAATAGAGCATAGGAGCAAATGCTCTATTTATCACAATGGTTTCAAACTACAAAATTCTAAAATTTTCCTTTTCTCTAGTTAATGCTCCTTTTTGGAAGATTTATTCAAAGTGGTTTGACCTAAAAATAGCCTATGAGGGAATGGATTAACAGGATTTTTTGGCCATGGCAGAGACAGCAGGATGAGATTTATAAGCAAATTATGAATAGTAAAAGGGTTAATTTTTATAATCATGGCACATGAACTAAAGGGAATTTTAGCCATGGCTGTGAGAAACTGTACCATTTCATTTATAGGCAAACAGTGCAGACACTGATCAGATGGCTCATACGGGAGTCATCTGATCTGGGTCTACTCTGTCTGGAATGACAAGGTTAAGCTAAATTATACATTAACCCATTCATTCCGAATTTCAATACCTAGTACTGAATATTCATGGACAAAATAGTTATAATGAAATATGGAAGGTAGAACCTTGTAGCCATTTTAGAAAGTAAAGAAACAGATATATCAAATTACATTAATTAGCAAACAGAGCTGACCCTGATCAGAAGGTTCTGATAGGATCCGTCTGATCTGGGTCTACTCTGTTTGCAAATGGCATAGTGTTAAATAAGTCACATAATATGAATTCTAAATGGCAGAAAAAAACCAGCTGTTTAAACACAACTATTTTGTCATTTGGCAGTTAAGTATTACAGGACACTAATTTACAACTGTACAACTTTATCATCCTGCATCCAAGCAGGATAATAACACTATATTGTTTTCCTTGGTATTAAACGAAACCTGACTCTTATAACTAAGTCATTTTGTTGGATAACAATTTCTTCCCTACCTGATGAATTTTCATGAAAGAAATTGCGACTTTAGCTTGATTTTTAAAATGGCATATATTGCATATAGACATTTTTTTTACCACAGCAGAAACTGGTTGCATATCTATATTGTTCTATAGCCAAACACAGCAGCAGACCTTGATCAGATAACTCTACAGGAACAGTCTGACCTGGGTCTACACTGTTAACAAATGTTTAAAATGGCAATGCATAGTGTCTCTTAGTATCAGGTAAAGAGCTAACCCTTTACTCCATAAATACGCCTTTCTATGCCTTTGCAAACAGAGAAGACCCAGATCAGACGGCTACCGTTGGAGTGTCAGATCAGGGTCTGCTATAACACAGATATCATTCTACAGTTTCTGACCCGGTCAAATTTCCATATTCAGCTAATTTATATTCATGTGATTATTTCTTACATGAATATTCATAGAATAAATGTTTAAAAAAAGAAGACCAAGGCTGGATCTTTCAAATCCCTATTTCAGTGCCCATATGGGAAACTACACACACACTAAATAATGTCACCCTTTCAATGTGAGAAACAAGTACAGCTATACTGGCATTTGCAAACAGTGCAGACCCAGATCAGTAGCTCCTTAAGAGCGCCCTGCTGTATGTGATTCTCATTTGCAGACCCAGATCAGTAGCTCCTTAACCCTTTACCTGATAGAAGCGGCTTTTAGCGTGTTTGATTTATTCCTCCGCTGAAGAAAATAGTTCAAATTCATACAGTCATGAACATATTGCATAATAAATATTTTCTATATCCTAGTAGGTGGTAGCTTAAAGCAGGCTGAAAGTAAAGCAGAATGCGCCTTAAGGCGCATTCTGCTTTACTTTCAACCTGCTTTAAGTGGTCATATGTCTTCAAAACTAGAAACAGGCTATTGGGTAAAGGGTTAAGAGCGCCCTGCTGTATAAGATTCTCATTTGCAGACCCAGATCAGTAGCTCCTTAAGAGCGCCCTGCTGTATAAGATTCTCATTTGCAGACCCAGATCAGTAGCTCCTTAAGAGCGCCCTGCTGTATGTGAGCAAACAGTGCAGACCCAGATCAGTAGCTCCTTAAGAGCGCCCTGCTGTATAAGATTCTCATTTGCAGACCCAGATCAGTAGCTCCTTAAGAGCGCCCTGCTGTATGTGAGCAAACAGTGCAGACCCAGATCAGTAGCTCCTTAAGAGCGCCCTGCTGTATAAGATTCTCATTTGCAGACCCAGATCAGTAGCTCCTTAAGAGCGCCCTGTTGTATAAGATTCTCATTTGCAGACCCAGATCAGTAGCTCCTTAAGAGCGCCCTGTTGTATAAGATTCTCATTTGCAGACCCAGATCAGTAGCTCCTTAAGAGCGCCCTGTTGTATAAGATTCTCATTTGCAGACCCAGATCAGTAGCTCCTTAAGAGCGCCCTGTTGTATAAGATTCTCATTTGCAGACCCAGATCAGTAGCTCCTTAAGAGCGCCCTGTTGTATAAGATTCTCATTTGCAGACCCAGATCAGTAGCTCCTTAAGAGCGCCCTGTTGTATAAGATTCTCATTTGCAGACCCAGATCAGTAGCTCCTTAAGAGCACCCTGTTGTATAAGATTCTCATTTGAAATCTCCTTGCAAATTACACCTTTTCATACTGAATGGACTCTTATCATTAAACAATTCAGCTTTTAGATGGTTAAAAGAGTCTAAATCATTCATATAATCATACGCCCCAATACCTATACGACAAGCACACTGCCTTCTGAGACAAGCCACTCCTTGGTACATGTAGGTTCAGCGCATACCCCTTATCCATCTTCATCTACTGAATCGAAAGTTTTTCAAAAGTGGAATGGTCCATCAATGTTCTACAGTAGAGTCAATTTTGTACTAAATGATTAAATTTACTAGGGGGACTTTGAATGTAAAACAATGCAGACGCTGATCAGAGAGCACCTAGACCTAAGTGTACAGTAAAACCTCTCTATAACGACCACAAAATTGTGTTAATTAGTTGGTATTTTGGGCAGGTGGTTGCTTAAAGCAAGGTGAAAGAAAAACAGAACGCTTCTATAGGAGCGTTCTGTTTTACTTTCACCTTGCTTTAAGCAAGGTGAAAGTAAAACAGAACGCTCCTACAGAACACTCCTATAGGAGCGTTCTGTTTTACTTTCACCTTGCTTTAAGCATCCACCTGCCTTTAACACAAAATACTTGATGTAATTTAGTGGTCGTTATAGGGAGGTTTTACTGTATTCTGTTTGTAAATGCCAGTTAACTTGTTTCATGCTTTCAAAGGGTTCCAATAAACCAATATTAATTATAATAGTTTGAATCCAGTTCTATCAAGACCTTGATTATTTAAGGCTGGTTTACATTGTGAAGTGAAAGTGCACTTAACCCTGTTCAGTAATAATGCAAGTAAGAAATAATGACATCATGAATATCTATTAGCTGAAGTTTTATAATGCAAACTTTTCAAGGGAATTGTATTGCTTTGACAAAAACTGTAGAATCAGATCTATATCATGTCAAAAACAAACGAGAGCAGACCCCGACTATAGGAGCCATCTGATCTGTGTCTATTTTGTTTCCAAATGCATGAAAATGTGTATACATGTATGTATATGAAGGAAAGAATTAACCCTTTCCCTCATATAAACGTGTTTTCACGCATTTGCAAACAGAGTAGACCCAGATCAGATGGCTCCTAGAGGAGCCGTCTGATCAGGGTCTGCTCTGTTTGCTAATAGAATTTGATAGATCTGTTTCTTTGCTTTCTAAAAATATCTACAATGTTCCACCTTCCATATTTCATTATAACTCTTTTGTCTATGAATATTCATTAGGTATGAAATTTGGAATAAACACAGAACAGGGAAAGGGTTAACCATGTAAAGAACAAGATGTGTTTGTGAAACACTATGCCCCCTCGATATGATATTTGACACTAAAGGATGACCTTGATCTTGACATGTCACCCCTCAAACTGTGCAGCTTCATGGGGTGCACATGCATATCACATATCAAGTCTGTATCTCTACTGGTTCAAAAGTTATGACCAATGTTAAAGTTGGTGACATTTGACCATGAAGGATGACCTTGACCTTGACATGTTCCCCTCAAACTGTGCAGCCAAATGAGAAACACGCATATACCAACTATCAAGTCTGTATCTCTACTGGTTCAAAAGTTATGGCAAATGTTATAGTCGGTGACCTTTGACCCTGAAAGATGACCTTGACCTTTAAATGTCACCCCCAAAATGTGCAGCTTCATGAGATACACATGCATACCAAATATCAAGACTTTATCTCTAATGGTTCAAAAGTTATGGCCAATTTGAAGTTGGTGACCTTTGACCCTGAAGAATGACCTTGACATTTCACCCCTCACACTGTGCAGCTTTATGAGATACACAAGCATGCCACATATCAAGTCTCTATCTGTACTGGTTTAAAAGTTATGGCCAATGTTAAAGTCAGTGATTTGACCCATGTTAGACCTCTGCCCTTTGAGGATGACCTTGACCTTGACATGTCACCCCTCAAAATGTGCGGCTTTATGAGATACATATGCATGCCAAATATCAAGTCTCTATCTGTACTTGCTTAAAAGTTATGACCAACGTTAAAGTCAGTGATTTGACCCATGTGTTTGACCTCTGACCTTTAAAGATGACCTTGACCTTGACATGTCACCACTCAAAATGTGCGGCTTTATGAGATACATATGCACACCAAATATCAAGTCACTAGCTATACTGGCTCAAAAGTTATGACCAATGTTAAAGTTACAGACAAAGAAACAGACAATTTGACCTTTGACCTTTGACCCTGAAAGATGACCTTGACCTTGACATTTCACCCCTCAAAATGTGCAGCTTCATGAGATACACATGTATGCCAAATATCAAGTCTCTATCTCTACTGGTCCAAAAGTTATGGCCATATATTTGACCTCTGACCTTGAAGGATGACCTTGACCTTGACATGTCACCCCTCAAAATGTGCGGCTTTATGAGATACATATGCATACCAAATATCAAGTCTCTATCTGTACTGGCTCAAATGTTATGACCAATGTTAAGGTTGCATTAAAGTTACAGACAATAAACAGACAATTTGACCTTTGACCCTGAAGTATGACCTTGACCTTGACATATCACCCCTCAAAATGTGCGGCTTCATGAGATACACAAGCATGCCAAATATCAAATCTCTATCTCTACTGGTCTAAAAGTTATGGTCAATGTTAAAGTCGGTGATTTGACCCATATATTTGACCTCTGACCTTGAAGGATGACCTTGACCTTGACATGTCACCCCTCATAATGTGCGGCTTAATGAGATACATATGCATGCCAAATATCAAGTCTCTATCTCTACTGGTCCAAAAGTTATGGCCAATGTTAAAGTCGGTGATTTGACCCATATATTTGACCTCTGACCTTGAAAGATGACCTTGACCTTGACATGTCACCCCTCAAAATGTGCGGCTTTATGAGATACATATGCATACCAAATATCAAGTCTCTATCTGTACTGGCTCAAATGTTATGACCAATGTTAAGGTTGCATTAAAGTTACAGACAATAAACAGACAATTTGACCTTTGACCCTGAAGTATGACCTTGACCTTGACATATCACCCCTCAAAATGTGCGGCTTCATGAGATACGCAAGCATGCCAAATATCAAATCTCTATCTCTACTGGTCTAAAAGTTATGGTCAATGTTAAAGTCGGTGATTTGACCCATATATTTGACCTCTGACCTTGAAGGATGACCTTGACCTTGACATGTCACCCCTCATAATGTGCGGCTTAATGAGATACATATGCATACCAAATATCAAGTCTCTATCTGTACTGGCTCAAAAGTTATGACCAATGTTAAAGTTGCTGACAAACAAACAGACAAACAGACAAACAGACAAACAGACAAACAGACAAACAGACAAACAGACAAACAAACAAACAAACAAACAGACAGGGCAAAAACAATATGCCCCCCAGATCTGATCTGGGGGGCATAAAAATGTACACCATTTAACCCTTTCCCTCATATAAACATGTTTTCATGCATTAATTTTGCAAACAGAGTAGGGGCCGTCTGATCAGGGTCTGCTTTGTTTGGCTGTTTGCTAACAGAACTTGATAGATCTGTTTCTTTACTTTCTAAAATGGCTATGCATATTAAGTAGGTATTGAAATTTGGACTAAACATAGAACAGGGAAAGGGTTAAACTCCATTATGCTAAGCACAACCTGACTGCTATTTGACACACTTACAGAAGTTTTTCAAAAGTTTGTACACATCCAAAGTCTTAAAGTTGGCAAAGTCAAAGTCATCCAAAGTCTTAAAGTTTTAGCTGACATCAATTTTTTTCAACAAGATAAGGGTTAAAGCCAACACGGATCTGTTAATCGAGAGTTACAAATGTAAACATTGTTCAAGGACACCGGAGTTTGTTCAAGAAAATAATTGCAAATAGTTTGGATTGAGATGAGATACTGTGTAGCTCAAGAGTCATATCAGGATCGCAATTATTATTTTATAAATGATTACTTTCTTATCTACAGCCCTACATTGTTAAATGTAGTTTAACCAGTCTCAAGCAGTCAATCATGTATTGAACATTGGAGTTTTGAAAAGCAGGTGATTGCTAATTACAGGACAAAAGTAATGCAGAAAGTTCCTATAATTATGAGTTCCCTGCGTTACTTTTGACCTGCATTAAATTACCACCTGCTGTACAGACCCATATTTAGATGACTGCTAAAGACAGGTTCTACTGTAGCATCAAATAATGTGTATGCAGTAATCAAAACAAATTGTAAATCATTATAATTATCACACAGCCATATAACCCTTTACTCCATAAATACGCCTTTCTATGCCACTGCAAACAAAGTAGATCCAGATCAGATGGCTCCTACAGGAGACGTCTGATCAGGGTCTACTGTTTGCTTACAAAATTATATAGATCTGATTCTACAGTTTCTGTTATGGCCACAAATTCCTGTGTCCATTGTGCATTTACAACAAAATAATCTAATTAATATTCATGATGTCATTATTTCTTACATGGAGTAAAAGATTAACCAGTCCTTAGCTTCATACATGATCAGGTCATAAGGATAGCTTCAAATATTCCCACCAACAACCTGGGAACATTTAATAATTTTGAGCAGTATACTGTAATTAAATAACCTGCACTCCTTGTTTAGTTAAGACAAATCAAATCTAGTCATAAATATGAATGAAATAACTTTGGCATAGAGTGTCACCTCAGTTCATTGGTTATCCATTGTATCCAAATAATATAACTGTACTTACATAATACTTCAACTATTGTGTGTATCACAATCACAAGAATTTAACCCTTTCAATGCAGAAAATTCAAAGTGGAACGCTCCACAATGGTTTAACCATTGAGCCCATCCAATATGAAAGGTGAGTGAGTTGGGTTTTACGTCCGACCAACAGTATTCAGTTATTTGCAGACGGCACCCGCATGAGACAAGTTATAGTGCTGTCTCACTGGAATACTCCTGCCGCAGGTACATGGCAAGGGTACCCCACCCAGTCACATTATTCTGACACCGGGCCGACCAGTCCTAGAACTACACCTTTATTGTCGAGCGTAGACAAGGGAGCTACTAGTACAATTTGCGAGAGGATTTTGAATGACAACCAGTACAGACCCTGATCAGAGGGTTTCAAATGGTTTGTTACCTGTGGCAAGTAGTAATAGTGGTAAATGGTACTTTTTGTACATGAACAGCTGGTACTACATGTATGTAGTTGAAACTGATACTGCAGAAACACTCTCTAAACCAGATTTCTAGTAGAGAAAAATTTCGATACTTTAGGCTAGTGGCTGCTTAATGCAGGGTTAAAGTCATGCAGAAAGCTCCTAGGGGAGCTTTCTGCCTGACTTTGACCCTGCATTAAGCTGCCACCTGTCTTACAGACCGGCATTAATACTAATTTGACTGTCCGATTTAGAGGGCTTTTACTGTAGTTAACAAGAGTGCCAAAATGTCACAATATACCCGTCAAATGTCTGGAAATTGAAGGGCCATTACATCATATCAGGTGGCATAAAGTAGGGAGATAATTGTGGAATGTCAAGGGCAATCGTGCTATTTATCGAGACATTTTGGTAATATACATGCTGACTAAATTCGAAAAGGATTGAATTACAATTGTTCGAGTTAGAGAGCGACAAGCAAACGTTCACCGAAATCCATAAAGTAAGGGGAGATAATTCTTGAGTGTCAAACACAATCTTGCTGGCTATCGAACTTGACTGAGGCATTATGGTAATATACATACTGACAATATTTGAAAAGGACTGGATTACATTTGTTTGAGTTAGAGAGCATACTACATCATGCAAAAATTTACTGAAATTCATAAAGTATGGGGAGATAATTCTGGAGTGTCTGGGCCAATCTTGCCAGTTATCAAACTAGAGGGAGACATTATGACAAATTTGAAAAGGATTGGATAACCGGTACATTTGTTTGAGTTAGAGAGCTGACTTGTAAGCAAAAATTCACGGAAACTCATAAAGTGAGGGGAGATTATTCTGGAGTGTCAAACACAATCTTGCTGGTTATTGAACTTGACTTAGACATTATGGTAATATACTTGCTGACAAAGTTTGAAAAGGATTGGATAATCATTTGTATGAGTTAGAGAGCGGACAATCAAAAATTCACCGAAATTCATAAAGTAAGGGGAGATAATTTTGGAATGTTTGGGGCAATCTTGCTGGTTATCAAACTTGACTGAGACATTATCGTAATATACATGCTGACAAAATTTGAAAAGGATTGGATTACATTTGTTTGAGTTATAGCGCGGACAAGCAAAAGTTAACGGACAGACGGTCAGGCAGACAGACTGACGGACAGTGCCACGACATAATACGTACTATCTGAAGACGGGCGTATAAAAATGGTTTAGCACTAGTGACAAACAGTAATAATGGCAAAGTACACAAATAGCAAATGATATTATATACGGTATACTAGTGAACAATAGTAGTAGTGGCAAATGGTATTTAGGGACAAATTATTGGTACTATGTAGTTACAAACTGGAATTAGCTGAAAATGGTATAGTACACTACTAGTGGCAACTGGTAAGTTACATGTAGTTGCAAATGGTATTCAGTACAGCTCAAACAGTAATTCTCATCTGGAATGAGCTTACATGGTATTACAATGAAATATGGAAGGTGGAACATTATAGCCATTTTAGAAAGTAAAGAAACCAAACTGGTATTACAATGAAATATGGAAGGTGGAACATTATAACTATTTTAGAAAGTAAAGAAACAGAACTATCAAAGTCCATTAGCAAACAGAGCAGACCCTGATCAGACTGCTCCTATAAATCCTCTAGCAAACAGAGCAGAAGCTGATCAGACGGCTCCTAAAGGAGACGTCTGAACTGGGTCTACTCTATTTGCAAATGCGTGAAAAAGCATTTATATGAAGGAAAGGGGTCAGCTTTCTGCCCCCCATATAAACGCATTTTCATGTCTTTGCAATATGCCCTTCTACGTCTCTGGCAAACTGGTAATCCCAACTTCACCTTATCCTGCCAAAACAAAGTGTTTTCTAAAACTCTGATGCGCTGTATTTTCCACTTACGGTACCTTCAATTCCCTAATGACATCCTTATTTCATATTCATGGAGGAAAGGGAGGATTAATGCATTAATTTTAGGAAGTAACCGTCTGATGACCAACAGGTTAGATCCAGATGAGATGCCAATCATGCCATGTGACTCTGCATCTCCTCTGGATCCAAGCTGTTGGTAAAAGTGGCACATTTGGCATTATCAAGATCTGTCATGTCACCCCCAAGTGTATTACATATAATTCCCTGATTCATTGCATACAGAAAGTTTAAACCATTCGTTATATTATTTTAGTGATCAAACATAAGAAATTAACCACACACCTGCTTCCTTTTTAAATCCAATTCATGTCATTTCAAATCTTTAACGATTGGAATTTCCAAATGAGCTAATATCTATATTTAGATATAATGCAATACCATATTAGGATTAATCTAAAGAGAAACCACATCTGGTTTACCTGTTATAAACCTGATGTTTAACTTTAACTATTATTCTGTCTGCCTAGTACCCTGATCTATATTTTGTATTACCTTCCCAATATGTCTTTTTTTTTTTTTTGGCATCAAGAAACTATTAAACGATTGTCAAGAGTTATTTGATGTTCCATCTGGATCCACTCAGCATGAAAAGAGTTAACAAATATCCAAATCTGTTGCATTTACAGTACAACAGCATTTTCCGACATTAGTAATCTTTCATAAGATCTTAAACTCCTTGCACTCTAGCGGCCAACTGATAATTACCTATGCAAACAGTTTGAATCCAGATGAGACGCCGCATAATGCTGCATCTCATCAGGATCCAAACTGTCACTTTGACCATATTTTTGCAAAGAAATAAGAGAAATATTATTTTAGAAGTGAAGCAGACGACAATTGTCGCAGACGAAAATTACTTAGCGTACATACGGCGTACAAAGAGTTAACAAGCAGTCATGTCTGAAGTAACTGTCATTATAATCTGGGTCTGCAGTTCACGGAAGACTAGGCCCAAGCCCATTAGCCCTTTCCTTCATAATATTACATTTGCAAACAGAGTAGATCAAGATCACATGGCTCCTGTAAGAGCCCCTGATCAGGATCCACTCAGTCTGCTTACGGAATTATATAGATCAGCAATCAATATACATGTACCGTACATTTATAGAAACTATACCATTATATAAAATGAGCTAATGAATATTCAAGATGTCATTATTTCTTACATGAATAGTGAGGTAAAGGAATGCAAAACCTTGTAAATCAGTATTTCATCAGAACTGTAACCCTTAACCCTTCTCTTGCTGAATTTTAAAATACATTTCTTCTTCTTTACCCATGTCCTGTTGTATAATTACATATATCGTCACAGTCTACAATTCTTTCGCTGTGCAATCACTGCTGTGGAGTGCACTGGTTGCACAATCAACTTGTAAATAGTGCAGACCCTGATGAGACAGCTCCTACAGGAGCTGTCTCATCTGGGTCTTCACTATTTACAGGTAGGTATATTGACGTGAATAGCAAGCAAAGGGTTAAAGTGTAGAACTGGGCATACAACACTTTTGAAAACAGTGTAGACCCAAAATCAAAGATTTTCTCCGGGAGCCCTTTAATTAATCCTTTCTTTTAAACGCCTTTTCATGCTTTTGTAAACAGTGAAGACCCAGATTAGACTGTTCCTGTCTGAGCTGTCTGATCAGGGTCTGTCCTGTTTGCTTATGAAATTACAATAGATTTGAATCTACAGTTTTCTCCAATACCAAAAGTTTGTGTGTACACAATATTATGCCATTATAAAAAAAAATCAGCTTATAAACTTTTTAATATTAATCATGCCATTATTTCTTACATGAATATTCAACAGGGAAAACTTCAAAAGTTTAGTATTCAGAAAGGAAGAAGGCAGTTTTAATTATTAACCCTTACTCCATAAATTCACCTTTCTATGCCTTTGCAAATAATGTAGACCCAGATCAGAGGGCTCATATGAATCTACAGTTTTTCCAGTGCCCATAAATTCCTGTTTTCATGTGCTATTATAGCAATTAATCTAATCAATAATCAATATTCATGATGTCATTATTTCTTACATCATACAGTAAAGGGTTAAGCACGGTAAAGGATAAAGGCAAATTGTGTATTTTTTATACAGTAAAAGTTCTCTATAACGGCCACTAAATTGTGTTAATTAGTTGGTATTTAGGGCAGGTGGCTATAGGAGCTTTCTATTTTACTTTCACCTTGCTTTAAGCAGCCACCTGCCTATAACACAAAATACTTGATGTAATTTAGTGCCAATAAGTGGCCGTTACAGAGAGGTTTTACTGTAATGACATATGTATTAAACACAGGAAGTTTTGACCATGGCAGAAACTGTAAATTCTATATTATTCCATAAGCAGAGCAGACCTTGATCAGACGCCTCATATAAGAGTCGTCTGATCTGGGTCTGCTCTGTTTGCAAATGCGTGAAAATGGGTTTATATGAAGGAATGGGTTAACTGTAGAGTCCACTAACTATGAAAGGCAGAAACTTGCTAGAGGATTCTGAATGATAAACAGTGCAGGCTCAGGTCAGAGAGCTTTTCCAAGAAACCTCTGATCTGGGTCTACACTGTTTGCAAATGACAGTGCATTATACCATAAACAAACACAGCAGACCCTGATCAAATTGCTCCTATAGGAGCCAATTCTCATCTGGGTTTATCTGTTTGAAATGGCATAGAAAGGTGTAGAATGGCATATCTATGGAGTAAAGGTTTAACCAAATCTATTTATTAATTGTTTATTATTCTCTTGTCACACATACAGTAAAGTGAAGACATAGCTGAGGAGACCACTATTTTATATTTCTCAAAATCAAACCCATTTATATAAAGCACCTTTCTTCATTAATGCATTTCAAAGGTTAACCCTTTGAAAGAGGGAAACAAGTTTCCTAGCATAAATTTTGCAAACAGTGTAAAGCCAGATCAGAGAGTTCCTACGTAGAGTCTGCAGTGTTTATCATTCAAAATCCTCTATTACAGTAAAACCTCCCTATAACGGACCTAACAGCCACTAAATTGTGTTAATTAGTTGGTATTTAGAGCCACCTGCCTTTAACACAAAATACTTGATGTAATCTAGTGGCTGTTTTACTGTATTTTCTATAGTTAACTCTTTCCCTCATACAAACATGTTTTCACGCATTTGCAAACAGAGTAGACCCAGATCAGACGGCTCCTAGAGGAGCCGTCTGATCAGGGTCTACTCTGTTTGCTATTAGAATTTGATAGATCTGTTTCTTTACTTTCTAAAATGTCTACAATGTTCCACCTTCAAGAATTCTTTATAACAAATTTGTTAATGAATATTCAGTAGGTACTGAAAATTGGCCTAAATATAGAACAGGGAAAGGGTTAAAACACTGACAAGCCATTCCCCTTTGAATATTCAGCATTGAAAGGGTTACTTTTCTAATACTGCCACTATATTGCTGATCCAAATGCTTGCAAAAATCTCCTAAGGCACAGCTAATAAATACAGTAGCATTCAGAATTTTTATTAACCCTGAACTTGCTGAATAATTAAAAAAAAAGAAGCTCCTCTCTTTCTGAATATGAAATAAACTAAAAACTATATCAAAAATTTATCATAGAAGAAAATTATTTTTATGGTAAACATTGCAGACACTGATCAAAGGGTTCTCTCAGGCGTCCACTAATCTGGGTTTACACTGTTTGTAAATGTCTTATACTACTTGTTTCCCACACTTTAAGGGTTAAAACAATTCAGATGGGTTGCAAATAAACATTCCTCAGCTAACACTGAACTCATGGTATGCCAAAACCACACTGAAGGTTTAGTACAAAACAGTTGTAACATCCTGCTACCTTCTCAATCATTTGCAAGATTGTTCTTTTCACCAATTTCTTCATCTCTTTCTACAAACATGTAGTTTAGATTCTAATGAGAGGCTTAATTACTTAGCACCTCATCAGTTCTGATTCCAAACTGTATGCATAGTTATCGCCCATCCAGTAACGAATTGTAATTTTTTTTTTGACCGTGCATTAGGGATCACTGCATTCAAATATGGTAATAAAAAAATTTGATACTAACTGCATCTGCAATCCGGAAACACATCTTACAAAAGTATGATATCTACATTTTTCGGAAATCAGTTGCCCGTGAAATGTTTAACCCTTTCCCTGTATTCATAGAAGAAATAATGATATCATGTATATCTATAAGCTGATTTTTTATAATGTAAACTTTTCAAGGGAATTGTTTGCTTTGGCAGAAAAATTTAGATTCAGATCTGTGTCTGGTCAAAAGCAAACAGAACAGACCATGATCAGGAGGCTCATAATATAGGAGCCGTCTGATCTACTCTATTTGCAAAAGCGTGAAAACGCATTTGCATAAAGGAAAGGGTTATGAAAGGAAAATCTAACAAAATGAACCGACAATTTTACATTATGCACTCAACATTGTTCTAGACATTTCTGCTGCTCCAGAATAAAGGAAAAACGATGAAAAAACAACATAACATACTCACAGATAAATGGCAGGCATACGCATACAAAATGGCCAATATCTGAGCAACAAATAAATAATGCATGCATAATGATAGTATGGCATTTTATACTGTGTTCTTTTTATGCCAAGCAGAAAACAGGTTCAGTAGAAGTAGTGGTTGACAAAAACTAAACAAACACATGTCATCTATTAAATTCCATCAGCAAACAGAGCAGACCCTGATCAGATGGCTCTTTTAGGAGCCGTCTGATCTGGGTCTACTCTCTTTGCAAATGCATGAAAAGGCGTTTATATGAAGGAAGGGTTATACTGTGTTCTTTTTATGCCAGCCAGAAAATAGATTCAGTAGCCTAGTGGTTGACTAGTAGCCTGGCAAAAAGCAAGTTGGGCATCAAGAAATGCTAGACAAAACAAGAACCCTGCGAGTGGATCTGGATTGTACAGGAAGCTTCAACCCTTTACCCATAAATTAATCCAAGTCCTACATGATCTGGGTCTACTCTGTCTGCAAAGATGCAAAAAGTTATGTATATCATATATGAGGGAATGGGATACAACAGTAAGTTAAGAGAGCTGCAGACAAGAAAAGTAATTTGGAAATCTACTAATTTAACCCTTCTCTTGCTGAATTTTAAAATACATTTCTCTTTCTTTACCAATGCCCTGTTGTATAATTACATATATCTTCACTGTGTACAAGTATTTCGCTGTGCAATCACTGTTGTGGAGTGCATTGGTTGCACAATCAACTTGTAAATAGTGCAGACCCTGATGAGACAGCTCCTGCAGGAGCTGTCTCATCTGGGTCTTCACTATTTACAGGTAGGTATATTGACGCGATTAGCAAGCGAAGGGTTAATAACCCTTTTCTTTATAGAGACACATGATCTTTTGGCCGCGGTAGAATATGTAGAATCAAATGTACATGTATATAACTCGATAACAAACAAAGCAGACCCTGATCAAACGGATCCTACAGGAGCTGTCTGATCTGGGAGTACACTGTTTGAACCGTCATCAGCTAAACATTTAACCCTTTCCTTCATATATACCCCTTTTCACACATTTGCAAACGGAGTAGACCCAGATCAGACGGTTCCAGTAGGAGAGGTCTCATGATCAGGGTCTGGTGTTTGCTAGTCGAATTCTAACCAGGCTGGTTAGCTTCTTAAACGGCTACAATATCCAACCTTCTATATTTAATTATAACTATTTTGGCCATGAATATTCAGTAGTAATTGAAATTTAAAATAAACAGAACAGGGACAGGGTTATGTAGTTGTAACACAACACTTCCACTTGTTGGAAAACTCCTGGATCACTGTTCTCAACATTCACTACAGCAGGTTACATAGGGCAGAGAAAAGTATCATTTGGATTATCCCCAGGTTTTTTTACTGCCTCATAATGTTTTCTGCAAACTATGTCTGCTTAATTTTTTTATCTTTAAACTGTCTTCATTTTACTTCAAAAAACATAATCACGAGACCAACCAGGTTTGACCATGCTAAGATGCAGAATTACTCAGTACATGTAATCTGGATGCTAACTGTTTAGATATGCCATTGGCAGCAATAGAGAGTTAATGGCTGCTTCAAGTGTCATATGTTGAAATTGTAAAATACTTCAGGTGTGGTATAGTTCCACAAATAGATTAGTCTGAATGGGTTTATCCCTTTACTCAAAATACCTTTGCAAACAGAGTGGACCCAAATGAAGATGTCTGATCAGGGTCTGCTAATACTGCTATGTTTGCTTATATGGAATAATATATATATTAATTTTGCTTACGGAATAATTATATATCGGATTCTACAGTTTCTGCCAAGGCCAATTTACTTCATGCATTCATTCACCATTAATTGATATATTCCTGTCATACTAATGGAGTAAAGGGTTGACTCTTTCCAGCACAAGGTGTAATTTTTAATAACTTTTGGAAACAGTTTAAATCCAAATGAGAGGCTGTCTTATCAGTATCCAACTATTTGTAACTCTGACACTTTTTTTTTAAGAAAAATAGAAAAGACACTATGAAAACACTATGCCCCCGATATGACCTTTGACCTTGATGTATGACCTTGACCTTAATAAGTCAGCCGTAAAAATGCTTGCCTCCGTAAGTTGCACATGCATGCCAAGTTTGAAGGATGAATGTTGAATAATGATAAAATTATCGCCAATCACAATTTGACCTTGACCTCAATATGTCACTCATAAGTTGCACATGCATGCCAAGTTCAACCAATCATCAAGCCGGATATTTGAAAAATATGCCCGATTTAATTGTTAACAGTTCAAGATTTGGCGAGACTTTCATTCTTAATTCACTAGAGTCCGAGAATTAATCATGAATGGTTTGCGGGGCACTGCGCATGCGAATGTTTGTTTTAAGCTCAGCCAATCTCATGTGATTTCTTTATATGGTAGTGTGTACTACAGCTCGCTGAGTAAAAGCGATCACAGGGGTAAGACACGTTTTAGTCAGTATAATGTATATATAGAAAGAAGGGATCCAACTTCAAATTAAAGATCCAAATTACCCACTCCTCTACTTTAAACCCTTCGAACAGCAAGAAATGCATGATTTCGATTAATAAAAAGCTATTCGGTAAGCAAAGACATTGGTTTATTCGAATATGCAAAGATTTCCCCGGTCAAATTAGGGATAAACTAAAATAATACAGCACCAGAAACATAAGAAAAATGGCCAAAATTCGTTAGTCGGACACGATCTCATCCCTGAGTGCGATTTTTCCGCTGACAGCCTTGAAATCATTACTTATACGTCCGTGTTTTCACTGACAGAAAATGGCGGAATCACAACAGGCCTGTCTGTGATTAAAAGGGCGCTCAAACAATGTGTGATTTCCATATTTGGGAGTTATACTGCGAGCGGATGTTTGGATTACAAATATGGTAGTGTGACTGCTAAACTCTAAGTTAGTCAGTGTTTATTAAAGGGGATGTCCCTACATTTGACGCGTTTCATAAACACTTAAAATATACAAAACTCATTTGTTTATATGCTGAAAAGTAGTATATCGCAAAAAGCCCCATCCAATTACCGTTTATAATGACAAAACATCCATGTGTTTGATATCGCCGATCCCGGTTTTACTCCCCTATGTTACAGTTTTATTCGGGTTGGGTTTTAGTTTCGTAACTGTTCGCCCTATTCGCGATTCTCCGACCACTTCCAAGAAAGCTATTACGTAAACAATGGAGGGATCGGGTGATCATCGGCAAAACGCGGAAGAACTTAACGGAAAAGGCCAATAATATTGTGTTGTAGAACAAAAATTATCAGTATTGATGAAATCGGTTTATTTGTATTACAGGGGCATTTTTCGATATAAGTTCAAATTGGGAACCTTCATAATAATGATAGAGCATAACAAATACCAAGTTTTATGACATTATTGAAAATATGCGATCATTGTAGGGACTTCCTCTTTAAGAGAGAATTTAACGATTAAAAAGCCGTCGTAATCTACGCTCGCTCTGACTTCTTAATCGTTAAATTATTTCTTAATAAACACTATCACCTATCGACAATCTAAATTTGGCCCCGTTTGCATAACAAAATAATATAAATATGATTCTACAGCTTCTACCACAACCAAAAGTGTCCATTTGCTATTATAACAATTAATCTAATTAATATTCATGATGTCATTATTTCTTACATGAATAGTCATGGTGTAAAGTGTCAAATATTCATAAAGGAAATGGGTAATACCACATTAACAAACTGCATCAAATACTGCATGAGCTGCAATAACCCATAATATTCAGCAGACAGCATTTTCAAAGCTGCTTTGAAAATGATATAGATGGCTAGAGATATATCTGACCCTGTAACACTACAACAGGAAACTGTTGAACTAGACTTAATCTTTGCCTTTAATCTGCTTGAAATAATGGCTTTTGGATAAATGAACATGGCTGCACCCGTACATGTAGCTAAGTGATGAGAAACACACAGAACAAATGTAAATGAAAACATAATTAACTATTTGTAGCTTCTGTACAATTAAAGATTTAATGAGGTACCCCATGTCAATATTTATGACACTGTGAAGATTTAATCAACCCACAGGTAAAAGGTCTTATAGCATGATAGTAGATAGACTATTTCCTGGTTCATCTACCATTAGACTGACTTACAGCTTCCAAAAGATTCACACATACCCCAACTACCATAGTAATTCCTACACCCCATCTCTCCTCTCCACTACATTGTCAACATTTGACACCATTTTGATAACTTCAATTAGACTGATATAGTAGCAAGTAGTGAAGGCCCTGATCAAATAGCTCCTTCTGCCATTTCATAAGTCACAGTCTCTGCACTATTTGCCCAGGAGTTTGAATGCTTGGGGTAATCTGACAAAAAAAGGCAAATAGTTGAGACCCACAAGTTTGATTTGGGTGTATAGTTTGTACGTACTATAAATAATGACATCAATAATTTGCTACATCATTAAATTTTGTTTCATTTAACCCTTTCCTTGGTATAAATGCTTTTTCCACATTTGCAAACAGAGCAGACCCAGATCAGACGGCTCCTGTAGGAGGCGTCTGATCTGGGTCTGCTCTGTTTTGCTGTGGATAATACACTACTGTAGAACCCCTCTAATGTGACCACTTAATGAATAAACATGGGTGTTTTCATAAGCAGGTGGTTGCTTAATGCAGGGCAAAAGAAATGAAGAAAGCTCCTCTAGGAGCTTTCTGCATTACTTTTGTCCTGCATTAAGCTACCATCTGCATCTAGCACCCAGAATTATACCTCTTTTAGGTGGTCGCATTAGCGGGACTTTACTGTATAAATCTGATCCTATAATTTTTGCCAAAGCAAAAAATTCCCTTTTAAGTCAATGAATATTCATGAAATGAATCAATTCACACATAAATGTTATGAAAAAAGTTAACCCTTTCTACACCTTTGCAAACAGAGTAGACCCAGATCAGACGGCTCCTAGAGGAGCTATCTGATCAGGGTCTGCTCCGTTTGCTTATAATTAAGAAATGAATGACGTGCTTCCGGTGTTCATGAGGTTATGCAACGCATAGCTTTACGAGCAAAGTTAGTGAAGCCCGAAGGGCTTCACGTGAATCTTTGCTCGTAAAGCTATGCGTTGCATAACCCATGAACACAGGGAGCACGTCATTTATTTCTTATATTTATATTCCATTGTATTTCTTATATTTAAGAAATGAATGACGTGCTTCCGGTGTTGATGAGGTTATGCAACTTTCTTTTTAGAATAAGGTTGTATAAGGACGTTGCAGGGCGAATGTAAATATTATGATATAGACATTATTCTACAGTTTCTACCATGGTCAAAATATCCTGCGTTCATAATTATGCAATTATAAACAAGATGTGTTTGTGAAACACTATGCCTCCGATATGACCTTTGACCCTGAAGGATGACCTTGACATGTCACCCCTCAAACTGTGCAGCTTCATGAGATACATATGCATACCAAATATCAAGTCTACTCCAGGGGTTTTTCACCTTCTATAACAGAGGCCTGTAAAGGCCCCTTCCCAATTGAAAATTTCTTTAAAATCATGCAATTTTAACCAAAAATCCAAACTTACACCAGCTTTTTTGTTTCCCAAATCAGCAATTTTAGCGATAATTCTTCCCAAAATCAGCAGGCTAAGGCCCCTTCCCAATTAAGAGAGAAAAAGCCCTGTACTCTACTAACTGGTTCAAAAGTTATGGCCAATGTTAAAGTCGGTGATTTGACCTATATATTTGACCTCTAAGCTTGAAGGATGACCTTGACCTTGACATGTCACCCCTCAAAATGTGCGGTTTTATGAGATACATAATATGATATACATGCCAAATATCAAGTCTCTACCTGTACTTGTTCCAAAGTTATGACCAATGTTAAAGAGTTGTCCTCAAACAGACAGGGCAAAAACAATATCCCCCCCTCCCCCAAAATGAATCTAATTAATATTCATGATATCATTATTTCTTGCATAAATATTCATGCAGTGATGGGTTAACATTATCCAAACAGTGCTAATCTGACTTATATGAATTTGGTCTTACAAACTGATGAATATAGGGGGAGATTGGATGTCGTGATATTTAGGGTACTGGGGTAGTATACAGAATGTGTCCATTGTGTTCACGCCTGTACTCCACCATCCCATCCCTTCCCTGAAACAAGAGGCAGTGTTTCCCCCAAGACCCATTTTACTTGCATTTTTTAGCAATAAATTCACATTTTACAGTATTTATGAGCCTACATTTCAGTTTACCTCTTTGATAGCTTGCAAATCATATGTTTTACTTTTAGAAGCATGACTTTAAGAATGCTTATGCTCTGATAATTTTTCAAACAATACCCATGTTGACAGATCCAAAAGGGTCAACAATGACCCTCTAAACTAAGTCTTGATGGACCTGTATCAATAGCCGAATAGGCCATGCCATGAATCATGTTAACCCTGATACAATAGTTATAATAAAATATGTAACGTGTAACATTGTAGCCATTTCAGACAGTAAAGAAGCAGATCTATCCCATTCCATTAACAAACAGAGCACAGACCCTGATCAGACGGCTGCTATAGGATGGACAGACAGACAGAAGGACGGATGGACAGACATGTAACATAATGCCCCCCCCCCCCTACCCCCGATTATCGACAACAGGGGCATAAAAAGCAGTCCCATATGAGAAAATAGACACAAACAAGAGATGTTTGTAAAACATGTATACCCCCCGACCCCTGACCTTTGATCTAGTGACCTCAACTATAGAGGTCATCTAGCGGTCGTGACTAATCACCACAGCAACTTTGAATATCCTAAGCCAAACCACTGATCATTTATTGATCTGAAAACATTTCACATATTCAGGTCATGGTGACCTTGACCTTTGACCTAGTGACCTCAACAACTTTAAGGGTCATCAAGTGGTCACAACCAACTACCACAGCAAGTTTGAAGATCCCGAACCAAACCATTGAGCAGTTATTAATTGGAAACCATTTCATCAGTTAAGGTCATGATGACCTTGATCTTTAACCTAGTGACCTCAAAATCAATAGGGGTCATCTAGTTGTCATGACCAACCACCTCAGCAAGTTTGAAGATCCTAAGCCAAACCCTTGAGCAGTTATTAATCGCAAACCATTTCACCAGTTAAGGTCATGGTGACCTTGACCTTTGACCTAGTGACCTCAACAACTTTAGGGGTCATCAAGGGGTCACAACCAACCACCACAGCAAGTCTGAAGATCCTAAGCCAAACCCTTGAGCAGTTATTGATCAGAAACCATTTTACAAGTTAAGGTCATGGTGACCTTGACCTTTAACCTAGTGACCTCAAATACAATAGGGGCCATCCAGTTGTCATGACCAACTACAGCAGCAAGTTTGAAGATTCTAAGCCAACCCCTTGAGCAGTTATTGATTGGAAACCATTTGACCATTTAAGAGCATGGTGACCTTGACCTTTGACCTAGTGACCTAAAAAGCAATAGGGGTCATCTAGTGGTCATTACCAACCACCACAGCAAATTTGAAGATCCTAGGTCAAACCCTTGAGCAGTTATTGATCAGAAACCATTTTACCAGTTAAGGTCATGGTGACCTTGACCTTTGACCTAGTGACCTCAAAATCAATAGGGGTCATCCAGTGGTCATGACCAACTACCACAGCAAGTTTGAAGATTCTAAGCTGAACCCTTGAGCAGTTATTGATCGGAAACCATTTAACCATTTAAGGTCATGGTGACCTTGACCTTTGACCTAGTGACCTCAAAATCAATAGGGGTCATCTACTTGTCATGACCAACCACCACAGCAAGTTTGAAGATCCCATGCCAAACCCTTGAGCAGTTATTGATCGGAAACTATTTCACCATTTTAGGTCATGGTGACCTTGACCTTTGACCTAGTGACCTAAAAAACAATAGGGGTCATCTACTTGCCATGACCAACCACCACAGCAAGTTTGAAGATTCTAGGCCAAGTCGTTTATTAGTTATCGTTCGGAAACCATCGATCTACCGACCGACAGACAGACCGACCGACCGACCGACCGACCTACCGACCGACATGTGCAAAGCAATATACCCCCATTTTTTCAAAAGGGGGGTATAATAAATTACTCCACTGTTTGTCTCTCAACTCAAATGAATAATGTGCAGACCAAAGGCGTATAAATTCTATAAGAAAGGTTTCAATTTTGGATCTACCCTGTCTGCTCAATGACAATTATCCGTAATAAATATTTACGGTATTATGTAAAGATAATATTAGCACATATCATTGTATATAAAATAAGCAAAAGTTGTATTACAACTGTAACACATTTAACTGGATTAAAGTAATTGGCAAAGAAAGCGTGCTTTTGATGAATATATACCTATAGGCAAAGTGTGACAGTTGTATGCTATGTAATAATGTGTAATACATGTAGTTATATTTTTTTGTAGGTAAATCTGGATATCATATTATTGATCAAAATGCATGTTAAACAAGTTTTTTTATATATATACCGGTATATGTATATTCTTATAACCAAGGGGCAGTTGTCCTCTTTTGCAATTTTGGCAAGGGGGCAACTGTCCAGAAGGCAACTGTCCAATTAGACAAATGTCATAAGGGGCACTTGTCCATACCCCAATCATATAAAGCCCAGAAGCTACAAATAACCTGACCTCAATGTCAGCCCTATATTAGTCAGAGAGTATATGATTTTATTGGTCATAGATCATATCTTTATTTAATGACTAAGATATGGTAAGTTAGTCATAGTTACTGTATAAATATGGGATGGCTGCAAACAAACGTCAAATGATTTACAAGATATAATTATAATGATATGTCATTATGTGTCACAGAGCAACAAATAAAGGTGTAATCAAATACCAGAATTGTCATTTCTCCTACAAACCCTATGTTGTGACCACTCTTTAGAATTGTCTGACCTGTGTCTACTGTTTGTAAATGTGTGAAAATGTGTTTATCCCTTTCCTCCATAAATATGCCTTTCTACGCCTCTGTAAATGTCACCTTTTGAAACCATTGTGATAAATAGAGCATTTGCTCCTAAGGAGCAAAATTTTATGCTCTATTCATCACAATGGTTTCAGAACTACAAAATTCTAAAATGTTCCTTTTCTCTCGTTAATACTCCTTTCCGGTATATTTTTTCATAAATATAGCCTATGCGGGAATGGGTTAAATGAGGGAATGGGTTAAATGATACTCTACATGCAACCCATTTTAAAAATGTCTAAAAAGTACATAAATCATTTGTTTATATGCTGAAAAGACGTAGATAAATGTATCACAAGAAAACGCTAAAGATGACAAAATACGAATGTGTCTAATATCAAAGACCCAAATGTTATTTGCAGAATGATGTACAAGTACTTGTATTTATTTGGGTTGCATTTTAATTTGTAACTGCTCAAAATACATGTAGACTGATAAAATTCTGCTGTATAACAAAAATTATCAGTATCGACTAAAACAATTTATTTCGTATCAATGGGGCATAATTCAATACAATCTTCCTTAATAATATTTATAATATTTTATAAGGTCCAGATAAGATGCGTAAATTTAATCATATTAAAGAATAGCTCCTTTATTTCTCCACCAAACGCTATATACTGTGACTACTCTTTAGAATAGTCTCCAAGAGATGCTTCTACAGCGTGGTCACAGTATAGGACGAGGTGGGGAAAGTACAATTTAAGAATTTGGGTACGCACTTTTATAAATTATCTGTAGCTCTGATTCATGTTGTTTATTTGTTATTGCCCCTTCGCTTGCTGAATTTTAAAATACATTTCTCCTTCTTTACCCATGCCCTGTTGTATAATTACATATATCTTCACTGTGTACAAGTATTTCGCTGTGCTATCACTGCTGTGGAGTGCACTGGTTGCACAATCAACTTGTAAATAGTGCAGACCCTGATGAGACAGCTCCTGTAGGAGCTGTCTCATCTGGGTCTTCACTATTTACAGGTAGGTATATTGACGCGATTAGCAAGCGAAGGGTTAAGATATGCATTTATTTAAGTGACTCATTAGGATTCAAAACTTACGGTAAAAGAAATTTCAGGAAAACTACTTTTGTGACTTACAGCTGCAGTGTTGGTAAACCTTAACCCATTCCCTCATAGGCTATTTTTAGATCCAACCTATTTGAATAAACCGAAAAGGAGCATTTACTAGAGAAAATATTTTTTTTTAGAATTTAGAGTTTTGAAACCATTGTGATAAAAAAAAAAATTAGACCATAATGGCATTCACTCCTAATCCTATGGAGCAAATGGTCTATTTATCACAATGGTTTCAAAAAGTGACTTTTACAGAGGTGTCAAAAGGCATCAATATGAGGGAATGGGTAACCTAACTACATCCCCATCCACTTCCCAGCCACGACCAGGATATGATCTATACAGGGATGTTGTGTTAGTAGTTTTCCTCCTAAGAAGGAAACATTGCAAACAGGAGGTATTTTACAACATGTCATGGAGAGGGGAGATAGAGTGTCTGATAACTTTGGGTAATTAGGATACACAGTACATGTAATTATACACAGTCATGTATATGTGCACTACATTTCATGGAAACATCTCAACACTTTACCTGTTCTATACCTATGAAAGAAAAAATCAAATCGTGAATATTTATTAGTTGAATTTTTATCATGTAAATTTTTCAATGAAATGTTTTGCTGTGACAAAACAGTACAATCAGAACTATTATCAACTATATCATGTCAATAGCAAACAGACTCTTATAGGAGCCGTCTGATCTGGGTCTACCCCGTTTGCAAATGATTGTGTGAAAAAGCATTGATATTAAGGATAGGGTTAAGTACTCCCTGTATGTGTAGCTTTTAAATGTGTTGCGAGTGCAATAGAACCTGTCTTAAGATCAGAGGCCATACATTTTTTGAATATCATAAGAGTCTTAACAAGTAGGTGGCTGCTTAGGAGCTTTCTGCATTACTTTGACCTGTATTATTAAGCTAGCACCTAACTTAACAGACCCATAATTTAAGACCTCAATTTGATGGCCTCTTAAAACAGGGTTCTAATGTAGGGACTAGAACTGTTTTTTCAGCTCATATACAGCTCATATACAAACAACCTGCAGTGACAAACTTGCTAAATATAGATCAAAATCTTATAAACTGTCTACCCATTTCTTTTGACATTGTTGTTCAGTGATGGGTATATAGTTAAAAACTTGATACATGTACTCAGAAATTTTAGTAATGAAGAATTTGTCTCTGAAGGCAGGTGGCTGACTAAAGCAGGGTGAAAGTCATGCAGAAAGCTCCTAGAGGAGCTTTCTGCATGACTTTCATCCTGCATTAAGCTGCCACCTGTGTTACAGATCAATAATGGTACATGTACGTATTTGAGTGTTCGTAGTATGAGTTTTTACTGTACATATCAGCTGTGATTGCTCTTATGTATAGAGAAGACAATACTTGATATTGATGACTCAAGGTTTAGTGCAGCTTTGCCCAGTCTTACCACAACCCGACATTCACTTCTCTGTGTTAACTAACTTGAGCAAAGATAAAACTAGAAAGGTTTGATTTATTACAAACTTTCAATGTCCAATAATGCACTGTTTTTCATGCCAAAGTTCTGTCCTGTTATAAGTGGTCTACACATTCTCAGTCTCATGTCATTTGATATTGAGTTAAACTTTAAAACCCTTTCCCTGTTGAATACTCATATTAGAAATAATGACATCATGAATATTTATTAACTGAATTTTTATAATGGCATAATGTACAGAGGATTATTTAGTATAGGTTAAATCTGTACAGTCAGATCTACCGTATTATAATTTTATAAGCAAACAGAGCAGACCCTGATCAGATGACTCCTATGGGAGCTGCAAACAGAGCAGACCCTGATCAGATGACTCCTATGGGAGCTGTCTGATCTGTTTAAAGCAAACAGAGCAGACCCTGATCAGATGACTCCTATGGGAGCTGTCTGATCTGAGTCTACTGTCCTTGAAAAGGCATAATTACCCTTTAGTCCATGAAAATTATTGTAAGAATTTATAACATCATGAATATTAATTAGAAATATCTTTTATAAGGGCACATGGACACTGGATTTTGGGCCATAGTAGAAACTGTAGAATTTCATAAACAAACCCAGCAAGCTGTTATGGTAGACTGACATTCATGAGTCACATATCATTATTTATCATGGTATATGAACACGGGATTTTTGATCATGGCAGAAACTGTAGAATCAGATCCTTAAGTAAACAGAGTGAACGCTGATTAGAAAGCTCCGACAGGAATCATCTGACCCAAGTCTACTCTGTTTGAAAAGTTTTGAAAAGGTATCTCTATATTGCATATAAAGGGTAGAGACTGTCGGACTGAATAGAGCAAATGAATGTAATACATGTAGTACACTGTGCATGTCATTGATTTTATGCTACATGATTGACACACAAGTTTCATATTTTATAATCCAATGACCTAATAGTCAAACTGACTGTCAAAACTGCTAACACAAGTACTGGTATAATATGTACTATCGAGATACTACATCAAATGACACAACTGTGTAACACTTGTTATCAGAAAGCTACAAAATAAATCTTCAAATTTCATATTTGTTTTCTAATCTAATGAATATTCATGTTAGAAAACTGACTACAATGAATATCAATTTCATGTAGGCTGTAGCTGAATGTTTATAATGGTATTACATGTAGGAACAAGGGAATTCTTTACCAATGGGCACAAACTGTTGTACCAGATCAGACAGGAGCCTTTTGATCTAGGACTACTCTGTTTCCAACCCCTAACCCTTCCCAGTTCAATATTCATGCAAAAATTATGAGATCAGAAATATTCATAAGCTGAATTTTTTTATAATGCAAACTTTTAAAGGAAATATTTTGTTCTGACAAAAACTAGAATCATTTCTATATATCATTAAGCAAACAGAACACGCCCTGATCACAGTACTCTGACAGAAGCAGTCTGACCTGGGTCTAGGTGTCAAAAAGCATCTATATGAGGGAAAGTGTTTACAGTGTATCTATGAGGTAAAGTGTTACACAACGATAGACTGATTAAACACACAAGTCTTAAAAAGCAGGTGGCTGCTTAGTGCTTACTGCAGGATTAACCCTTTCCCTCATAGGCTATTTTTAGATCCAACCACTTTGAATAAATCTACCTAATTGAGCATTAACTAGAGAAAAGGAAAAGTTTAGAATTTTCTAGTTTTAAACCATTGTGATAAATAGAGCATTATTTCCCGTAAGGCGTATTTATGGAGGAAAGGGTTAAACACACAATCTTAAAAAGCAAGTGGCTGCTTACTGCAGGATTAAAGTAACGCAGAAAGCCCCCTTTTTTAAACTTTCTGCATTACTTTCATCCCAGATAAAATGACCACACGTCTAACCCTTTACTTCATGAATATTCATACAAGAAATATTGACTTAATGAATATCAATTAAATGAATTTTTATATTGGCAAAATATGTACAAGAGAATTTTATCCTAGCAAAAGTGTGAATCAGATCTATAAGCAAGCAAAATGAGTACATGTAGTCCCAGATGAGAAGAGCATAACAAGAGCACCACATGCAGGTGCCAACCCTTGTCTCTTTGAATGTAGCCTTTGTGATGGCAAACAAGCTTGTGAAGTTTCATAAGATTTGCATGAATAGTAAAGAAGTAATAACCAACACTAAAGTTTCTGGACATCAACAACAACAACCCAACAACCATCATGCAGACTCCGAAGTTGCAACAATAGCTCGATTTTTTTTCTTTGAAAAACAGACAAGCAAACAATGCTTGACTATGTGCATGACATGTGAAGTAAAGGGTTAACAATCCATAATTAGATCTCTTAATTGAAATGATATAAAATTATAATTAGTGGCGAAAATGAAGCAGAAGTTCACATTTTGGTAACATCTCCTATAGGAGCCATCTGATCTGTGTCTACTCTGTTTGCATAGGCATAGAAAGGCGTATTTATGGAGTAAAGAGTCAACAGGTTCAAAAGTGTCCGTCATTCTGGTTGTATTTATTAGAAACAATTGAAACTCAAACCAAAGTAAGTTACTTTTGCTACCATGAAAACAGTCATTATCTCAAGTAAATCAATGTTGGTCTGTAACAAGCAGTTATTATAAACTGCCTGTCCCAGATAGACAAACCTGTGTCTCTCTGTCTGTCCCCCTCCACACCTGCATCGTTACTCATACATCCATTGATCTCCCATTGATCAGCCCACATGTACAATGTGATACAAGTAGTTGGCTCCAAGACAAGCGATCAATACTTGGAAAAATAAACGATTTGGCATGATGCAACATGTCTGTGATGCTGCTTTGATCACTAGCCTGTTTTACTCAATGTTCGGATTATAACGGGAATCAAAGTCTGTGATCCATCGGGACATGTGACTCACTGAAGTCTATAAATAATTCAATTGTAAATAAAATGACACAAAGAGGAAGATTTACACACTGCTTAGTGTTGAGAGAATATACTGGATCAAACCAGCAAGATACAAAACACTTTACTCCATAAATACGCTTTCCTACTTCTTGAAACCATTGTGATAAATAGAGCATTTACTCCATGGGAGCAAAATATTTGCTCTATTTATCCCAAAGGTTTCAATACTACACAATTCTGATATTTTTCCTTTTCTGTAGTAAATGCTCTTTTTCGGTTGATTTATTCAAAGAGGTTGAGTCTAAAAATAGCCTAAGGGGTAAGACACGTTTTGGAGTAAGACATACATATACAGACTCAAAGGTGTCTTACCCCTGTGATTTTAACCTTATCCTGTTGATTGCGACCCGACTCACCTTTGCAAGCTGCTCTTCAGGCTCCAGATGAGACACTCAGCAACTCTGTGTCTCATCAGGATCCAAACTGTTGGACACTTGGTCAGTAGTTTGGAACTATTTTAGTTAGTAAAATCTTGCTTCATATCAGTGTTTTAGCGGACATGTTATATAATTTTAGCCATTCAAACATATGGGTTTTGGATACTAGATTCATTTTCAGCTCTGTCCAGCAGACATCCAGTGTTGCATCTAGGATTTTTATAACCCTTTCCCTGTTCTATATCTATTCCAAATTTCAATACCACCTGAATCAAAATGTGGTGTCTGTCGGAATGTTTTACCAAAACTATTTTGCATCACATATTATAAGCAGACACTCAGAGCAGATAGCTCCTACAAGGCCCATCTGAACTGGGTCGTCTCCATTTGCACAGGCATTCAAAGGCGTATTTAAGACTATGAGATAAGGGTCAATATCATCAGTATTCTATAGTTAGACTTCATGAAATGCATCTAATGAAAGTTGAAATAATGGGCTTTCATCTGACTAAATTGTTAAAACTTAAAAATCTGAAAATGATTGGTCATATGTTAGACTAGATACAAATGTATACATACAAGTACTATATAGGGCTCAAGCAAGAGGGCGATTTGGGAGAAAAAGTCTCCCTAACCCTGCTGACTTCTCCCTGTTTTGAGCTGAGGTAGAAGTTTTATTATATAGAACATATAGAGAGATACAAAATCAGGACCAAACTTCTCCCTTAATATCACAAAACTTCTCCCTAATGGAGAGCTCCAGCTTGAGCCCTGCTATATGAGAATCTAACAAAACTTAACCCTATCAACACTATTGACCAATTTGTGATGACCTAATGCCAATAGTTTAAATGCTAATACCCCCATTCCACTGAGCGGCGATTCCGCTACGCTTCGAAATTTGGGCAAAAACGCAGCAAATCGTAGCAGCAATGGCAACAGCGCAGTAGAAACGCCCTGATCGTAGTAGAAGCGTAACGGAAGCTTCTTGATCGCCACTTCACGGTGATTGTTTTGACCTTGCTCAAAACAATCGTAAAGGCATCGCCGTGGACTCGAATCGCCGCAAAAGCGTAGTAAGAAATTCATGAACGCAGCAGTATCGTAGCCGCAGCGTGAGTAACGTAGCTCAATCGCAAGCACATTACAATAAAAGCGTAGAGATATTTGTCCGCATATGAATGCTTTTTCACGCATTTGCAAACAGAGTAGACCCAGATCAGACAGCTCCTTTTAGAGCCGTTTGATCAGGGTCTGCTCTGTTTGCTTATAACATGATATAGATATGATTCTACAGTTTTTGTCAAAGCAAAAACATTTCTTAAAAAGGTTAAATTTTAAAAATGCAGCTAATAAATACTCATAAGATCATGATTTCTTACATGGATATTATACAGGGAAAAGGTTACAATGCTTGAGGCACCCCATAGGAAGACTTAGCAAAAAGAAGACCTAGATCAGGCTTAACACTGTGTTTTTCTTGATTTGGGTCTTCAAAACTATTTGATCCATTTTCTTCGAAGGATGATGGTCAACTGCTTGGAAAGCAGTTTAATCACCTATTTATTATTATAAAGTTCCAAAAGCGCAATAGAAGCGTAGCTCCTGCGCTTAAGTCGAAGCAAGGTCGTAACAGTAACATAGTAAGCGTAGACGAAGCGTAGCCTGAAATCCAGTGTCGTAGTGGAAGCGTCTTGGGGAGAAACCTCAAGCGCCGTAGAAGCCCAGCAACATCTCGACAGGATCGTAAACAGCGCAGCGAGATTTCTATTGAAGCGTACTATAAGCGTACTGGAAACGCCCAAGTCCTAAAATTAGGCACATGACGGCGCTTCTGTGGCAATTTGGAAGATTTTGGAGAAGCGCAATGATCGACAAGAGCGCAGTGGAACCGCCTCCCAGTGGAATGGGGGTGTAAGTAACTCAGGATCTAATCTGCTTAACTCAGGATCTAATCTGCTTGACACCAAAGGTGACAGACGCATGCTTGGACTCACCCAAGGAACCTCCCTCCCCCCCCCCCACCCCAAAAAAAAAAATGTGATCAAAGTATGTAAAACTAGCCTAAAAATATCTATTTGAACCTTAAACCACTCCGAAAAACAAGAAAAACACGACCCGGAAAAAATATTCCTATCGGGTCTATATATGTATTGAAAGGTACCTAACTACGTCAGATCAGCGGCGGAAAATACAACAGTCATGTTTTTCAAAGTCTTACAGCAAAGCCAATTCAACACCGATTTCAATAATGTTTGGTCTTGATCCGTTTCAAATTCCATATGCTAAGCGGCACAATTAGTGCTTTCCTTAAATATTGCTCCGTCTTATCACTGCAAGACCGCGAATTTGAAAAAACGCTAGAGCGAAACGATGTGACTGACCCGCCAGGATGCATAGACGTATATAGGGGGATCTGTATTCGTTAATCTTTTCAACAAAAACGTGAATTATGGTGAAACACTATCGAAAAACATTAAACTCATCGCAATTAAAACGGCGCTTACTATTTCCAGTCTGCTACCAGACGCCAGTTTTCTTTCTCCTACTTTCCTTTTGAACGGATGCGACCATTTTGCTGTGACCCGGCTCATAATCTATTCGATATGCAAATTGACTATAACTTCCGGGCCACAGCGAAATGGCCACCTCCGTTCGAAACGAAAGTAGGAGAAAGAAAACTGGCGTCTCGTAGCAGACTGGAAATAGCCAGCACGTTTTAACTGTGGTGAGTTGAATGTTTTTCGAATGTGTTTTAGCATAATTCGCGTTTTTGTTGAAAAGTTTAACGAATACAGATCCACCTATATACTTCTATGTATCCTGGCGGGAGTCACATCGATTCGCTCTAGCGTATTTTCAAATTCGCTGTCTTGTAGCGTCAAGACTGAACAATATTTAAGGTAAGCACTAACTGTGCCGCTTAGCATATGGAATTTGGAACGGATCAAGACCAAAATGATTGAAATCGGTGTTGAATTGGCTTTGCTGTAAGACTTTGAAAAACATCACTGTTGTATTTTCCGCCGCTGATCTGACGTAGTTAGGTACCTTTCAAGACATATATAGACCCGAAAGGAATTTTTTTTCCGGGTCGTGTTTTTCTTGTTTATCGGAGTGGTTGAAGGTTCAAATAGATATTTTAGGCTAGTTTAACATACTTCGATCACAATCTTTTTTTTTTTTTTTTTTTTTTTTTTTTTGGGGGGGGGGGGGGGGGGGTCCGGATACCATGGATGAGTCCAAGCATGCGTCGGACACCTTTGCTTGACACATACACTCATTTAGTTTACCCTTTACTCCATGATTAATTTCCATAATGACACATGGCCACTCAAAGGAAGTTTTAGCCATGGCAAAAACTGTAGAACTTACTAGAATCAGATCTATATTATTTCATAAGCAAATAGAGCAGACTCTGGTTAGTTGGCTGATCTGGATCTACTCTAATTGCAAAGGTGTATTTATGGAGTATAGGGTTAAATAAAAGAAATATTGTAGCTTACAAATTATTTTGTAGGCTTAAGTCTTATTCCTTAGTACCTTCATATAAACGCTTTTTCCCAACTTTGCATACAGAGTAGACCCAGATCAGACAGCTCATGCGGAACCTTCTTATCAGGGTCTGCTCTTTTTGCTGATGAAGTCATTATAGATCTAACCCTACAGTTCCTACCAATAACAAAATACTGTGTCTGTAAATGGCACAGAAATTCAGCTAATAAACATTCATGATGTCATATTTCTTCCTACTTGCTTTTCAGAAAAAAATTGAACATGTGTCAAACAATTTTCTGCCTGATGATACACTAAATTACTCAGTGTTTCAGCTGCTAAAGGATGAAACACTATGAAAAGACTTGCAGCTTGATTCTCCCTCTTACCCAGGCCAATGGAGCATGGAACTACATGTACCTAGGCCGTAAACCTTGATTGCAAGAAACAGATTCACCCGCATTTGTATACAGTTTGGACCTAGATCAGAGACTGCTAGAGAATCTGATCTGTGTCTACATTGTTTGGAGTATTTCCTATTTATTCCTTTACTGCAATGTTTATCCCACAATACTTGATGGACTTTGAACATTAATATTC
Source organism: Azorinus chamasolen (assembly GCA_963576725.1). NCBI lineage: Eukaryota > Metazoa > Mollusca > Bivalvia > Cardiida > Solecurtidae > Azorinus > Azorinus chamasolen. The sequence goes on along the minus strand of OY755246.1, from coordinate 33,411,526 downwards.
AAATATGAAATTTTGAGAATTCAGCATTCAAAAGATCAAAAACAATGAGAGCATGGCAACTCAAACTTTATAAACATCTTTCAGAAGGTTAACTACGGTATATGACATTCCATCAAAATAGTACATTATACCATAATTACCAATACAATTCAACCAGCAAAAAAAATGTAGACCTAGACAAAACTGCTTCTACTTTAAGAGACTAAACTATTTGCCACTCCTTTGATTTCATTTAACCCAAAAATTACTCCATAAATATTCATGCGAGAAATAATTACATCATGAATATTAATTATATTCATTTTATGGCATATAAACAAGGATATGTTGACTATAACAGACACTGTTCATATATGCAAACAGAGCAGTCCCTGATCAGACGGCTCCTACAAGAGCTGTCTGATTTGGGCCTACTCTGTTTGCAAAGGTGTAGAAAGGTATATTTATGGAGAACAGGGAAAATATCAAAAACTTGACTTACACTCGGCTTTACAAACCAGTGAATGTGGGAAGATCAGGGCCCAAGGTTATAAAACTTCAGAGTCTGAGTCTGAGATCATTCTCAAGTGTCTGATTGGTCAGATTCTGAGCAAGCTCAGAATCTGACCAATCAGATGCTTGAGAATGATCTCAGACTCAAGCAAAAAGTTTGATAATCTCGGGGCCAGGTGTCCAAACACTTAGGGCAAACTACAGACCTCCCCTCTAACATGTCTAGTTTTATAGTTATGCAAACTACAGACCTCCCCTCTTACACGTCTATTTTTATAGCGACGCATATTACAAATAAAATTTTAGCTGTATCATGGGTTTTGTGGGGCTGTGTAAACAAAGTCGACACTGACTTGTATGTCTTTTCAGAATAAAGAAGTCACCAACGTTAGCCGTATTCAAACTTAACCCTTTACTCTTATATTATATATTTATACGCCTTAAATGCCTTTGCAAACAGACCAGACCCAGACCAGATAGCCCCTGTAGGATCAGACTGCAAAGTTGTTTGCTTATGAAATTATATAGATTTTATACTACAGTTTCTGCCATGGCTAAATATTCCTGTGTTTAACCCTTTCACTCATATTGATGACTCTGTAAAAGTCACTTGGTGAAACCATTGTGATAAATAGAGCATTTGCTCCTATAGGAGCAAATTAATGCTCTATTTATCACAATGGTTTCAAACTACAAAATTCTAAAATTTTCCTTTTCTCTAATTGATGCTCCTTTTCGGTAGATGAGGTAATGGGTTAAATATAATTATATTCCATTATAAAAATGCATCTGATTCAGGCTGCCATTATTTCTTACATGAATAATCATGGAGAAAAGGGATAACCCTTTACCAGATAGCAATTCATTTTAACCCTTTCCCTGATATAAACGTGTTTTCACGCATTTGCAAACAGAGTAGACCCAGATCAGACGGCTCCTAGAGGAGCCGTCTGATCAGGGTCTGCTCTGTTTGCTAATAGAATTTGATAGATCTGGTTCTTTAGATTCTAAAATGGCTACAATATCCAACCTTCCTTATATAATTATAACTATTTTGTCCATGAATATTCAGTAGGTATTGAAATTTGAAATAAACATAGAACAGGGAACCAGGGTTAAGCATTTAACAATAAAACCCAGATCAAACAGCTCTTACAGGAACCATCTGATCTTGGCCAACTCTGTTTGCAAAGGCATCTAAAGTACCTCTATCATACAAAGGGTGATCATAGTCTAGGCAAATCAATGATACAGAGGCTGATCTGTCTAGACTGTTCACTTTTGTATGACTGTTCATAAGCACTACAGCATGGCCCAAGTATGCAAAGTATGAAAGTTTTTTACTGTTATGAGTATAAGGTGGTACAGAAAACTTGCTGATGCATGACGTATACAAAATTGATATACATGCTGTAGTAATAGTACAGCTACTTTTCTTCGTATTTGATTGTTATCTTTTCATCATCAACTTCCTAAGCGTGCTATGCATGTTTCATTTTACATGAAATGAAACTGTAAATGAGCAAATGTCGGTGAGAGTCCGCTGAGTTTTTCTGAACAGTGTACTAGCCGATTCGCTCACACATATAGTAGCAGCAGCAGCCTGGAATACACACAGCGCACACACCTCTGCCGAGGCAAGAAATCAATGTGTTGACTCAGTTATTCATTGATCTGCCAAACAACCATTATTGCTTATTTATAGAACTGCCAGTGGTAGGAGAAGCATGAATGAAACCAACAGACCCACCTTGCTTATATACTGATGCTTGGGTAAAAGGATAATCCCCTTGTCCTATTTACTGTAAGTATTCAGACACCAAATCTCCTTCTCCATAAGTTTGTAGTGAACACCATATTATTACCTCTAATGCATTCCTGGATCGTAACATTGTTTACAAGGAGCTTTTTGCATTTTTGTTCACAGGTGGTTGCTTAATGCAGAATGAAAGCAATGCAGAAAGCTCCTTGGGGAGCTTACTGTATTGCTAAAAGCAGCTTTCAGTCTGCATTAGGCTACCATTCTGCATTTTGAAAAACCTTATATCACTTCATTTAATGGTTTTAGTTAATTTATTGGTTGTTAACATTTCTACCCCTTTGCAAACAATATACAGTAAAACCTCTCTATAACGACCACTAAATTACACAAAGTATTTTGTGTTAAAGGCAGGTGGATGCTTAAAGCAAGGTGAAAGTAAAACAGAATGCTCCTGTAGGCAACCACCTGCTCTAAATAAAAACTAATTAACACAATTTAGTGGTCATTTTAGAGAGGTTTTACTGTACTCTAATCAGATAGCACTTGTATGAGCCTTCTGCTCTATTTGCTTACGAAACAATATACAGTAAAACCTCTCTATAACGACCAATAAATTACATCAAATATTTTGTGTTAAAAGCAGGTTGCTGCTTAAAGCAAGGTGAAAGTAAAACAGAACGCTCCTATATGATTCTTCAGTTTCTACTGTGTCCAAACATCCCTGTGTTCATGTCCCATTATAAATATTGATCTCATTAATATTCATGACGTCATTATTTCTTAAATGAAAGGAAAGGGTTAAGAGATCTGATTGGTTTAAGATTTTGACTGAGATACATGTATTATGCACTGACATTAACATTACTTCAAAAGTTTGATAAAGATTGGAATAATGCACAAATCTCAAGTTATGGAGTGGATAAAGTCTCAATTTGTCTCATTTCCACAATTAACTCCTTGCACGCTAGCGATGAAACCGTGATTACCTATGCAAACAGTTTGGATCCAGATGAGACGCCGCATTATGCGGCGTCTCATCAGGATCCAAACTGTTTGTCATCTTGACCATATGTTTGCAAAAAAAATGAGAGAAAGTTTATTTTAAGAATTGAAGCAGATGACAATTGTTGCAGATGAAAAATTACTTAGCGTGCAAAGAGTTAAAGGGCTAAAACTTCACAGTGACTGAAGCAACATAAGTTGTTATAGAGCTTGGCCATATCATGCCAATAGCAATTACCGGTATGTCCAAGTTTGGTAAAATTCAAAATTCCATTTATACAAATTTCAGCAACCAATGAGCCATAACCCATATGTGACTAAAGTGATACAATTGGTTATCAAAATTAGCAGATATAATGCCAATAAAACTTAAAGACATAATATTATATAATTACTCCCAACTCTCGTGAAGATCAGACTAAAGCCTCCAGACTACAGCAGTCAAAATCTGTTTTGACCAATTTACACAAAGGACCAAAAATCAAGTAACAGAAGCGATATAACTGGTTATCAAACTAGGCCAATATTCCAAGTTTAGTAAAGATGAGACAAAAGTTTCTCATTTTAGAAAGAGGACAACTTTCCTGGAGGCCCCCACATGCAAGCCTGGCCTACGAGAAAACAATACATCTCATGGGCATATAGTAAAGAAAACAGACTGACAGATGAACAGACGGATCAACTTGCCAGAACCAAAACATATACATGTATAAACTGTATTATACATAATCGATCAACTGATTCTACAGTTTCAGCAACAGTAAAAATTTCCCTTGTTCAAAATTCCTTTATAAAACTTCAGTTAACGAATATTCAGTCATTTCTTATATTGAATATTGATCAGGTAAAGGGTTAAAAGACCCATCTGAAGTTCAATGTGTGCAAGAGTTTGTACATTCAGAAATGTCTGCACTAAACATACATAATTACATTTACATGCTTGACAACTTGTTAGAGCCCAGATATGATATGTACAGTAAATTAACCCTTTCCGTTATATAAATGTGTTTTCACACATTTGCAAACAGTAGACCCAGATCAGACGGCTCCTAAAGGAACCATCTGATCAGGGTCTGCTATCTTTGGTAATGGAATTTGAAAGACCATCTGTTTCTTTACTTTCTAAAATGACTACCATTCACCTTCCATATTTCATTATAACTTACTTTTTCCATGAATATTCAGTAGGTATTGAAATTTGGATTAAACATAGAACAGGGAAAGGGTTAAAACATAAATTCAATTTCAGGAATAGCTATAGACATACTTTATTTCTCCGTAACCCTGTGTTGTGACCGCTCTTTAGAATCATCTCTTCAAGACAGTGGTAAAGAATGGTCACAGCATAGGGTTTATGGAGAAATAACGAATTGAGTATTTTAATTACTTTATTTATTGAGCTCTGATATGCGAGTAAAATATCAAAATAAGTTAAAAAAATGTCATAAAACGTACTCTGCAGTTTTCTCCGACCAGTCGTCTCAAAGCATCTGCCTAATCACAATGCACATGAAGCAAAGCCTTCATTGATTTCTCTAGACATGCGTTTTATGACATCTCAATAATATCTCGGTAAATTTTGGTTTGTGAATAAGAAAACATGGCTGGCTCAGTGAGTGTCCCTTCTCTGCACCATCATTGTTTTGTAAAATATGAACAAACATCAAATGAAGGACATTTTCCCCAAATGGTACAATGGGTTTTTAAACTTTTACTCCATGAATATTCATGCCACTAAATTAATAATGACTATAATATTAACCCATTCCCTCATACACATGTAGGCTATTCTTAGATCCAACCACTTTGAATAAATCTACCGAAAAGGAGCATTAACTAGAGAAAAGGAAAATTTTAGAATTTTGTGATTTGAAACCATTGATATAAATAGAGCATTTTGCTCCTAAAGGAGCAAATGCTCTATTTATCACAATGGTTTCAATAGGTTATTTTTACAAAGGCGTAGAAAGGCGTATTTATGGAGGAAAAGGTTAAGCAAACAGAGCAGACCTTTATCAGAAAGCTCCTGTAGGAGCCGTCTGATCTGGGTATATTCTGTTTGCAAAGACATAGAAAGGCTTATTTATGTAGGATTTGGTTAACTTTTTCCATTCATATAAACACTTTTTGACACCTTTGCAAACAGAGTAGCCCCAGATCAGATGGCTCCTGTAGGAATTGTCTGATCAAGGTCTGCTGTCTGATCATGGAATAATAGAGATTTAATTTTACAAGAAAAAAATCTTTCCATGTTTCGTTTCATTGATTCTGTAGATGAGATGAGAGATATTAATGAGATGATCAAAATCATGAATAAATGGTAAACAGGGAAAGGGTTTATGCTTTTTTACAATGAAAAGCATGTATGGAATCTAATGAATACCATATTTCCCCTATCTATAGCAAAAAGTTGGCGAAGAAAAAAAAACTGTCACTATTTCCCAAACCTAATTGAAAGGTGATTCTATCTTCCACTTGCCTAATGGATTAAACCAATGTGTGTTTGTTCTCAATTTCGTCCAGTTTCCCCCCATTTCTGTGTAGTGCATTCAACAGTACTTAGCACTTTTACAAGCATTACGGTAAAGCAGAAGGGTCTTCGAACATTTCCTTTCTGAAGTTACGTACACACCCGTAAATTCCATTGATAATTTTACTGTAGAGCAGCCTAGCGGAAGTTGAGCCTCGAAAGGTAAACATGATTCTTCCTTATACTTTAAAAGTCATAAATCTACCAAAGATTAAGTACAAATATGATTAAATTTCCGAGTATGTAATGTATCATTCTTTAGCCTATACAGTCTCTATCGTGACAGACATAGTAAAAACTCTGATTTTGGAGTATGAAATAAGAGTGCCCTGTCTGCGTTTTGCATGATGCCCCCGTGTTTCTATTAGAGGAAATACGGTAGATCCAGCTTTACACCAAACATTTATTAATATGGCAATAAGAGCAGACCGAAATGCTGTCCTACCCTGATCTGAGCCAACCCGAGGTGGCTTCCTGTACAAGTTTGGTCCTGCATTAAGCAACCACCTGTCTTAAATAAGTTAAAATCCCAGAATCAGACCTAACTTTAATGGTCACTGTACATGTACCAGGTTCATCCTAGAGAAACAATTTTGCACTTAATTTTTGCCCTTAAGCTTTTCAAGTATGTTGAGGAACATGGTAGGCAAGACAACTTCTGTATATCGTTATTGTCGCCAAAACATAGAAAACTAGAGTTATCACTTATCACTAAAGGAGATAATTCTGTAAACACATAAAAATTACTTCTTGCACATCTACCATTCGTGGTTATTACGTATACCAAATATAAATTCAATAACTTTTAAACTGAAGGAGGAGTTTGCGACACCAACTTCCCATGTTTCATGCCAAAATGACAAAAACACTCAAATTTCAAGTGGAGATAATTCTGCAATACCCATCACTGAACATGTGAAAATTGCGTCTTGCACATCTACCATTCATGGTTATTATGTATACCAAATATAAACCGCATAACTTTCAGATTGAAGAGGAGTTTGTGATACCAACTCCCCATGTTTCATGCAAAATGACAAATAAAAGTTTAAGAGGAGATAATTCTGCAATGGCCAGGAGTAAACATACGAAAATTATATCTTGCACATCTATCATTCCCGGTAATTATGTACATGTATACCAAAACTGAAGGAGGAGTTTGCGACACCAACTGCAAAAATACTCAAAAGTTCAAGTTCAGGGGGAGATAATTCCGCAATTCTATATGCTAAACACATGAAAGTTGTGTCTTGCACATCTACCATTCGTGATTATTATGATTGTATACCAAATATAAATTCAGTAACTTTACAGGCCTCGAACATTTCTTTAGATGTCACTCGTCCTGTAGGACAAGTGACTAGGAATTCTTACTCGTCCTCCAGAAAAGTTTCTAGTCCTACATTTTTAGGCAAACACTGTTATACTGTCAGGTTACTTGAAAATAACTTTGATCTGATTGAGTCGTTAAATCGAAAGTAGAACAATATCACAAATTGTGGGTTCACATTATGTGGACTTGCATAGATGGGGCTTTATACCATGTTCGCTACTCTTTTCTGTTAATGGTTTTCTCTTTAATCCCTCCTCTCGTCATCTCTCCGACCACCAAATAATGTCGCTGATTTGCCATTTCGGTTTGACAACCAGGCGCGAGATAAAGCGGTGTTGATATAAACATTTACCCCTCTTACCAGACTGGTTTCGGACTTTTTGAAACAGTGACTATCGGGACACTGTATCTTGATTCACTAACATAACTAATTTCCATTACTTTAACACAAACACTATTCTTTTTTTTATTTCTTCAACGGTGTTTTCATCACGTAAAGCCTTTCACTCCATTTAATACATTCACTTACGAAACAAAAATAATCGGCTGTTGAAAATACTGAGTCCCAGTCTGTGCAGTCAGCTAGCAACAAGCACTTGCTATGTACAGGAAATCAAGCGTTCAGCTGACCATGAGGTTCAAATGACAACTGTTTTTTTAAACGTGAGTTTGGCCAGAATTTCAGCTCCAAATAAATTATTTCTCCTCCAAAAAGCTACTCGTCCTGTCGGACATGTACTTCCAAATTTTTACTCGTCCTATACCACTTTCCACTCGTAATTACGAGCGGACGAGTGATATTTTCGAGGCCTGCTTTAAAACTGAAGGAGGAGTTCGCAACACAAACTACCTATGTTCAAATGCAGACGGACGGACCGAATGACCGACTGACAGGCTGATTCCAGTATACCCCAGCAAACTTGTCAGAATCAGAAAAGTGCTAAAAATATACATGTATCAAATTGGTGATTATAACAAATTTTGTGATGTTACTTTTTTAAAATCTACACCACATTGGCGATATTTCGAGGACCACCTGGAATCAACAACAAAACCTCAAATTATCGCAATGCTCGAAAGATCCAAAAATATTTTGTGACTGTCAATCACTAAGAGCATTGTTTGACGACGACAGGAAGCATATTTCTTTACAGTCAGTGAACTTTATTTTATCATAATCATAAACTTCAACCTGTATAATGCATTTATAATGCATTATGCACTGATTGTTTCCTGATATAGGTGATAATGGAAAACACCATTCACATCGGCGACCAAAGTTTCACTATAGTTTGTATGGGTCCGTTCAACGGACCCTTAACAATAAACCTAAAATCTGTTTCAAACCATTTAGACATATCTCTAGAACAGTCGTAACGTATATCGTTATGTTGTTTATTTTGCATAATTTTCCATTTGTTGACATTCATTTAGTTGTGGGTGTTGAGTTGGGTGCACAAACATACATTATTGTTTCATTCCCATGCTGTTTCGTAGTAAGGACAATCAGGGTGAGTGATCCATTTGTGAAATTAATTGATAATCGGAACACTCGGCTACTGTTTGTCTAAAGGTCATTCTCCTTCATCTCTCATATCAAGATCATAGGCGGATCCAGGCGGGGGCGGACCCGGCGTACGCCCCCCCCCCCCCCCCCCTAAAATCGCCGAAGTAAAATTATGTTTGTGCCTTGAAATCCATTTTTGTAGCATAGAAAAATTCAAAAGTCTTTTTTTTTCTGCGCGCGCTTTTACACTTAAATATATCAATCATTTTTCACTGATGGTATTTGCGCTAATATGCACAGTTGGTTTAAACTCTTATCCCGCTACTCAAGTCGAATTTCGCAATTCAAACGTAGCCTATCCCTCTTTTTGCACATTGATTGTCTTTTCGCTGATTTTTATGCCAACAATTTGAAGATGGATGCAGCCAACTCCACATTAAAGCATATCAAAAACAATTTGCTTTCCCAATCCAGGATAGATTTAATGCACATGCATTAATGCTCATGAATACATAAGGATATTGACATAGATATCAAGGAGGTTATAAACCTCTATGTGACAAGACATCCTCGTAGGATGCTGTTACTTAACCCACTGTCTGACAGTTAAGTGTAATTGAAAATCAAATGCAGGTTTTTATGTGACCGTAAGACTGATAGTGGGTGTCATACTCTGTTTCTCTCAGTGTTGCTGTTATAATGAATAAATTCTGAAAGTGGGAGATCATTCGAAAGCAAAAGTAGCAATGTGAAAAGAGAAAATTGCAGACTTGGTTTTAGTGAGCCTTTTCATGAGTAGTAATTAGAAGTGCAACACTACTCACGTCCCATACCATCGGCTTAAGCAGTATTCACTTTTCAAAACTAATAACTTAAAAGCTTATGATCCCGAAGCACCAGAACATATAACAACACTGAGAATGAAGTACTTTTTACGGCCGCCACACAAGCACTTAAGTTCAATGAAAACTACTTCAGCTTGGTCAATATCTTACTCCAATTACCAAACAAATGTCTTAAAATGGTCAAAATTTGATGAGTGAAAGTCCATCAAAACATCACCAGAAACCACTACACACACGACACCGCCGGACGAGAAGGGACTGTGTCCCTCTCGTGCTCTCCACCTCCCTCCTGCTTCAGCCCTCGGCCCATACCTTCGGCGCGGGCTTCATTATAGCATATCTTTTGGCTAAATCCATAGACCTGTACTGTTATAATAAAATGCCATGCATTTTTAGAACGTTATTCTGATGCAAGCACATAATACTCGACATGCTCGAGGAGTGCTTGTCTAAGTATTCAAAATCACTAAAATCCATGAGCTTCAGGGGGGCTTTGCCCCCCTGGACCCCCTACCAGGGCGTTGCCCTGGACCCCCAGCATATGTTTCAGTTTTACGCCCCCCTCTAACAACAATTCCTGGATCCGCCCCTGAAGATTCTGCTTGATCGAGACTGTCTAAAAATACCAAAAATGTTGTCTAAAAATACCAAAAATGTTGCGAATTTCAAAGTAGTGCACAAAAAACACTGCACAATTTCAAAATATAAAGAAGAAAGACGTTATATGGCACACTTTCAGCGGTACCGTTCCATTCAAAAAAATGTTGAGAAAAATCACTACACGTTTGCAAATTATGATAGTGACTCTTAAGTCTATTAAATTCTCATTATTATCTACTCCAAAGTATAGTCTACATTCAATGAATGTGTTTTTCACACATTTAAAAGATTTAATGCCCCGCAGTCGGATCTTTCAAAACGTTACGAAAGGGTATCGAGAAGGTGTGAATAATCACATCGAAGGTGGGAATACACTGTGCTCGAAATAAACAATCAATGAAGGAACTAGAATGATCCGCAGGACCAGCACACAATGTGACATGCTCCAAGTTTCGTAATTATCGCTATTCAGATTAATGCAGGACTGGTATTTTCAATGAGATTTGATAGAATTTGAGCCGGGACCTCAATATTCCCTCGGAATAGGCGGGTATCTCGGAAGAACAAGAGTCGAAATAATGCCGTTATACTGTATTAATGTTTTTATGAAAATCTTCAAAGTTTAAAGGGTTTTGAAAGTCAGAGGAGGCCCTGCTTGGTTACTGATCAGAAATTAGTATCTATTAATTACAAGACTTGAACAGGTACTCCGTTTTGCTCTCTTGACTTTAGGTTTGTCAGTATGTTAACCCATTCCCTCATAGGCTATTTTTAGACGCAACCTACAGGACTCAAGCTGAAGCTCTCCATCAAGAAGAAGTTTAGAGGGGTTACGGGAGAAGTTTGGTCCTGATTTTGTATCTCCCTATATGTTTTATATATAAAAACTTCTTGCGAGCTCAAAACAGGGAGAAGTCAGCAGGGTTAGGGAGACTTCAAATCTAATAACAACATGTACATATTATAGAAATGTACATACCCGGTACGAGACATACTGCTCTATAAAAGATTAATAGTCATTTCGCTGCCAGGATGTTTCCACCCAGGTTTTTTTGCACAGATCTGGTCATTTCACTCCCAATGGGGTCCCCAGCACCCTTACCCTGGTCGATTAACTCTTTATTTCACAGAAACACCTTTTGAAGCTTTTTTTGTAAACAGAGTAGACCCATACCATATGATGCCTATAAGAGCTATCTACAGTAATCAGGGTCTGCTCTGTTTGCTTATAAATTTATGACAATGCACATCTATTCAAAAAATTCCCTTCAAAATTTTACATTATAAAAATTATTCATGAAGTGACCAATTCACATATAAATATTCATCAAGTAACTAGAGGGTTAAAATTAAATATTTGTTTAAACTGCTTTCAATCCTATTGGTTAAAATTGATTATTGAAAGGTTAGTGGTTATAACTTCCTAATTGCTATTTAACCTATGATGTAATTGGGATTTATCGCATATCAAAATGCTTGACCTTTAGTATATTTACACTAAAGGAAACTAATTACTTTCAAAGTTTCATCAATTAAATTATTGTACAGTAGAACCTGTCTTCAGCGACCATCAATAGGGGTATAATTATGGGTCTGTAAGACATGGTAGCTTAATGCAGATTAAAAGTAATGCAGAAAACCACTATAGCATACATGTGATAACTACCGACGGTAGGTGAATTCTACCGTTTTCAGAGGTGGTTTACAGTTCTACTTTAACAATCTACCGTTTTTGAAATACCAAGGCAATTGTTTTTAGTGACATGTATTTTCCTCCCTGACAGAGTTTATCTGTTAGTTCTCTACATACACAGACCGCCTTTAGTTTGCTATCATGCTGTGATCCGCGCTTGGTCTGTTTTGGTAGGGACCAATCAAGGGAATCCCCTGTGGAGACCATGGAGAATTCCCGAATTACATAATCACGAGGTGGTTCCGGTTTTCACTCTACTACTTTACCAAATAAATTGTTCGGGAACCAGTCGTTTCAAAATGCAAACGTCTACCACAAATATCACATGCAGCAGGTTTATTACTCAAGCGAGACGACATAGGAGTGTCATGACCCTATAATAGGAATTATATTCTCAGAATTAAGTTATAAGACATAGAAATGCTTCTCTGCTTCCTTGTCAAAGACAGCTGTGCTTGGCCTCGTTGTTGCAATGGGCCGAAACACTTCGAAAATAAGACTGCTTGGACTGATAATCATGAATTTTTTATTTGTACACTAAATTACTTTTATATTAGTATAATAAGTGGTAATGACACTAAAGAAGTAATTGAAAACAACATGAATTATTATCTACCATTGCAAACTCTTCAAAAAATAATAACTATATAAGTTGAAATGTCATCAGTTTTCGCGACGATTGTAGATACGGGCTAAAACACGGACTCTGGACCTGATGGGATTTCGACATTTCTGTGTCTGCTCAATGTTTGCAGTAACTAACTTGAACTGAGTAAAGGTTTAACTAACTTGAACTGAGTAAAGGTTGTCATTGGGAGTATAGCTAAATAAGGGCTATAAAATAAGCCAAAAAAAACACCTAAAAATGTTATTATAAAATAAGATAAAATGGAATATATTTTTCATTATATGATAAAACTAATAAATCTTGATTTTTTCATGACATTATTTAATAAGGATCCCAGTGTTTTGGGCTTGAGACCTATTGATTTCAATGAGTCCTTTTGACAAATAAAAAAATCTAGAATTATTACTGCATGTCAATTACTAGTATTTGTTTTTAACCCTTTCCCTGTTCCATTTTTATTCCAAATTCCAGTCCCTACTGGATATTCTTAAACAAAGTAGTTATAAAGAAATTTGGAGATTGGAACTTTATAGCCATTTTAGAGAGTACAGAAACATTTTTAAAATTTCAAAAGCAAACAGCAGACCCTGATCAGATGGCTCCTATAGGAGCTGTCTGATCTGGGTCTACTCTGTTTGCAAATGAATGAAACCTTGGTTTATATGAAGGAAAGGCTTAATGGAGGTTTTAACTCCACACTGGAATTTTTATTTGCCAAACCAGAAAGTGTAGAATCATTCCTATTTATCATAAGCAAACAGAGCAGACCCTGACCAGACAGCTCCTGTAGGAGCCGCCTGATCTGAGTATATTCTTTGTGCAAATTTATGCGTAAAAAAGATGTTTATATGAGGGAAAGGATTAATTGTGTAAATGTTATGTGTGTAATGTAAGGTTTAATAATGGAATGGTATGCATTTATGGTAAAGTATGAATGATAATGTATAACAAACATAGGTATCAAGCAAATTTCTTTTTTCTCCTCCATATATTTAATAATAATTTTGTCGCGTTAGTAAAATCTACCTGACAAAAGTCAAATCTACCTGACAAATTTTCTAAATCTACCTGACATGCCTCAGGAGGTTATCACATGTATGCTATAGGAGTTTTTTGTATTATTTTTGTCCTGTATTACAACCATCTGCTTTTTAAGATGTCTGTGTCCAATCAATAAAAGGTTGCTTAAGACAGGTTCTATCGTAATTAAATTGTGTAAGACAAGGTGGCTCTAGTGGGTGAAACTATCTATCTCTAGATCTATCTATGCATAATGCCCAACTCCGCTTTCGCATATTACTGGTATGAAAAGGTGCACACCTCGCGAGAATAAAAGCTGTAAAAGTTGTGAAAGTGAGACATCAAAAGTGGGACAGAGAGAAAGAGTATAGTGAGATAGGTGTTAAAACAAGGTGAGGATTAAAATCAGATAAAACACTCGATTCCAGACCTTTAGGGGCGGTTTGAAATAAGAGAGGGGGATAATACTGATTTGAACCCTCTAGATCGGGTGCTACTAAACAGAGTCTGGTAGAGTCTGGTAGAGTCTGGAGGCCTTTTTAGAAGTTTAAGTGCAATTTAAAGATTATAATGCTGTTATATAGCACTATTTTGTATGTTTGCAGCAGTAGTAATTAACATCCGTTAATAAATGAGCATATAATAGCTTGAAAACTCACTGTAAATATTACCTGGGTCACACGGTAATGGCCGACCTACGTCGGATAGAGTCTGTTCTAGTTTTAGAAGTCTATATGGTATTAAATTTCCCCCTTTTTATCAGAAAACATTTTACATACATTAATAAGTGATTTTATTATAATTTCAAAGGCAGTATGGACATGATAAACATGTATTGTATGACAGATTGTTGTTTCGCCTTTTTCAGATAGGCGAAAAGTCGGAGGGTACCGGTTGTGTCTGGAGATGAAAACGGGAGTTTTAGGCCAACATTTGCAAAATTAAGCGAATTAATGTATTAATAACAAGGTAGAGATGTATCTGCAACCATATTTCGTAGCAATTTGTGAATAATTGGACTCAAATTGTTAGTATCGAAACCTAAGTATACGACTCTATCCGACATAGGGCGGCCATTACCGTGTGACCCGGTAATATTTACCGGGTGTTTTCAAGCTAATATACGATCATTTTTTAATGGATATTAACTACTATAGCTTCAAACATACAAAATAATGTTATATAACAGCATTATAATCTTTAAATTGCACTAAAAAGGCCTCCAGACTCTACCGGACTCTACCAGACTCTACCAGACTCTGTTTAGTAGCACCGTCTAGATCTGGCTGCATTACTGCAGATGCTGGCAAGCTGTTCCACATGACCACTGTAAACAACTTCTTTTCTGCAAAAATTTCTTATTTCTCAGCCAAACACTATCCAGTTGGTTTATAGTAGAATTATGTCATTTAGAAAATTCTGATGACCAATGATATAGGTTTTGGCAGAGAAATACTGAAAATGTTTTTCCTATCTTTCCTAAATACTCATTTTGCCTACAGCTGTCTGAGAGGACCCTCAGTTTACTAAATAGCACTTTTATGATATTAATCAAAAAAAGGAATTATGTTGACCTAAAGAAATCATTGTGGCAACTCACATGCTGTCGATAATTTTACATATCTGTATGATTGTACCATTTTGGCACCACTGCTACGGGAATCTTATAAATGATAGAACTGCACAGACGAGTGGGTGGGGTTCGGTAAGATTTGACACCATGAATTGATCAACACTGAAACAACTGCTTATAAAAGGCAATGTACTGTTATAGTAGTAATGCAGAGAATAACATAATTGCTAACCTAACTTTGGATAAATGATTCTTTCTTCAAATAACATACGCTTATCATTCGATCTGAAAAAAACCTTGATGCTGAGAAAAAAACCGACCTGCATCAGTCCTTAGATATTTTCCAGAAACAACGGAAGTCAGAACGTACCTTTACCTTATTGACAGATATAGCTCCAGAGACTGAAAGAATATCGACGATTATATGGCAAATTTAAAAGCAACTCGCACATCCATTCCTTACAAACATCATTTTAAATGAGGCACTTCACGAAGCCGATACCAAATTATCATTCGCCATGTTCATTATTCGGTCAAGCATAACATGGACTGTCTCACAATATTATGCGCGTGTCTACATAAAACCGGAAATATATTTCGGATCCAGTCCATACTTGCTATACTGCACAAAGTTAATAAGAATCTTCTCTTGGCCCATGCATTGAACTCACTCCGTATTCCTACTGCTACACTGTAACAGCGTCTAATACGCCGCAGATCTAGATACGTCTTTTAACGCCTTTGCAAACAGAGTATAGTCAGATCACACAGCTCCTACGGGAGCCGTCTGATCAGGATCTGCTTTTTTGCTTATGAAATATAGATCGCCTCGGATACTAATTAAGGGCAAAATGTGTGCACGTGCATTTGGCGTTACAAACAGATCTATATCAAGCTAATTAATTTTAAAATAATACGTGCAATATTTCGCACATGAAAGCATTGAAGGTTTATAAATAGTATTGTGTTGCCCCGTATTATCGGCTTTAACGCAATTATAGCTTGCACAGAAACATATAGCCTACATACATTTGTATGTCCATGTACATTTATATATGTCTCTGGCTTGCATGTCTTAATTTTGTACATTTTTTTCGTATTTTTGGAGTCACGTTCTGTTCTGTTTTAATTTATTTCCACATTTTAAAAAACGATCAAACACGAGAGAAAACCTATGATAACAAGAATTACTGCAAATAGCAATGAACATCAAATCAGAGACATATACATACATATATGTATGTGTATGTCACTGATCGAATCAGTCTCGTCATTAGAAGGACTACAAGAAAATACACCAGTTTTTATATAGAACGCTCATTTTCTAAGCCGGAGATCGCCGTCTGTGTATGTCACTGATCGAATCAGTCTCGTCCTGTCTGTTTACACACGAGAGAACATAGAAGAAATGCCAGACAGAGGTCCAAACCCGTTCCCGAAAATGAAGGACATCAAAATCAATCCGGAAGGAGTGAAGAAATTACTATGTAACCTGAATATATCTAAAGCATCTGGTCCAGACAGTATCCCAACATTCATCCTTCAGGCAGCCTCAGAGGAAATTACACCGATCCTGTCGAGTATATTCCAAGCTTCACTTGATACAGGGACAGTACCAACAGACTGGAGAGAAGCATTAATAGTACCAATCTTTAAAAAGGGCGACAAACATCGAGCCTCGAACTATAGACCAGTCTCACTAACATCTGTTACATGCAAGGTTCTAGAGCATATCGTACACAGCAGCATCATGAAACATTTCCAGAACCACAGCATACTCTGTGACAACCAACATATGGTTTCAGAAAGAAACGATCTTGCGAAACCCAGCTGAACACTACTATCCAAGGTATCGCCAGCAAACTACGTACAGGGAAAGACCAGGTGGACATCATTCTGCTAGACTTTGCGAAAGCATTCGACAAAGTCCCACATCGCCGTCTCCTGCAAAAACTACAGTTCTATGGGGTGTCTGGGTCAACACTTCACTGGATTGAGTCATTCCTGAGCTACAGAAGCCAACAGGTTATACTCGAAGGCCAAGTATCTGAGAAAGCTGACGTTATTTCTGGAGTCCCGCAAGGTACTGTTCTGGGCCCTCTATTATTCTTGGCATTTATCAATGACCTTCCTGAATACACCAAGTCGGACACCCGTCTCTTTGCAGACGATGGACTACTATACCGACACATCAGAAGTCCAGATGATGCTAGAATTCTCCAGGAGGACTTGGATGCCCTATGCAAGTGGGAAGAAATATGGCAGATGAGGTTCCATCCAGAAAAGTGCCAGGTCATCAGCGTTTGTACAAGTCCCAGGTTTGCACGTACAACACAGTACAACTTGCATGGTCATATCCTGGAGAAGGTAGATAGTGCTAAATATCTCGGAGTTACAATCAGCAATGATCTTTCTTGGACCAAGCACATAGATAATGTGAAAACAAAAGCAGCTATAAGACTCTAGGCTTTCTGAGACGAAATCTCTACAATGCTACCAAAGAAGCAAGACAAGCAACATACTCTGCCTTCATCACACCCACACTTGAATATGCATCAACAGTTTGGGACCCCTACCTCAGATCTGACATGGACAAACTAGAGAGCGTTCAGAGACGAGGAGCAAGATTTGTCCTTGGAAACTACAGAGACAGGAGCCCCGGCTGTGTGACTAGCATGCTTCAGAGTCTGGACTGGAAACCACTGGCTGAAAGAAGAAAGGAGCATCGCCTTATTATGCTCTTCAAGATACAGCACAGCTTGGTTGATGTAACACCTGACCCAGTACTTCGCAGAAATGATAGTAGAACAAGAGGGGCCATGCGACTATACCAACCTTGCGCCCAAAATAGGGTTTATAAACATTCTTTCTATCCAAGGACAATACAGGATTGGAACCAACTCCCTGTATTTATCACTGACATGACCAGCATAGAGGGTTTCACAGCGGCTATAAAATCTGCTGCTGTCACCTCTACATACTAATGCCAGATTCTGCTGTACATAGTTTTATCTATACAAAGTCGATTTTTTAACTTTATGGAAACAATTTAAGGCAACTATCTTGTTTAACTGTTTTTAAACCTATATCTGAGGTCAACTATACAGTCTAAGTAGACTCCTGACCTAATTTTGGAAGAAGAAGAATAAGAAGGACAACAAGAAAAGGCGATGATCAATGCACTAGTTTGTATATAGAACGCTCGTTTTCTAAGCCGATCGAATGACTTATTACGTTTTACTCAATGAATAATCATGACAGATTCCTTCCATTATGAACACGTGAATGCATATCTTAGAATCGAATCTAATGTAAGTTATCTAAGCAAAAAGAACAGACCCTGGGACTACTCTGCAAAGGTGTGTCAAAAGGCATCTAAAGTTATGGAGTATACACTTTACTTGGTTAATTATCAGATAACAAAAAATAACATCATGGATACTTATCGACTGCATTTTAATAATAGGGTACGGACACAGGATGCTTTAGTCGTTGTGTGCAGAAGCTGCACACTCCGATCTATAAGTATATTATTCCATAAACAAAAAGAGCAGATCTATTCTGATCAGACAGTTCTTAACTCTTTGCACGTTAGGGGAGAAATGTGATTACCTATGCAAACAGTTTGGATCCAGATGAGACGCCGCATAATGCGGCGTCTCATCAGGATCCAAACTGTTTTTTACTTTGACAAAATGAGAGAAATTTTATTTTTAGAATTGAAGCAGACGACAATTGTTGCAGACGAAAAAAATTACTTAGCGTGCAAAGAGTTAAGGAACCGCGCCTGACCAGTGTCTAGTAGGCCTACTCTGCAAAGGCACCGACCAGCGCGTCTATCAGGTAACGGGTTAAATATTACCTGTACTATTACCTAGGCATATGGGGTAAGACATCTTGTCTGCATGCAAGCATAGAAGGCATTAAACTATACAATGTAGCAGACAGTATTAATGACAACGGATGTGCAGGTGTGACTGCATGGGAACTTTGATCCAAACAGTTCATTTCACTTTTCAAACAGAAATCAAGAAACTTGCAAACTATTCATGTTAAACTAAATGGCAAACGTGAAGGGAAATACAATGTATTGCCAAACAGCACAGCTGTTTGAACTGAAATAAACTGCCAATAATAGCAAGACAATTTGAAGTATTAAAGTCAGACAATAATGTTGTCACTGTCACGAGCGGTGTCCCCAAGGGTCCGTTCGTGGGCTAGTGCTACTTTTCGTTTTCATTAATGACCTTCCACATGTGCTATCTTCGAGACATTCGAGAAAAAAGCAGAGACACCAGAGCAGTAGACAAACTTTTTTTTCTCAAATACTATAATCGTCACTTCTCCGTCAAAACACAATATGGTCACAGCATAGAGTGGTCACAGCATAAGAAGTGGTAACAGGGCAGGGTTTTGTGGAGAAATATAGGAACTATCATTGCAAATGTTTTAATTTACGCATTTTATCTTGTCATCTAAGATATGCTTCAAGAGCATGTAAAAAGTCAGACAGGAAAGTTTTCGTACAAAAAATGTCACACCATGTTAGTTGGCAAGGGCCCCATAGAGGAGAGACAATGTAAGCTAAAGGATAAATTATCTTGTTTGGGGAAAATCTAGAACAGATGTATATTTACTGTTAGTAGATGATACACTTTCAGTTGAAAAACATATAGCAGAAAATATAAATTATTGGGGTTGAGTATTCGATGCACTCTTGAATACTTTACCAAAACTGTGTTTCGGCCTAGATTTGAGACATGGATTTGAATATGCCAACGAGGTTTGTAGTCCGCACAGCAAGAATATACCATGTTCGAAAACCTCCATAAAATTCCACTAACCCCATCCCAGAGATGACACATATAGAATATGAACACCAGTTTAAAGCATTTCGACATCTCATGGGTGACATGATAGAGACCTATAAAATACTAAATGGCAAATATTACTCCAATAAGTATGATCTATTCACATTCAAAGATAACACATTCCCAAAGGGGGAACTGAATGAAGTTGCAAAAACATCGACAAAGGCAGCATGTTCTCATTTATTATTGGAGTGGTGGCCCACTGGATTTCATGATCTGAGTCAGTCATGTATGGCCCCATTCGTTAAGACTTGACACGTTTTGTAAAGCTCATAACTATTATATTAATATTGTGCACAGATCATAACCGTCAAAATACATATAAAAGCTGACATGCATCTCAGTGTGCGTCGGCAAGTTCTTGAGTCCAGAGGGCCAAGTTATTTATAAATAATTGATACGTTCAAATGCTTATTGTGTGCAGTCCTTTGGAGTGGCCAGGCATGTATGCAATTCTTCAAATTCAAAATAAATAAGTAAATAAAAATACACTAGAGAAACTTCTGCACAAGGCCTTCAGCATCGCCCTCAATGAGTTTAGATCATCTTACAGCATCGCCCTCAATGAGTTTACATCATCTTACAGCATCGCCCTAAATGAGTTTACGTCATCTTTCAGCATCGCCCTCAATGAGTTTAGATCATCTTACAGCATCGCCCTCAATGAGTTTACATCATCTTACAGCATCGCCCTAAATGAGTTTAGATCATCTTTCAGCATGGCCCTCAATGAGTTTAGATCATCTTACAGCATCGCCCTCAATGAGTTTACATCATCTTTCAGCATCGCCCTCACTGAGTTTACATCATCTTACAGACAGCTTTTAGACAGTTTACCAGTTTATTTCAAATTTTGCATAGTCCCGCGTTAAATGCGGGAAACATAAACAATACGTATACATGCATTGTGCATATTACATCACAGTGACGGAAAACGGCCATGTACAAATCTATACAAACATTAGAGTTAACAGATGTTCAGCTTTCATTTTGTATTACATTGTTACTTTATGAATATCAACCTAACGATATAGATTCGGTTGTTTTTTAACAGCTAAATCTGTCCATTAAGAACACAGTCCGTCTGTATATAAAATAAAAACAGTTACAGTACATCACATACAGGCAGAATATTTGATAAAATATATTACGTAGGTCCTAGGACTAAGTTGTATAATGACAATTTATAATATTATGAAGTATCTGGTCGTTACTTTGTTATAGTTGGTCATGTTTCATCTGATATGACGTATATTTAGATATATACAGATAGCGTGTTTCCCTAATGATTCTTTATATACAAATTGACAATGTAATCATTATACATGTACGTTGTATGTACTTCTACTTCTTTTTCGGAGACTATTTGTAAGTAATTGTTAACATTATACACATCTTACTGTAATACCTATAACATTCCGTCCATCTAAACACTATGCCAATCTACACCTTAACAGAATGACCAATCTAGTGTTACACACATGTTTACGAATTCCGTCACAAACTAAAACTATCTTACCATCATTACATTGTAAAGTTACCCTCCTACTCGTATATAAAACAAGCATTTTACAAACAAATCGTTCAAATGCACGCACTGACTCGTTCCGGACCCTGTCTTTTTCAAGTCATTGTTTTGAGGATGTCCCAGCCACATATTTTTCGTTTAGATCACCGAAACGGGATGTAAACTAATTCTATAGTTGTTTGTGGTGGATATTATCAGAAAAAATAACTAGTCAGGAAATTAATTAACAAAATTATAGGATAGAGAAGAAATTTCAGAAACATTTGATACAAGTTAAACCACATAGGAGTAAAAGAGTAACGCTAAATCACAACTAAGGAAATACTTAGACTCTAATAAATACACATGTATTAACCCATTTGCTCCCACGATCCCATATATGGGACGTAGGCAAACAGTGTAGACTCTTATCAGACGCCGCATAATGCGGCGTCTGACCAGTCTACATTGTTTGCTGATAGGAATTTCAATATAAAACAAAAGCAAATTGAAACTTTAGGCCAGACACCCCTTAGATAAAAATGGACTAATCCAAAATATAAACATGGAAGAATCCACTGGGAGAAATTGGGTTAATTCGGACTGACACTTCAAATAGTGTAGATCCTGGTCAAACTGCTCATCTAGGAACAACTCGGTCTGGATCTGCGCTTTTTCTGACTTAAACTTAGGGTTATTGAAGATCCCCGCATCAGTATTCCACCAACATTCTGAAAGTATTAACCATTTACAAAATAAATACGCCTTTCTACGCCTTTGCAAACAGAGTAGACACAGATTCGACGGCTCCTACATGAGTCATCTGATCAGGGTCTGCTTTGTTCGCTTCGATATGATTCTACAGTTTCTGCCATGGCCAAACATTCCCGTGTCCATGTGCCATTATAAAAAGTAATCTAAAAAGTAATCTAAAAAGTAATCTACTCATTATTCATGAAGTCATTATTTTTTTAATGAATAGTCATGGGTGAAGCTGACCACATTTTAGTCCAGGATTAACAATACTATTTTTTTTTAAAAAATGAGCCCTGCTTTATAAATACATCTTCAGACTTGAAAATAGTGTAGCACCAGATCAGCCATCGGGCTTAAAATGCGTCTTCTGATCAATATCTACTCTCACTCTGTATGTCACACACGGAATAGCGATACCGTAGCACTTCGCTTGCAATTCACGTCAATATACCTACCTGTAAATAGTGAAGACCCAGATGAGACAGCTCCTGTAGGAGCTGTCTCATCAGGGTCTGCACTATTTACTAGTTGATTGTGCAATCAGTGCATTCCACAGCAGTGATTGCACAGCAAAATACGTGTACACAATGAATATATATGGAATTATACAACAGGACATGGGTAAAGAAGGAGAAATGTATTTTAAAATTCAGCAAGAGAAGGGGTAATAGTGTAGAAACTGGGCAGCTGCCTGGTTTTAAACGTGATGGGTGATCTGGTCCTACACTGTTTGCAAAGCCTAAATGTTGGTTTTCGTATGGAAGAGTTTAGATTTAACTTTAATACACGCGGAAGTCTTTTCACATGGCTATTAGAAGATATCATGAAACAACAGAAACATCTAGATGAAATCTTGAACAGTTGCACATCGCTGTAAAAATATGGTCCTCTCTGGTATTGCCCCTTAGCACGTCACAGTATGGACCCTGATCAAAGGGACCCACTAGGAAAAGTATATATATATATTCTTAGTCTTCATTTTTTAGTTTTTACTTATGTACATATAACGATACACTAGACAAAACATGGGTTACATTTTTGGACACTGAACTATATAGAGATTTAGGCAAGTTGTCTATCAGGTAAAAACCTCATTCTCTGTCGGTCCTCCAGGTTTCTTGGCCATTGTTAGCCCTTCTCCCGTTTATCGCGACCTGGCGTTATATATTATATTAACCCTTCTCTTGCTGAATTTTAAAATACATTTCTCCTTCTTTGCCCATGCCCTGTTGTATAATTACATATATCTTCACTGTGTACAAGTATTTCGCTGTGCAATCACTGCTGTGGAGTGCACTGGTTGCACAATCAACTTGTAAATAGTGTAGACCCTGATGAGACAGCTCCTGCAGGAGCTGTCTCATCTGGGTCTTCACTATTTACAGGTAGGTATATTGACGTGAATAGCAAGCGAAGGGTTAATAAAGCATTCGCAAACGTCATGGATCCAGCTGAGACACAGAGTAACTCAACAGACTCTCAAAAGCTTGATCGAATCATAAGAAGCTAAAATGACACCAGACCCAAAGTTGAGCGGACATTATTTTTACAGCGAGATAAGGGTACGTATGTCGGCAAATCCGTTTACCCCATCAATACATTTTACACGCTTTTGCAAACAGAGTAGACCCAGATCAGACGGGTCATGTAGGAGCCATCTGATTAGAGTCTGTTGTTTGCTTATGATGTAATATAGATATGACTCTACAGTTTCTGCCATGGCAAAAACTTCATCTGACCATGTACTATATTAACAATTAATCTAATTAATATTCATGATGTCATTATTTCCTCTATGAATAGTCATTGCATAAAGGGTTATTGATAAAATTTAATGTGTATCGTCTTGAGAGGGCTGTACATGTATTGTATAGGGTAATAGGGCCAAGAAAGCTAATTCAGTGTCACATTCAGTTCGGGCTGTGATAGTCACCAGAGTTGTCTACCTTTGATCAACAAGGCTTTCGAACATGTTAT
The DNA here is from genome assembly GCA_963576725.1 of Azorinus chamasolen. NCBI lineage: Eukaryota > Metazoa > Mollusca > Bivalvia > Cardiida > Solecurtidae > Azorinus > Azorinus chamasolen. The sequence goes on along the minus strand of OY755246.1, from coordinate 33,387,430 downwards.
TCACGTCAATATACCTACCTGTAAATAGTGAATACCCAGATGAGACAGCTCCTGCAGGAGCTGTCTCATCAGGGTCTGCACTATTTACAAGTTGATTGTGCAACCAGTGCACTCCACAGCAGTGATTGCACAGCGCAATACTTGTACACAGTGAAGATATATGTAATTATACAACAGGGTATGGGTAAAGAAGGAGAACTGTATTTTAAAAATTCAGCAAGCGAAGGGTTAATTATTTACCTCAGAAATACGCATTTTAACGCCTTTCCAAACAGAACAGACCCAGATCTGGAGCTACTGTGTTTGTTTACGAAATTATATAAATTTGAAATAGTTTCTGCCATGAAAATTCAGCCAATAAATGCTCATAGTGTGTCAATTACTGTTGTTCATGAATATTCATAATTATATAAATATTTAAACTGTCAATATAGACAGATAGGTAGATTTATTTCAACATAAAATGTACAATAACATGGCAGTTATGGAAGATGAACGTAAGATATTCAAGCTGCATGTTTAGATGATAAAAGACAAATATCAAACCTTTCCCTAATTAATGAACATTTATTCATAAATTGATCACTAAACAATAAAACCTTCCTAAAGCATACAAAGAAAAGAACCACAATCAGGTGGTTGCTAAATGCACTAAGAATGTTATACAAAAAGCTCATACAGCTTTCTGCGTTATTTTCACAATCAGGTGGTTGCTAAATGCACTAAGAATGTTATACAAAAAGCTCATACAGCTTTCTGCGTTATTTTCATTCTGCATTAAGCAGCCACCTGCTTCTAAAAACATCGATATCTATTCCATAAAGTGATCGTCATAACTTATGACAGATGACCTTTACAGTTATAATTCACTTGTGCTGATGATCGATCTATAATTCGACCAAAGATCAGACCATGGCCCTCCTACTCTTCCAATTAACATTTTACATAATAAATATTCAGATAAGCATTATAGACATCATGAATATTAATTAGCTATTTTTTACAATTACATATGAACACAGAAATAGTTGGCTATGGCAGACTAGCTGTGTTGTACCAGATAACGGTGTGTTGTACCAGATAACGGTGTGTTGTACCAGATAACGGTGTGTTGTACCAGATAACGGTGTGTTGTACCAGATAACGGTGTGTTGTACCAGATAACGGTGTGTTGTACCAGATAACGGTGTGTTGTACCAGATAACGGTGTGTTGTACCAGATAACGGACCCACCGTTGATGTCGAGTACCGATTTTGTCGACACTTACCACCATCATTATAAGTATGTTATACAAGCACTTTCCATTTCTACTTCTTTCGTCTTTCTTTCTCTTCTTTCATCCATCTCATTCTAACCAGCGTCATCTCCTCTTCCGTAATACCATTACCACGCTTTAAGAAAAATAATACCTGCTCAAATGTGGATATACATGTACTCAATGTTGAGATCGTCCAACTCGATTAAGCTTAAAACAATCATTGGCTGAGTGTCAAACAGTTTGGATCCTGATGATCCGCTCAGTTATTCATCTGGATCAAAGCAGTTTACTAATGTGAGTCAGGTAGCTGGTAGCGGGAAAAGGTTTAATTAAAGGGGCCATTTAATCATTGAATATGGGACAGTTGCTTAAAAAACATTGCTCAATGGGAAGATGTCTGTTAATGATTCATGTTGGACGTCCATAATAATGGAATAAAATCCTTGTTTATTTAACAAAAAGGGTGCGGACATATCACAGAATCCTTTGAATGCGGAATACGAATGTATTGATTTTTACCAACAGTGCAGACCAAGATCAGAGGGTTGCTAGAGGAGTCCTCTGATTAGACTCTGTACTGTTTATCATTCTTAATCATCTCGCCAAGTATACCCCTTTATACTAAATGGTTAGAATGGATAAGTTCGTGCTGAACAAGTCAGCATTCAAAGGTTTAACTTCGCAAAAGTTTTATGTTAAAGTAGCGATGTGGCTAATTAATACTTAGTTATTGTTACTTATTGTTGATTTCCAACTCAGGTTCCGCTCGGATCATCTATGTTGGACTCTTGGGTTTAATAGTTTGTACTGTTTCTGGTTTTAAAAGTGGTCTTATGCTCAAATAAAATGCTTTGGTTTTGCCAGTATTTATCCAGTCTGTTTTTGAATTTGTTGATGTTATCTGCGTTTATAATATGTTCAGGTAGGTCGTTCCAGGCGCGTGTTGTTCTTAATCCGAAACTGTTTTTCCTTAGATCTAATTTGGCCCGTTAAGCAAATAATTTATTGAATTTTCCCTATTTGATGTTCTTTTTGCCATTTCAGTTCTTGGTTTTAGCACCCTTCCCACAGCTCTCTTGTCGTATTTACTTTGTATGCTTCTATCATGTCCCCTCTCATGCGTCGGTACGTTGGTAAATTGAGCTCTTTGAGTCTATTAGAATATGGCAGTTTCCCTAGCCCTGGGATTTGTTTGGTTGCTCGTTTTTGCACACCTTCTATCATGTCTATATGTTTTGTTTTGTAGGATGCCCATGCTGCACTCGCATATTTAAAGTGAGACCTTACTAACGTTTTATAGAGTGGTGTGAAGCCTTTTCCGTCTAAATGGCGGAATATCCTCCCGATGATAGCCGACATGGAATTTGCTTTTTTGATCTTTTCCGCGATGTGTTTGTCAAAACTGAGTTTGTTATCTATGGTGACTCCAATATAGTTTTCATCTGTAACATAATCCAATGTGGTATTCATGACTTCATATGTGAAATCTGGGTCTGGATCATGTTTGCCAATATGCATGCTTTTGTGCCATTTTGAGGGTGTAATTTTAGAAGCCATTTATCTGTCCATTTTGTAAGTGTGTGTATATCTTTTTGTAGTGTCTTGTCTTCGGGTGTTTTGATAATATTGAAAATTTAAGTGTCATCTGCGAAAAGATAGATCGTGGAGCTGACTGTGTCGGGCAGATAATTTATATAGATAATGAACATTAATGGGCCGATCACGGATCCTTGGGGGGATTCCGGATGTGACCTCGTGCCAATCTGACCCGCTTCCATTTACTATCACTTGTTGGACCCGATTACAGAGGAAAAGGTTCAGCCAGTCAATCATTTCTTTACCAATATTGTACGCTTCGAGTTTTTTAGCAGTCGGTTGTAAAGGAAGGTGTCAAATGCCTTTTGGAAATACATGTATACATATACAATCTACGCTGTTCCCATTGTCCAGGGCTTAGCACTTGTAGGCCTTCTGTTCACGTATATGTGTACCACGGTACTGCATCTTTACATTTTGGTACCTTTCAAGTGCACTTTGTTGCCAAATATGTGAAGTATGGAGGCCTAAACATGCCAAAGCGTTACTTTGCGGATACCCGTATAGAAGCCGTTATGTGTACCTAGGTGGACAATAGGTGCCCAATGTGACACTTGTATGCCTTCTGTTCACGTAAATGTGTATCACGGTACTGTATCTTTAAATTTTGATACATTCCAAGTGCACTTTGTTGCCAAATCTGTGATGTATGGAGGCCTAAACATGCCAAGTGGTACTGTTCAGATACCCATAAAATAGGCATTTTTAGGCGAGCTATATGTGCCCAATATGAGCACTTGTAGGCCTTCTGTTCACACATATGTTGTGTACAAGGTTATGTATCTTTACATTTTGGTACATTTCAAGTGCACTTTGTTGCCAAATCTGTGAAGTATGGAGGCCTAAACATGCCAAAGCGTAAATGTGTACCACGGTACTGTATCTTTAAATTAATGTTGGTACATTTCAAGTGCACTTTGTTGCCAAATCTGTGAAGTATGGAGGCCTAAACATGCCAAGCGGTACTGTTCAGACACCCATAAAATAGCCATTTTTAGGCGAGCTATAAGTGTCCAATGTGATCACTTTTAGGCCTTCTGTTCACGTATATGTGTACCACGGTACTGTATCTTTACATTTTGGTACATTTCAAGTGCACTTTGTTGCCAAATCTGTGAAGTATAGAGGCCTAAACATTCCAAAGCGGTACTTTGCAGATACCCGTATAGAAGCCGTTATGTCTACCTAGGCGGCCAATAGGTGCCCAATGTGAGCATTTGTAGGCCTTCTGTTCACGTAAATGTGTACCACGGTACTGTATCTTTACATTTTGGTACATTTCAAGTGCACTTAATAATTGGCAAATAGATTCTGATCTAGCTAATGTTATTTGTTGTAAACCCATACTGAAAAAAAAAAAAGTTTCTTGTATCTTGTATAACTTTGTTGCCAAATCTTTGAAGTATGGAGGCCTAAACATGCCAAGTGGTACTGTTCAGGTGGTTTACGGAGAAATCGCCTAGTGACGAAATCGCCTACAATTAGATATATAGTAAACCAATTGGAGAAATCGCCTAATTGTAGGCGATTTCGTCACTAGGCGATTTCTCCAGCACCCGTTCAGGTACCCATAGAATAGCCATTTTTAGGCGAGCTATAAGTGCCCAATGTTAATCGCTTAAAAAATAGCTATAAGTGCCCAATGTTAATCGCTTAAAAATTAGTCAATACTTTTGTGCTGTTTTAGTTCTATTTCAGTTGTAAGTTAACTATTTGTTGGTGTTCTTATTGCTTCTGTATATGTTTGCAATATCGCAATGATATTTTGTTACAAAGCAAGAACTCATGAGTGGTGATGAAAAACGTTATTTAAGTTTATTTAAGATTCACAAAATGCGTTATACGATATTGAAGTTGTTCAGGGAATCTTCACAAAAATGGTTCAGACAGTTTTAATTCGAGTTTTATGAGACAGTCTCAAAATACGCCTTATTTATAGACATATTACCTGTAAAATAAAAGAAAAAAATAAGAGAAGTAAATGACCGAAATTTTAAGTCCGAACGTCATTTAGTCGGATGAATGAAATTTATACGTGTCCTAAAAGTGTCCGTGTCATACAGATGATTTAGATTTTTGTGTATGCGTTTCGAATATATAGTATCAAGCGTCTACGACGTTCGCAGCGCCATCTGAATCCGACTATTTCCAGTTCTGACATAATTTCTATCCACAAAATGAATATTTGCCGACAATAGTATGTTCAGAAGAGATGTCATAGAATCTTTGCAGGTATTACGAGTTGTATGTTTTGTTTACGACATATCTGCCCATTTTTATTCTCGACTAGATCGCTTTATCCTTGAGATGCGCAGCAGGTCGAAAACGTTAAATGTGTGTTTACAATTTTGACATGTCTGCCCCGATGTCACGATGTTATTGTTAATGACGCAGATCGCACACTTCCTTGATCTTCAAGAAATTAGAATAATTGTGATTCATTAATAATGGAGTCCGGCATTATAGATAGATAGATAGATAGTTTAACAGCAATGTCAATAAAATAATGGCGTAATTTCAAGAGAATTTAGACATTGATGGTCCAAATGTGTGAACCATGTTAACAGGTAAAAAGGCAATATCGGTTATTAGATTCTGTACATTTGCAAACAGAATGCTCAAATCAGACTGCTTCTACAAAAGTCATCGGATCAGGTTCTTATCTGTTTGCTTATGAATGTAGTAATCGGCCTATGTAAGGCATCTCCAACAGCCTTGCTGTTGGGTTAACCCTTGCTGTTGGATTAACCCTTTAGCGACATGGTTAGAATTTAGAGTGTCAGACAAGTAGTCCAGAGGTCCGGGATTGAATCCTGGTAGAGGCCAGTAACTTTTCCTCCCTTAGAATTAGATCTACTTCATTGGCGACGAGGATAATTTGGTTCATATGCAGGGATGCATGTAAAGTCTTAGGGGTAAGCGGGTTTGCAGGGAATGGGTATATGCCTGGCTCCTAAAGGTTAAGAGGGAGGGGAGTGTAGTGATCGGCCTATGTAAGGCATTTCCAACAGCCTTGCTGTTGGGTTTACCCTTTAGCGACATGGTTAGAGTGTCGGACTAGTAGTCCAGAGGTCCGGGGTTCGAATCCCGGTAGAGGCCAGTAACTTTTCCTCCATTAGAATTAGCTGATCTACCTCATGAACTTATAGTAGATCTGATTAATTTCTATCAATACCATGTCCTGCCTTCATATGTCCAGGGTTTTCATTAATAGCGGATTGCCAATGAAAGTCATTGGTTGAAATCGCATTTCTGTTGGCTAAAAATCCTATCAAAATTATTTTATGGACGAAATGGCAGAAAATTATTTTGCCTCAACACCATTTTGTTAGGTTTACCTTGAGACTGATAGTTCCCCCGCACATGTGTGTTTAAAGCACGTTATATAGGTACCAGTATTTCACCGATGATGAAAAACGAATATGTTGTTTCTCTTTTGATTTATGTTTCTAAAGTTTCAATTCTAAATTTGCATACAGTTATTTAGCGTTGCATACGCTACTTTATTGTTGTTGCAGCTGCAGTTTACAAGGGGGTTCTCAGCTTTATTCTGTCAGTACCTTGCCAAGGGACATTTTACAGAATATAGTATAAGGTCAGACCGCCGCCGATAGTTATTTGTGTTTTGTTTCTCGCAATTGCACTGCCAGTGCATAACGCTTGAGCATAGCACCCCAAATCTCCCCACGGGCAGAAGTCTATAGTTAACAGTCGCATGAGCTGCTGCCAGCAGCCGCCGACTCCGTGTCAACACCCCGTTTTTATGTCTGGGGCTGCCTCTGAATTATTTTAATGTACATTTAGAGTCTAATAGGGTTTATACATGTAGAATAAACTGTAAAGTTGTCTTGTGTCCAGGCCACTTCCCATGGGAAGTGACAATGTATAAATAAAACGAGTCCTGCTACAGCTGTAAAATTAGACAAAAAGAAAACGAAAGATTAATACGCTTCTAGGGGCGACTATTGAGGCCCAGGGGTAAAAATTTCACTCGTCCGTTAGTCCTGCATGTAATTTTCTCTTCTTTGTCAATATTGCAGGACTAGTGAGTATTTTGCATAGTTTTCTTTGTCTATATTGCAGGATGAGTGAATTTTTTTTTTATTTCACCGAAAGTTAGCGTGTTCAATGTTCATTTCAAAGCCCCGCCCTGTATACCCAACTAAAGTCGGCTGCTATCCCTGATTGACGAGTGCATTTATTTATTGGTCTTTAATCTTTATCTAGATCTATCAATCTAGTTGATATGTGATGCTTTCAATAGCTGACCGTCGTATGGTGGGCAGTTTTCAATAGAAACAAATAGTGAAATCTTTGAAAATCTTCTTCTCTGAAACTAGCTTTCAGCTTGTTAGCTTTCATATTTGGCACAGAGCATCATGTTCAGGTCATCTACAAAAGTTATCTAAATTATGGCCCTGGGTTCAAAATTGGCCCCGCCCCAGGGGTGGGTAGTTTTCAATAGAAACAAATAGTGAAAACTTTGAAAACCTTCACCTCTGAAACTTGAAGGTTCTGAGCTTTTCATATTTGGCACATAGCATCATGTTAAGGTCCTCTAAATATTTTTTTATAAATTATAGCCCCGGGGTCAAAATTGGCCCCGTCCCAGTGGTGGGCAGTTTTCAATAGAAACAAATATTGAAATCTTTGAATATCTTCTTCTCTGAAACTGGAAGGTTCTCAGCTTTCATATTTTGCACATAGCATCATGTTCAGGTCTTCTATAAAAGTTATATAAATTATGGCCCTGGGGTCAATATTGGCCCCGCCCCAGGGGTGGGCAGTTTTCAATAGAAACTAATAGTGAAATCTTTGAAAATCTTCTTCTCTGAAACTGGAAGTCTCTCAGCTTTCATATGTTGCACAGAGCATCATGTTCAGGTCTTCTACAAAAGTTATATAAATTATGGCCCTTGGGTCAAAATTGGCCCCGCCCCAGGGGTGCCTTGTTTTCAATAGAAACAAATAGTGAAATCTTTGAAAATCTTCTTCTCTGAAACTAGCTTTCAGCTTGTTAGCTTTCATATTTTGCACAGAGCATCATGTTCAGGTCATCTACAAAAGTTATATAAATTATGGCCCTGGGTTCAAAAGTGGCCCGCCCCAGGGGTGGGTAGTTTTCAATAGAAACAAATAGTGAAAACTTTGAACCGTCACCTCTGAAACTTGAAGGTTCTGAGCTTTTCATATTTGGCACATAGCATCATGTTAAGGTCCTCTAAATTTTTTTTTATAAATTATAGCCACGGGGTTAAAATTGGCCCCGTCCCAGTAGTGGGCAGTTTTCAATAGAAACAAATATTGAAATCTTTGAATATCTTCTTCTCTGAAACTGGAAGGTTCTCAGCTTTCATATTTTGCACATAGCATCATGTTCAGGTCTTCTACAAAAGTTATATAAATTATGGCCCTGGGGTCAAAATTGGCCCCGCCCCAGGGGTAGCCAGTTTTCAATAGAAACATATAGTAAAAACTTTGAAAATCTTCTCCTCTGATTATCTGGTGAGCGCTTCAGGGCCATTCTGGCCCTCTTGTTTGAAAATTTCCATTATGTATTCTTAAGACACTCTGTAGAAGAATCTTTCTGAACAAAGCCATAAAACCAACAATGAAAACATCCGATTGAAAACCCTCGTGCAATTCTGGTAAAGATGATAAAACCTTATATTCTGGTGGAATTAAGCAACAGAAAGCATCAAGTGTAGTAAAAGAAGCATGCTTTTGAATAATGTTTTTTTAGCTCACCAGAGCACAAAGTGCTCAGGGTGAGCTTTTGTGATCGCCAGATGTCCGTCGTCCGTCGTTGTGCGGTGTGCGTCGTCCGTCGTCCGTCGTCGGGCGTCAACAATTTGAACCTTTAAAAATCTTCTCCTCTGAATCTACAGGGCTCTCAGCTTTCATCTTTGGTACATAGCATCACCTATAGGTCCTCTACAAAAGATATATAAATTATGCCCCTGGGGTGAAAATTGGCCCCGCCCCAGGGGTGGGAAGTTTTCAATAGAAACATATAGTAAAACTTTGAAAATCTTCTCCTCTGAAACCAGAAGGTTATTAGCTTTCATATTTGGCAAATAGCATCATGTTCAGGTCCTCTACAAAAGTTATATAAATTATGACCCTGGGGTCAAAATTGGCCCCGCCCCAGGGATGGGCAGTTTTCAATAGAAACAAATAATGAAATCTTTGAAAATCTTCTCCTCTGAAACTGAAAGGCTCTTATCTTTCATATTTGGCACAGAGCAGCATATTCAGGTCCTCTACAAAGTTATATAAATTAAGGCCCTGGGGTCAAAATTGGGCCCGCCCCAGGGGTGGGCAGTTTCCAATAGAAATATAGTGAAAACTTTGAAAATCTTCTCCTCTGAAACTAGAAGGTTCTCAGCTTTCATATTTGGCACATAGCATCATGTTCAGGTCCTCTACAAAAGTTATATAAATTATGGCCCTGGGGTTAAAATTAGCCCCGCCCCAGGGGTGGGCAGTTTTCAATTGAAACAAATAGTGAAATCTTTGAAAATCTTCTCCTCTGAAACTGGAAGGCACTCAGCTTTCATATTTGGCACAGATCATCATGTTCAGGTCCTCTACAAAAGTTATATAAATTATGCCCCTGGGGTGTAAATTGGGGCCGCCCCAGGGGTGGGAAGTTTTCAATAGAAACAAATAGTAAACCTTTGAAAATCTTCTCCTTTGAAATCAGAAGTTTCTCAGCTTTCATATTTGGCACATAGCATCATGTTCAGGTCCTCTACAAAAGTTATATAAATTATGCCCCTGGGGTCAAAATTGGCCCCGCCCCAGGGATGGGCAGTTTTCAATAGAAACAAATAGTGAAATCTTTGAAAATCTTCTCCTCTGAAACTGGAAGGCGCTCAGCTTTCATATTTGGCACAGAGCATCATGTTCAGGTCCTCTACAAAAGTTATATTAATTATTGCCCTTGGGTCAAAATTGTCCCCGCCCCAGGGGTGGGCAGTTTTCAATGGAAACAAATAGTGAAAACTTTGAAAATCTTCTTCTCTGAATCTGGAAAGTTCTCAGCTTTCATATTTGGCACATAGCATCATGTATAGGTCCTCTACAAAATTTTATGAATTATGGCCCTGGGGTCAAAATTGGCCCCGCCCCAGGGGTGGGTAGTTTTCAGCAGAAACATATAGAGAAAACTTTGAAAATCTTCTCCTCTGAAACTGAAAGGTTCTCAGCTTTAATATTTGGCTCATAGCATCATGTTCAAGTCCTCTACAAAAGTTATCTAAATTACGCCCCTGGGGTCAAAATTGGCCTGCCCCAGGGCCGGCTATGTTTCTATAGAAACATATAGTGAAAACTTTGAAAATCTTCTCCTCTGATTGTCTGGTGAGCGCTTCAGGGCCATTCTGGCCCTCTTGTTTTTGAAGTTGGGATGTCACTTTTCTGTACATACACCTGGCACTCAAGGGAATGACAAATAATATTTTTACAGAAATATGCATTGTGGGCTCCCATGGTCTTTAGTAAATATGAGGTTGATCATAAGTCTTCGTTGCACATTGATTGAATTGCCCAAAGGTCATACATGTATATGAAAAATGGTTTTACACAGAGAGAAAAGCTTTACAAACGTGTATTCTGATATTTTGCAACACTGCTATATACATGTACTGCAGAAACGTTATGTAGCAGTATCTCCAGTAAAACCAGTGAGGCAGTGACTTATTTAACCCTTTCCCTGATTATGTAGCTGGACTTATGGTGAAAAGATCATGGCCTGACCAGGACTCTAACCCAGGACCTCTGGCTTTACCGTGCCAGCATTCAAACCACTCAGCCTGAACTACAGAGCCACACAATCTGGGACTTAGTGATTTTGGACCAGGTACCTGTATCTCACTTTAACTTTACACTGTTACACTATTCCTCCTTTCCCCCTGAGGAACATGCCACAACTCACAAGAAATCAGTCATGTACATGGTAACAACAGAACGAGTAGTGAAAAAATCTTGGCCAGACTGGGACTCGAGCCCAGGGTTCGATTTCCCACCACCTACCTGTACCAAACTTAACTCAACCTTGTTACAACAAAAGTGCTATGTTTGTTACCTGCATATTTGTAACGGCATATGTATGCAAGATTTTTTGTTATTGGTAAACTAGTAGCTTTAGGAGATCTATAGTTTCATAAGCAAACAGCAGATCTTGATCAGACACCTCCTATTTGAGTTGTCTTAACTGGGTCTACTCTGTTTTGCAAATGCATGAATAGGCATTGATATGAAATAAAGGGTTGAGTTTTCCTGAGAGAATATTTAGAGTAATTATAGTAAAAAATGATAGGGGTTCTCAGCCATCTTTTGCATCCATTTTAGGATATAATAACCATGGAAATGTTAGAAGAGAGAAATCATATCATTAATGGCTGGCGACGACGAAGAATGGCCAGACTTCGTGATGTTGAAGCACTTCTTCCAAGAGATATGCACAGACAAGTCAGACATGAACGAATTGTGGTAGATGGTGAACATCTCAGGTAAGCAGGGTTCTGGCGAGGATTGAAAATATTTGAGACATGTGTCCCATTGACAGTTAAAAAGTAGGGACATTTTCAAAATCTGTGAGACACTGACTTAGTGTGAAAATATTTTTTCAACCATTATTCATTATGAAAATGCTATGTTTATGAATCTGTTGATCTATGACTGATTTCCTTAATATGTAAATATTTTCTCTGATCATATTCACTGTTTGATTTGATCTAAATCTGATCTGGTTAGTTTGGACTATTCTGGTAAGAACTGACATTTCTGAGACATTGTCCCAATGACAGTAAAAAAATGGGGACATTTCTCATTTTGATGGGGAAAATGTCCCAATTTCTCGCCCTCGCAAGAACCCTGGGTAAGCCATGATGAAAACTGCTATGATGAGATACATATATACTTCCTGATAAAACACACATTTAGTCAGCATCTAATTTGGATCCAAACTGTCAAAAAAGTATGACAACATTTGCAAATCCTGTTTTCAAATGCTTTAATCATTTTGTTTCTATCAATCTTAAAGTTTGTCTGATCAAGATGACATGTTAAAAATTAAAATAAGATAGTTAACAGACTGATACATAGACAAAGCTAAAGGATCACTGTGTCTGGTTTACGATTGTCACAAAAAGTTCTTTCAGCTCTAGATAAGAAGTGAACTGGTAATTAACCCTATTCCTAATGAACATTTATGCATGAATTGATCACTTCATGAATATTCATTAACTTAGATTTTATGAGTGAAGCATTTAAAAGGTTTAGACAAACTAGGATCATGCTTCGAGGTTATAAAACTTTTTGCTTGAGTCCGAGATAATTCTCAAGCACCTGATTGGTCAGATCAGATACTTGACAATGATCTCAGAATTTTTATAACTTTGGGCCCAGATCTATGCAAGTTGACAAGCAAAGAAGCCATCTGATCCGGGCCAAGTCTACTGTGTTTGCAAAGGAGTGGAAAAATGTTTATATGAAGGATAGGGTTAAGAAATGAATAAATATTTTCGATTTGTCCACTTTACAGAATAATGAATGTCCTCTATATTTCTTCACTAAACTTTTCATGAGCAGATTTTAAATCTTTACTCCATTCATGCCTTTCTGTGCCTTTGCAAATGCTTGTGCAAACTGTAGACCCAGATCAGGCCTGCTCTATCTGCTTATGAGTTAGTGTAGATGTAATTCTACAGTTTCTCCCATGGTCAAACATTCCTGTGTCCAATAGGAGTGTTCAATCAAGTAGGGTACTTTTTGGAAATAATGGCAATACTTATTAAAACACTTTCTGAATTGTTTGTGAACACAAATGGTGATTCAAAAAGGTACATTTCACTCTAAACATTCTTTTTTGTGGTGAATATCAATTAGATACGAAATCCTTATCTGTACAGTTCTCAAATGGTGCCAATCTTAAATGTAATTAAAATTATAAATGTTCAAGAAACAAATTGTCAGTTGTATGTAATACTTCCCTTCTATAGTACATATTACTTGTCATTATTATGCAATCAAAATGGCGACCAACTTGCTGATATGACACAGCTGTATGGCTACAAATCTCTCACGTTTTGAGTTCAATTACAAGTTATGTGAAATACTGAGACAAACACGTTACAGTGAGTTTATTCTTTATATCATACACACAGTTTGAAATACCACTAAAGTTCCTGAAATACTAGTCAGTACCATGTTTGAGATCGCTGAAAAGGCAAAATTCGTTCCAACGAAGTTTCAACTCTACGAAAACAAAGCTCCAGTCCCGATCATTTCATTAAATCGAGTCCACACAGTACTTCAGACTTGGCATGAATGTGCAACTTATCTTCAAACTTGGCATGCATGTGCAACTTATGGAGGCGAACATTTTTAGGTCATATATCAAGGTCAAAGGTCAAATTATGGGTCAAATTTATATTGGCGATAATGTCTTTGTTGAAGAGATTTTCTAACAACTGTAATCTTTTTTTTTCAGCTTTTTGACAAATGACCTTAACAAGGTAGGACTGTATGTTGCTGCCAATCCTTTAACACCAGAAAACTACTACTTTGAAGTAGAGCTTATAGATACAGGTCTTATAGCTGCTATAGGTGAGTCAAGTAGTTCAGGGTTAACCTTATCCCTTGTAGACTATTTTTAGATCCAGCCTCATTGAATGAATCTACTGAAAAGGAGCTTTTACTAGAGAAAAGGAAATTTTTAGAATTATGTAGTTTTGAAACCATTGTGATAAATAGAGCATTTACTCCTATGGATCAAATGTTATATATATCACAATGGTTTCAAAAAGTGACTTGTACAGAGGTATGAAAAGGCGTCGAAATAAGGGAATGGGTTAAACGTTCCTATTGCCAGTGCCGTAGAAAAGAGGAGTTTTAACTGTTTTAACCATTTACTCTATAAATAAGCTCTTCTGTGCTTTAGCAAACAGAGAAGACCCAGATCAGACAGCTCCTGTAGGAGCCATCTGATCAGGGTCTGCTCTGATTGCTTATGAAATAATAGATCTGATTCTGACAGTTTCTGCCGAGGTAAAAAACAATCTTGTGCTCATATGCCATTATAGAATTTCGGCCAACTAATGTTTATGATGTCATTAATTCTTACATGAATATTCATGCAATAAAGGGATATAGGACGTGCAGGTAAAATATTTCCCTATTCCTCCGTCAAACTCTGTAGTGAAGTTACTCTTTAGAATACTCTGAGACAGGTGATTCTAACGAGTAGCAGCAAGGTTTGGGTTTGGCGGAGAAATAAGAGATTGTGATAGATAAGTATGCCTGTTATATATCTACAGCTGTGTAAAACTTATTAACCATTTTCCAGTTCTATGTAAATTCCAAATTGCAATACCTACTGAATATTCATGGACAAAATAGTTATAATGAAATATGGAAGGTGGAACCTTGTAGCCATTTTAGAAACTAAAGAAACAGATCTATTAAATGCCATGATCAAACAGAGCAGACCCTGATCAGACGGCTCTTATAGGAGCTGTCTGATCTGGGTCTTCTTTGTTCACAAATGCATGAAAAGACATTTATATATTCAGTATTCATGTAAGAAATAATGACTGCATGAATATTTATTAACTTTTATGCTTTTGACAAAAACTGTAGAATCAGATCTCTATCATGTCAAAAGCAAACAGAGCAGGCCCTAATCTGGGTCTGCTCTGTTTGCAAAGGCATGAAAAAGCACTTATATGAAGGAAAGGGTTAATACAGATGTGAAAACAGATTAATGTTTTTACTTTTGATGTTACATCAAGAGGTATATGTATATGACCAGGTATTTTTTATATCTTGTCAAATATTCAGATGATTAATTTATCTTCTCATATTGTAAATGGGTTGTACTTGTTACGCTTCAATGGGGATTATATTTTCTTAGCAAAGAAAGATTTGTGGATGTTTTCTAATGCAGGTAGTCAATACATCATATTTGTAAACATACATGTATGCCTTTCAAGACACTTAGAATACATCTACAAAAAAAAGTAAAATGAAGTACAAGGATATTTGTAAACTAAAAAAAATGGAAATAGAAGTGTGGGATTGAAATTGTTGTTTGATATTGTTGTTAATATCAAAGGCGTAGATAAGATGTTTAAATTAAAATTTCAAGAATAGCTCCTTTATTTCTCAATCAGAGCCTATGTTGAGATGATTCTAAAGTGTCATCACATATTGACAACATCAAGTTTGGTGGAATAATGACAAATTTAGTATTTGAATATGCTCTGCAATACCACATGATTCAATGTATTATCATGATTTGTTCTTCTTTTTTTTTTTTTTGTTCATGGTAATATTATACACAAATGTACTGTTTGTCACCTATAATTCTTGTTGAATTATGTTAGAAAGAGTATAGAAGCTGACCACACACCAGACTTAACCTTTTCCCAGTTCTGTGTTTATTCCAAAATTCAATATTTACTAAATATTCATGGAAATAAAAGTAATAATCAAATATGGAAAGCGGAACATTATAACCATTTTAGAAAGTAAAGAAAACAGAACTTATCAAAATAGCTAACAGAGCAGACCAAGATCAGAAGGATTCCTTAGGAGCCATCTGATCTTGGTCCACTCTGTTTGCAAATGTGTGAAAACATGTTTATATGAAGGAAAGGGTTAAAGCAATTAGCAAACAGAGCAGACGGCTCCTATAGAAGCCGTCTGATCTGGGTCCACTCTGTTGGCAAACATGTGAAAACACATTTATCTGAATGAGGGTTAATCATAGCGGATTGTCTGGTTCTGCACAGTATATGCAGCTTACATGTTACTTTCAGTATAGAAGGGCTCAAATGTTTGTATTTCTGTGCAGGTATTGGGCTGGTCCCGTACAAATATCCAATGGACTCGCAGCCTGGCTGGCGAGCATTCTCAGTGGGCTACCATGCTGATGATGGCCAGTAAGTAGCTTTGTCTCCTCTGGAACTACATTAAAATCCCCTCTAAATGGAATTTCTATAAATTACAACTAAGGTCTTTTAACCCTTTCCTCCATAAATACACCTTTCTACGCCTCTGTAAAAGTCACTTTATGAAACCACTGTGGTAAATAGAGCACTTGCTCCATAGGAGCAAATGCTCTATTTATCACAATGGTTTCAAAACTACCCAATTCTAAACTTTTCCTTTTCTCTAGTAAATGCTCCTTTTCAGGAGATTTATTCAAAGAGGTTGGATCTAAAAATAGCCTATGGAGGAAAGGGTTAAGGCAGGTGGTTGCTTAATTGCAAGGTGATTTCAACCTGTCTGAAAGACCGGTACTGATACTAATTTAATGTCTAGTTTATAGGGGGTTTACTGTATACTGGGCTCCCCATTATTAGACATGAAATAATTATCACGCCTTTGCAAACATAGTAGACCCAGATTAGACAATTCCTGTTGTAGTTATCTGATCTGGGTCTGGTCTATTTGCTTATGGAATTATGTCGATATGATTTGCGTATATACAGGCGTATTCATGGAGTAAAGGGTTAGATTAGACATAGTATCAGATAGTGTAGATTCTGATTAAACTGCTCCTTCAGGAGGGTCTTATCTGGGTCTGCACTGTTTGTCTGTCCGAAAACTTTGGGTAGGTAAGTTGAATCTATACCGTAGTCTTGATGACGAAGATCCCGTGTTTCAAGTATGGAATTCAGAACCAAATACAATCATTCTGTCAGGTATCCGTGACCATGACAGTGACCTCACCTTCTCTTTTAATCATTTACCTCATGAATATTTATTTTAGAAATAATGATGTCATGAATATTGA
This sequence comes from Azorinus chamasolen, assembly GCA_963576725.1. Lineage (NCBI taxonomy): Eukaryota > Metazoa > Mollusca > Bivalvia > Cardiida > Solecurtidae > Azorinus > Azorinus chamasolen. The sequence goes on along the minus strand of OY755246.1, from coordinate 33,370,768 downwards.
TTAGCTGGATTTTTCATAATGGTACATGTATTATTATCTAAGTACAGGCTTGCTTGGCCTTGGCAGAAACTATAGAATTATATCTGTATTATTTCATGAGCAAACAGGGCAGATTCAGATAAAACATACATATACAGGAGCCATTTGACCTGGGTCTTCTCTACAAACACATGAAAAAGGGTCTCTATCTGGTAAAGGGTTAAGAAATATAAGGGGAAGTAATTTTTCAAATGAATGTTTCTGAAACTTTAACCCATTCTCGCATATTGACGCCTTTTGACGCTTCTGTAAATATCACTTTGTGAAACCATTGTGATAAATAGAGCATTTGCTCCTATAGGAGCATATGCTCTATTTATCACAATGGTTTCAAACTACGAAATTCAAAATTTTTCCTTTTCTCTATTTAATGCTCCTTTTTGGTAGATTTATTCAAAGTGGTTGGATCTAAAAATAGCCTATACGGGAATGGGTTTATAATACAATTTATAAATGCTATTGGTTTTGTAACAACATCAAATTTTAATAAATAGTATGAATGAATGAAATGAATGAATGAATGAAATGAATGAATGAATGAAAGACTTTATTTAAAGAGGGTTACCCGGTTAGTCAACAGACTAATCTACCCCAGGGCCCTCTAACACAAGCATTTCATACAAAATATTTAACAACAGAAATATAATAAGAATATCTGTAATTTAAAAGACTGGACAGAGTAGCCATATAATGCACATTTTAATCGATTAAAACGAACTGAATGCGAATACTAGTTTGAAAAAGTGAAATATGGCATTATAATACCAAGAAAAGAAACTTCCACAGAAATTGTCCAATCTGGGATTACTCAATTCTTAGCCTCATGTAATACTCTGTACACAGTCATGTAACACATGAAAAAAATCATAGTGATAGATATTAGAAAACATATTCACAAAACTGGTTTATCAGAACAACACTGTATGTATATGCTATAGAAAGTATAAAAATATTGTTCACATATTTCAAACAGGGCAAACCCAGCTCAGAAACTCCTGCAGAGTTTTTCTGAAATGGAATTGTTCTGTTTGTTAATGTTCAAGACTAAATTTGTAAATCGTCATTGTTACACTGGTTGTTTTACACTGAATTACAATAGAAGAAACTTTGACCTCACAATAGAAATGATTTTGAACAACAACAGTCCTTTCAAATCTATGTAGGTTTTGAACACTTGACAGTAATTAGCAGTATCAAATTATTGTTGATATTTGTTTTTATGCCCCCAAAGCTAGGCTTTGGCGGCATATAGTGATCGCACCGTGCGTGTGTGGGTGGGTGTGTGGGTGTGTGTGTGTGTGGGTGTGTGGGTGGGTGGGTGGGTGGGTGGGTGTGTGGGTGTGTGGGTGTGTGTACCTTTTGTCCGGAGTATATTTCCTTTGTCACATCAGCTACGGATACCAAATTTGGTGTGTGAGTTCATATTGGGATGGGGGAGTGTCGCGTATCATTTTCATGTCACTGTGACCTTGACCTTGACCTTTGACCTTGATTTTACAAAAAGCTTGTCCGGAGCATATCTCCTTTACCTTACCAGCTACAGATTCCAAATTTGGTGTGTGAGTTCATCTTAGGATGGCGGAGTGTCGCGTACCATTTCCAGGTCACTGTGACCTTGACCTTGACCTTTGACCTCGATTTTAAAAAAAGCTTATGCCTTACCAGCTACAAAAAGCTTGTCCGGAGTATATCTCCTATACCTTACCAGCTAAGGATTCCAAATTTGGTGTGTTAGTTCATCTTGGGATGGAGGAGTGTCGCGTACCATTTTCAGATCACTGTGACCTTGACCATGACCTTTGACCGATTTTACAAAAAGCTTGTCCGGAGCATATCTCCTTTACCTTACCAGCTACAGATTCCAAATTTGGTGTGTGAGTTCATCTTGGGATGGCGGAGTGTCGCGTACCATTTCCAGGTCACTGTGACCTTGACCTTGACCTTTGACCTCGATTTTAAAAACCGCTTATACCTTACCAGCTACAAAAAGCTTGTCCGGAGTATATCTCCTATTCCTTACCAGCTAAGGATTCCAAATTTGGTGTGTGAGTTCATCTTTGGATGGAGGAGTGTCGCATACCATTTTCAGATCACTGTGACCTTGACCATGACCTTTGACCGATTTTACAAAAAGCTTGTCCGGAGCATATCTCCTTTACCTTACCAGCTACAGATTCCAAATTTGGTGTGTGAGTTCATCTTGGGATGGCGGAATGTCATGTACCATTTCCAGGTCACTATGACCTTAACCTTGACCTTGACCGATTTTACAAAAAGTTTGTCCAGAGCATATCTCCTATACCTTACCAGATGCGGATTCCAAATTTGGTTTGTGAGATCACCTTCAGATGGCGGAGTGTCGCGTACCATTTTCAGGTCACTGTGATCTTGACCTTGACCTTCGACCTCGATTTTACAAAAAAGGTTGCATTTCAGATCACTGTGACCTTGACCATGACCTTTGACCGATTTTACAAAAAGCTTGTCCGGAGCATATCTCCTTTACCTTACTAGCTACAGATTCCAAATTTGGTGTGTGAGTTCATCTTGGGATGGCGGAGTGTCGCGTACCATTTCCAGGTCACTGTGACCTTGACCTTGACCTTTGACCTCGATTTTAAAAACCGCTTATACCTTACCAGCTACAAAAAGCTTGTCCGGAGTATATCTCCTATTCCTTACCAGCTAAGGATTCCAAATTTGGTGTGTGAGTTCATCTTTGGATGGAGGAGTGTCGCATACCATTTTCAGATCACTGTGACCTTGACCATGACCTTTGACCGATTTTACAAAAAGCTTGTCCGGAGCATATCTCCTTTACCTTACCAGCTACAGATTCCAAATTTGGTGTGTGAGTTCATCTTGGGATGGCGGAATGTCATGTACCATTTCCAGGTCACTATGACCTTAACCTTGACCTTGACCGATTTTACAAAAAGTTTGTCCAGAGCGTATCTCCTATACCTTACCAGATACGGATTCCAAATTTGGTTTGTGAGATCACCTTCAGATGGCGGAGTGTCGCGTACCATTTTCAGGTCACTGTGACCTTGACCTTGACCTTCGACCTCGATTTTACAAAAAAGGTTGTCCAGAGAATATCTCTTATACCTTACCAGCTATGGATTCCAAATTTAATGTGTGAGTTTATCTTGGGATGGCGGAGTGTCGCGTACCATTTTCAGGTCACTGTGACCTTGACCTTTGACCTACATTTTACACAAAGCTTGTCTGGAGCATTTCTCCTATACCTTACCAGCTACGGAATCCAAATTTGGTTTGTGAGTTCATCTTGGGATGGGGGAGAGTCATGTACCATTTTCAGATCACTGACCTTGACCTTGACCTTTGACCTCAATTTTACAGTCCGGAGCATATCTCCTATATCTTACCAGATACAAAAAGCTTGTCCAGAGCATATCTCCTATACCTTAAACGTTGACAATCAACCCAGGGTCCTTTTTAACGTTGAGAATGACTTAGGGTCCTTTTTAACTAAGTTTTGACGCTTGGCTCTTTTCTTAGCTATCATAATCGTCAAAGGTTCTGTTTCTAATGTTAAGAACTGACTCCTGTGTCATTTTTAACAGCATCAAAATTTCATGTTACACCTGCATTACATTGTATTGTTTTTCCACCAAAATGCATTTCGGTGTCAAACACTTTGGGGGCATTTGTCACCCGTGACGACCCTCTTGTTTAAGATTATTTTAAACGTTGCAGATACAGATGCTTGCTTTGGAAAGCTTTCGATAGTACCTTCATTGTTCAATAATGGTTGTTTTGTGAAGAAAAAAGGCTAAAATTGATTTAAAACTAGAGTTACTTTAAGAAAAGGAAAATGGTTATGAACAACAAAATAGCAAGATATGTACAAATAGTGCTAAGCGTGTATGGTATCTTGAGATAGTGGCTCAGAACAGGCAATATTAATTCAGCACTCTGTATGAAAAAGACGGTGCTGAATAAATAACACCTATGGTGTGAACATTTGGTCTTTAGAAGATGAATGAATGAATAAATGAATAAATGAAAGACCCCATTTTACGAGGGCAGCTCATTTAGTCACTATGACCAATCTACATTGAAGCCCTTAAACAAAAGCATTTTATACACAATACAAAACAGTAAAACACAGATCTATATGCACAAGAAATCGATGTTCGGTAATGTTGAGTCTGGATAATTAATAATTGTTGTCTGCTTCAATTTTTACATCCATTCTTTAAGGACACGCATTTGGATCCTGATAAAACTCCGAGTAACTTGGCGTCTAATCTGGATCCAACCTGTTATCCTAGATTTGATTTGCCACTAGCATCTAAATACAAAACGTAGTTAATAACTTAATATAGAGCTATAATATCAAGTGATTGCACCAAAAAATGAAACGCATTTATAAATACCATCTGACCCCGATTCAGGTGGAAGTAAGGGTGTATTAAGCTGTTCAGTTCTGTTATAAAGCAATGGATGGTACATCAAGATGTATCTCTTTCAGACTTTTCAAAGCCAGTGGGTTTGGGCGTCCATTTGGGCCAAAGTGCAATATAGGAGACAGAATGGGCTGTGGGATCAAATTCAAGAACAATGAAGAGGATCGACCCCAGCCAGACCAGGCTGTGCAGGTGTTCTTTACTAGGAATGGACAAGAGGTAGTGATGCATTAAAATGGTTCTTGTAATTTTAAGGCTTTGCATGCTAGCTGCAAATTTTGTGTAGTAACAGATGAGGGATGGAGTAATTTGGAATCTGATACATGACATTTTCCACGTACGCAAGGAGTTACAGGTGACCATTCTTTAACCCTTTACTCCATGAATATTTATGTAAGAAATAATGATGTCATGAATATTGATTAGATTAATTTTTAAAATGTCATGTCAACACATGAAATATTTGCCAAAGCAGAAACTATAAAATCACATCTATATTATTCTATAAGCAAACAAAGCAGACTCTGATCTGACGGCTTCTATAGAAGCCGTATGATTTGGGTCTGATCTGTTTGCAGAGGCATAGAAAGGTGTATTTATGGAGTAAAGTGTAAATGGATAATGCTAGTAGATTGACTTGCAGATGTTGAACCTTTACTGGATGAATTTTTTTTAGCCGGATTTTTTTCGAGAAAAATTTCGGCTTTTAGTTTGGCGAAAACTGGGCGGGCGGGCTTTTGGGTGGGCGAGTGGGTGGGTGGACGGGCGGCGTGCCGTCTTTAACAAAACTTTAACAAAACTTTAACATTGCTTATAGATTCTGAACTATTTAAGCTAGACAATTGATATATGGTATGCAGATAGCTTGGGTGAATGCCTTTCACTTGATACAAGGATACATGAAATCAGGTCAAGGTCACTATTTCGAAAACTTTGCCATTTTTTAACAAATTTTAACATTGCTATAACTTTTTTTTAACTACAAATGCTAGGCAATTCATCCTTGGTTTACAGATAGCCTTGGTAAATGCCTTTCAGTTGATGTAAAGATACTTGAAATTAGGTCAAGGTCAAGGTCATTATTTTGACAAGTTGGCCATCATTGAAAAACTTCAACATTTTGTCTTAATTTCCGAACCACATATGCTAGACAATTGATATGTGGTATGCAGGTGGCTTGGGTGAAGGCCTTTCACTTGATACAAGGATACATGAAATCAGGTCAAGGTCTTTATTTCGAAAAATTCGCCGTTTTTAACAAACTTTAACATTGCTATAACTTCTGAACTACAAATGCTAGGCAAATCATCTTTGGTATACAGATAGCTTTGGTAAAGGCCTTTCAGTTGATATATGATTTCTGTCAAAAATGAGTCAAGCAGAATGTCAAGAGGATTTCAAGCCTTGTATCAGCCCAAATATGATTAAATTTCTGAATATATAATGTATCATGCTTTATCTTATACACACTCAGACGGATGATTAACATAGTGGTCAACAGGTTATGGTTTGGTTCGCCGTTCCCAATTAACCGGTTCAAGAATTGTCTAACCATTACAGCCTAAGTTTTAATACACAAATTTATTTATACTTAGTATTTGCTTCTGAATTTGGTTCAAAGTATTTGTAAACGGAAACTTAATTCTAGAGGACAATGCTTGTTTGTTGTGTTTCCAGATTGGTACAGCAACAGTTCCCTACCCACCAGGAGGACTGTTCCCCTCTATAGGAATGCACTCAGATGGAGAAGAGGTGCGACTCAACCTTGAGGCAGAGTGGCACTACGAGGAACTAGTTCACATGGCTGTTGACAGTGGAGAGGAGGAGTGGTCCAGATTACATGATGTCAAGCTCAATGGCATGGTGAGTCAGGATATCTTGTCTCGTCTGCTGTAAAAGTATTATAGTAGTAACTTTTACTCTTTCCCTGTTCCATGTTTATTCCAAACTTCAATACCTACTGAATATTCATAGATAAAATAGTTATAATGAAATATGGAAGGTGGAACATTGTAGCCATTTTAGAAAGTAAACCCCCCCAGATCTTTCCATTTCCATTAGCAAACCAAGCTATTGGAGCCATCTAATCTGGGTCTACTCTGTTTGCAAATGCGTGAAAACACGTTTATATGACGGAACGGGTTAATACTAGTCTGGGGAGCAGTGACAGTCTCAAAATAAAGTGTATGTCCATAAATATTTTCTAATTTAGAAACACCTTTTGAATTTGTGTGCAAATAGAATGGACCCAGGTCAGATTGCCCTTAAAATGCTTGTGTCAATATACCAGTACTAGGTTGAAAAGGACCCAGGTCAGATTGCTCTTAAAATGCTTGTGTCAATATACCAGTACTAGGTTGAAAAGGACCCAGGTCAGATTGCTCTTAAAATGCTTGTGTCAATATACCAATACCAGGTTGAAAAGGACCCAGGTCAGATTGCCCTTAAAATGCTTGTGTCAATATACCAATACCAGGTTGAAAAGGACCCAGGTCAGATTGCTCTTAAAATGCTTGTGTCAATATACCAATACTAGGTAAGAGTCATTTGAAAGTATCTCATTTTACATTCTAGAATATTGTTATGCAATTATGAAAAAGACACTTTTTAAAAAAAATCAGAAAGTTTTAGTAGCCAGTTGTTATTTTGGCTATCAGTACACCAACCTAGGGCAATGCAGTGAAACCTCTCTATAACGGCCACTAAATTACATCAAGTATTTTGTGTTAAAGGCAGGTGACTGCTTAATCCATTCCTCCATAGGCTATTTTTAGATCCAACCACTTTGAATAAATCTACTGAAAAGGATCATTAACTAGAGAAAAGGAAAATTTAGAATTTTGTAGTTTGAAACCATTGTGATAAATAGAAAGGAGCAAATGCTGTATTTATCACAATGGTTTCAATGGGTGATTTTTATAGAGGCGTAGGAAGGCGTATTTATGGAGGAAAGGGTTAAAGCAAGGTGAAAGTAAAACAGAAAGCGCCTATAGGAGCGTTCTGTTTTACTTTCACCTTGCTTTAAGCAGCCACCTGCCCTAAATAACAACTAATTAATACAATTAAGTGGCCGTTATAGAGAGGTTTTACTGTATAAGTATTCAGCTTATAAATATTGATGATGTCATTTTTTCTTGCATGAATATTCATCAATATTCAAGTGTCACATGTCTGTCTGTCATGTCCTTTCCAAGTCTTTTCCATGCAGACTATACATGCGTTACTTTGAACTGCCTTACAGTTTTGCAACTCTGGAATTCTTAATCATTTGATTCTTAACCTTTTTCAATGTTGAATTTTCAAATAGACTATTCCAAATTTCAAATCATAAGAATATTTAAAAAAAAAAGCATAACATGACAAACACTGCATACCCTGATCAGAGGACTCCTGTAAGCAGCCCTCACATCTGGGTCTACACTGTTTGTAGAGGAATTCAGCGATTCATTTTCCATGCTAAAGGGTTAAGCCTTTATTTGATGATCCTGCATTCTGTTTTACTTTCATCTTGCTTTAGGCAGATACCTACCTTTAACACAAAATACTTTATGTAATTTAGTGGCCGTTATAGAGAGGTTTTACTGTATAAATAAAGTAGACCAAAATCAGACAGGTCTTTAACCCATTCCCTGATATTGACAACTTTTGATGATTCTGTAAAAGTCAATTTGTGAAACCATTGTGATAAATAGAGCATTTGCTACTACAGTAAAACCTCTCTATAAAGGCCACTAAATTGTGTTAATTAGTTGATATTTAGGACAGGTGGCTGCTTAAAACAAGGTGAAATTAAAACAGAACGCTCCTATAGGAGCGTTGTTTTACTTTCACCTTGCTTTAAGCAACCACCTGCCTTTAACACAAAATACTTGATGTAATTTAGTGGTCGTAATAGAGAGGTTTTACTGTATAGGAGCAAATGCTCTATTGATCACAATGGTTTCGAACTATAAAATTCAAAAATTTTCCTTTTCTCTAGTTAATGGTCCTTTTCGGTAGATTTATTCAAAGAGGTTGTATCTAAAAATAACCTATGAGGTAATAGGTTAAGGATCGAGGTCTGCTCCGTTTACAATGTTACTACTGTTTGCTGTGGCAGTATATTTCCTATTTTGTATTTCATTCTTAACGTAAGACTTAAATTTATACATATATTCATAATTGGTGGAACATCTCTTGAATATTCATCACGTAAAGGGTCAACATATGATGATAGCTTGACCTTTCCTTTTCTGTTTCAGACCCTTGAGTATTCTGGCCGGGGTAAAAGCATACACGATGTGGGACTAGCTCAAGCAAAACATCCATTAGACACAATGAACCATTATTTTGAAATTGAAATTATAGACCCTGGTGAAAGCTGTTATATAGCTATAGGCCTAGCTAGAAGAGTAAGTTTGAAGACACATGATGGGGACGGTCTTTAACCCTTTATCACATACAGTGAAATCCCGATCTCTCGAACGCCTTGGGGACCATAAATTTTAGTTCGAATAAAGGGTGGTTAAAAAAATCCGAGTCTCATATTCATTCAGTAGCAAATGGTACAGAATTTTTTCAAACATGAGTTTGAGAATAATCATGTCGAAAATGAATAAACAAACTTCCATAACAAAACTAACTGCTTTTGCAGCCTTTGCAATACAATGAAAATACTAATGCAACCCATAATTCTATAAAAACATCGTCTCGTTATTTCAAATTTCGTGTTTTTACCATAAACGTATCTTTGCTATGTACACATTTCGCCATTTTGGTCTGGTTAAAAACCGGGACTGAACGACCTGTTATTATCGTCTCGGTTTATGTACAACGGTCTACAACCCATTTAAATCTATGAGAACACCCAAAATTGGTAAAATTCCGTTTTTTAGACGGTTGCGTCAGATCAGTCTTGGGGGAAAAACTATTCCTTGTGTTTTCGTAAGTAGATTCGCATATAAGGCCATAACTCAATTGTTAAACATTTACGGATAAAAATAGAGGAGAACAAATATATTCATTCATATATTTCTGCCATTGTGAATGATGAAGTTTGAACTTTTCCGATTGTGTTACAGCACTACGATATGGCAGTCAATGAGGGAAAGGGTTAAACTCATTTTACTTACTTTGTATTCATTCGAGTTATTGAGAAACTAATAACCCTTTCCCTGTTCTGTATATTCATTTCAAATGTCAATACCTACTGAATGTTCATGGACAAAATAATTATAATGAAATATGGAAGGTGAAACAATGTAGCCCTGTTAGAAACTAAAGAAACAGATCTTTTGAATTCAATTAGCAAACAAAGCAGATTTTGATCAGACTAAGAGCCCTCTGATCTGGGTTTACTCTGTTTGCAAATGTGTGAAAAGGCATTTATATAATATGAAGGGCAGCAGGATAAAGGAGCTTCAGAACCAGCCATTGTTATCATTAATTTGTTTTATACAGTATTACACATATGGTTTTGTTGATGTCTTTCAGAATTATCCGAAAGACCGACATCCAGGCTGGAATAAAGGATCAATAGCATATCATGCAGGTAAGAAGGAATTGGACAGAGCTGCTCTTTGGACAGGGTTGTAAGAAGGCATTGGACAGAGCTGCTCTATAAACAGGGTTGTAAGAAGGCATTGGACAGAGCTGCTCTATAAACAGGGTTGTAAGAAGGCAGTGGACAGAGCTGCTCTATAAACAGGGTTGTATGAAGGCAGTGGACAGAGCTGCTCTATAAACAGGGTTGTAAGAAGGCAGTGGACAGAGCTGCTCTATAAACAGGGTGGTAAGAAGGCATTGGACAGAGCTGCTCTATAAACAGGGTGGTAAGAAGGCATTGGACAGAGCTGCTCTATAAACGGGGTTGTAAGAAGGCATTGGACAGAGCTGCTCTTTAAATAGGGTTGTAAGAAGGCATTGGACAGAGTTGCTCTTTAAACAGGGTTGTAAGAAGGCATTGGACAGAGTTGCTCTTTAAACAGGGTTGTAAGAAGGCATTGGACAGAGCTGCTCTTTAAACAGGGTTGTAAGAAGATATTGGATAAAGCTGCTCTTTAAACAGAGTTGTAAGAAGGCATTGGACAGAGCTGCTCTTTAAACAGAGTTGTAAGAAGGCATTGGACAGAGCTGCTCTTTAAACAGAGTTGTAAGAAGGCATTGGACAGAGCTGCTCTTTAAACAGGGTTGTAAGAAGGCATTGGACAGAGCTGCTCTTTAAACAGGGTTGTAAGAAGGTATTGGACAGAGCTGCTCTTTAAACAGGGTTGTAAGAAGGCATTGGACAGAGCTGCTCTTTAAACAGAGTTGTAAGAAGGCATTGGACAGAGCTGCTCTTTAAACAGGGTTTAAATTTTGGTTGGAAGTAACTTATTTTTGCAAACAGTGTAGGACATTTTAGTTTGGTTTGTGAGATAGAAATTGAATTTTCTGTTTTCATTCATATCAACTTTTGATACAATGGCCAACTTTTATACCATAAAAAATGTTACTATAATCATATAATGAATTTGATCTATAACACAAAAGGTATATCTCATTACACTATTCTGTTAAATACACTTCAACAAACTATAGGAGCCATCTGATCTGGGTTTAATCTGTTTTGCAAATGTTTACACTTGGTTTACTCTGTTTATGGAGTAAAGGGTTAACCCTTTTCCTGTTCTATGTTTATTCCAGATTTCAGTACCTACTGAATATTCATGGACAAAATAGTTACAACAAAATATGGAAGGTGGAATATTGCAGTAATTTCAGAAAGTAAAGAAACAGAAATATCAAAATCCAATAGCAAACAGTGCAGACACTGATAGACGGCTCCTATAGGAGCCATCTGATCTGGATCTACTCTGTTTGCAAAGTGTGAAAATGCATTTGTATGGAGGAAAGGGTTAAGACTACTATGTTCAGTCAATGACTGGTTGCTTCAGCTGTCATTTGATTTGGATCTCTTTGCCCAAGTTGGTCTGTCCAAATACTTAGGATATCACATAATTGTCCATTTTATTCTGTCAGTTAAAATTTGCATTTATGTCAAAGGCAATCATTTAACCCATTTCCACGTATTGTTGCCTTTTTTATGGCTGTGCAATAGTCGCTTTTTGAAACCATTGCAATAAATAGAGCATTTGCTTCATAGGAACAAATGCTCTATTTATCACAATGGTTTCAAAACTACTCAGTTCTAATTTTTTCCTTTTTTCTTAGTAAATGCTGCTTTTCAGTTGATTTATTCAAGGAGGTTGTGTCTGAAAATAAACTATGAGAGTAAGCCATGTCTGTGATGGTAACCTTTTAAAATAGTTTGAATTAAGATGGGTCTCATCAGGATCCAAATTGTTGGATTATGTTTCTAAAAAATAAATTGAAACTTCAACCAGACAATAATCTTACCAGACTAAATTTATTCTTGGCAAAAGGGTTACATAATTCTTTCTTGTTGTCTCTTCAGATGATGGTAAAATATTTGTTGGTTCTGGAGTTGGAGATCCATTTGGTCCCAGATGTCACAAAGGTAAGTCAGCTGTCGGTGATATCAGACGAACTGTCAGATTATCAAAAATTGATATGAAATTGATGGGTATTTCATCGGGACCCAAACTATTTTTTTTTATCACAAATGTACCTTTGTAGAGCTGAATGTTAAACAGGTTCAATATGGCTGGCTATCAGAAATTGGTATTGTTGCTGTAGATAAAAAATCACATAAAACCAGTAAACAACCATCACCAAAAGTGGTGTATTTTTGGGTTTTAAGGCAAGTGTCTGGGCAGAAGTTTTATAGAAATAGATTTTAACCCCCCCTTCCACACACACACACACAAAACACACACACATACACACCAGTATTGACCTGGATATTGGAAAATAATAGAAATATTGAAGTAGTGAACCCCAATACAGCAATGATTATGGTCAATTACAAAATGTATGTTTGCATGGTACAATTGTGTAATGTTTTATAAATGTTTGATTTAATGATTAACCCTTTCCCTGTTCTCTGTTTATTCCAAATTTCAATAACTACTGAATATTCATGGAAAAATAGTAACAACAAAATATGGATGGTAGAACATTGGAGGCATCTTAGAAAGTAAAGAGATAGATCTTTCAAATTCCATTAGCAAACATAGCAGACCCTGATCAGATGACTCCTACCCTGTTTGCAAATGCGTAAAAACACGTTTATATGAAGGAAAGGGTTCATAATTAAAATGTTGTTCAGCCTTAATGATTGCCAATCTTTTATTTGCCATATATTAGGTGATGTTATGGGTTGTGGAATTCTCTTCCCCCATGACTACGACAGTGAGGTAGACAGTGACTTGTCACCTGATGAAAACGACAGTCCGGACTTTAGGGACTCAGAGGATGCATATCTGACGTCAGATTCAGAAGATGAGGACTTCTGGGGTGAGAAGAAAGGTGACGAGTCCGGTACAAAGGTGCAGGTATGTAGTAGTGGCTAAAGAGGACTGTAGGCTTAGGTTTGTTGTTACTACGATAACCATGTGTAATTAGTTCTGTCAGCATATAGGATATTGCAAGATTGACAAGACTGTTGATTCATTTGTCAAGGACTGATCTAGGCAATGACTTAATTCATTACTTCCAAATAGTTATTAAGAAATAATGAATGTATGAATTCATTAAGAAATAATGAATGCATGAATATTAAGTAGCTGAATTTCATTAGGACATCAAGAAAAAAGGAATTTTTGACCATGAGAGAAGTTGTACATTCAGTTCTGTATTACTTTATATGCAAACAGAGCAGACCCTGATCACATGGCTCCTACTGTGTTTGCAAAGGCATATCTAAGGAGTAAAGGGATACAAGAAATTTCAGATCTGTATAATTGTATTAGCAAACAGAGTACACTCTCAACTGATGGCTCTTACAAGAGTCATCTGATGAAGAAGTTCTTTTGTTTGCAAAGGAATTAAAAGGTGCACATATGGAGTAAAGTGTTAATGATTAGCAATACTTGAATAATGTAGGCATAATATTCTCGTTGCAGATATTTTTCACTCGTAATGGAAAGATTATAGGCCAAAAACAAACTAGCATACCAAAGGGAGGATTTTACCCAACTGTGGGCATGTTGAGCAGCTGTGAAAAGGTTCGAGTAGACTTGAGACCTCTGACGGGGTGATACTAGAGTTTTCCTGAGAATCTTTATAAACCTGCCTTGTTGAGACTGTGGGACTAACTAGAGACTGTCAGTGCCTGCACAGATGGAACAACCTTGTTTACCTGCTGGAAGATGGCAAAGTCCCAGATAGTAGCCGTATTTGGAGCAGCAGTGATAAATATTTCTATAATTTTTAGCCATTCTCTGCCTTGTTGGTATTCATTAGAGTGGGTGATGATACTAATGTGTACCAACAATATAGGGTGGGGATGAGAGAAAAGAGATTTAACCCTTTACTCCATGAATATTCATGTAAGAAATGATGACATCATGAATATTAATTAGATTATTTTTTTAAATTGCATATAAACACTTGATACTTTTGCGAAAGTAGAAACTATAGAATCAGATCTATATATTTCCATAAGCAAACACAGCAGACCCTGATCAGATAGCTCCTATAGGAGCCTTCTGATCTGGCTCTTCCCCGTTTGCAAAGGCATAAAAAGGTGTTTTCATGGAGGAAAGGATTAAAGAGATCAGAATGCCTTTAAACCCTTTACTTCTTGAGTATTCATGTGAGAAATAATCACATTACAAATATTAATTAGCTGAATTTTTATAATAGCATATGAACACAAGAAGTTTTGTCCATTGCAGATAAGACCCTGATCAGACAGCCTGTAAAGGAGCTGTCTGATCTGAGTACCTGGAGTAAAGGAATAACCCTTTTCTTCATATAAACACCTTTTCAGGCAATTGCAATCAGAGTAGTCCCAGCTCAGATGACTCCTATAGGACCCGTCTGATTAGGGTCTGCTCTGTTTGCTTCTGAATCTATGCTTTTTTTTTGTCAAAGCAAAGAAAAAAATCCTTGAAACGTTTGCATTATAAAAATTCAGCTAATAAATATTCTTGATGTCGTTATTTCTTACTTAATAGAGTACAGCTGTGAATAGCGTTTGGCTGAGAAATGAGAGATTGGAGTAGAGGTGTACTGCTCTTATCTACAGGTCCTACACTGTGGTAGGACTCAATGCAACATTACATGCCAAAACAAACACTCTTCTCATTCAAACTTGTTAACTCTTGGAGAACTATATATTTTTTTACCTGTGTACAGTAGAACCTGTCCTGAGCAGCCAGTCATTTATTGCACATTGCAAAAAGCAGCCAGTCATTTATTACACATTGCAAAAAGCAGCCAGTCATTTATTGCACATTGCAAAAAGCAGCCAGTCATTTATTACACATTGCAAAAAGCAGGTGGTTGCTTAGTGCAGGGTAAAAGTAATGTAGAAAGCTCCTAGAGGAGCTTTTTGCATTACTTTTGACCTGCATTAAACTACCACCTGCCTTACAGACCCATAATTAGACCTCTTTTTGATGGCCACTTAAGACAGGTTCTTCTGTACCTTATCAACTTAATACAGTCCATACATTGTAGATTGATTCTACAGAGTTTTAGATAAAGGAAGAATTCAAGTATTTCAAGTAATGTTCAAAGAATGGGTTGCGAAATGTTTAGTTTGTCCTTAAATATGCTAAGTTCTAATTGAAATTGTTAAGTAAAATTTCATTTACCACTGGTTACAGGATGAATGTCACCAAGCCTAATTCGTCATTAGGCTAGTATGTAATAGTTTTAACCATTTGAATGCATTAAGCAAGTGTCCTTGGTATTGCAAACTGTAAAGACCCAGATCAGAGGGCACCTAAAACCGCCTTCTTATCAGAATTTACACTGAATTTCTTTCAGAATTCTCTAGTAAAGAATACCCTTGTGTAATGAATGGACTCTGTAGTTAACACTTTACTCCTTTGCAATCAGAGTAGACACCGAGTGAGACAGTTCCTATAGGAGATGTCTGGCCAGGGTCTGCTTTTGTTTGCTATTGATGTAATGTAGATATGGTATTCTATAGTTTCTGCCATGGCCAACATATCCTGTGTCTCCATGTTCTGTCATAAAAAATAATCTAATTAATATTCATGATGCCATTTTTTCTTACATAAATATTCATGGAGTAAAGGGTTAAACAGTGATGGACCATTCCACTTTGAAGATTAAGTATTCTGTCCTTTATTGAAGAGGATGTACAATCAATCGGCTTCAATGAGAGTCTGGCTGTTTTTTGTTTTTTTTAACCCGTTCGCTCATATAAACGTGTTTTCACGCATTTGCAAACAGAGTAGACCCAGATCAGACGGATCAGGGTCTGCTCTGTTTGCTAATGGAATTTAATAGACCTTTTTCTTTACCTTCCAAAATGGCTACAATTTTCCACCTTCCATATTTCATTATAACTATTTTGTTCATGAATATTTAGTAGATATTGAAATTTGAAATAAACATAGAACAGGGAAAGTGTGAACTCATCTCTGGTCAAATAGATGTAAGAAATAATGTTCAGAAACTGAAGCATCTGATTTTTATTATTCAATAAGCAAACAGAGCAGACCCTGGTCTGACGGCTTTTGCAGGAGCTGTCTGATCTGGGTCTACTCTGTTTGCAAAGGCGTGACAGGTGTTTATATGAAGGAAAGGGTTAAATCCACAGGAAACAATAACATTTGGGTCACACAAAAGTGAATTGTCATGGAAAAATGTGGAAATATGGTGTGATACATAGTTTGAGTTTATGTAAATGATGTTTTTTTGTTTTTAAATGAAATCCATTTGAAGCTATTATGTTTAATGTCAAATGAAAATAGTATACTTTTTTTTCAGTATTGTATCGGCCATTATTTTATGTTACACGTGCAAATGAAGTATCCACCTGGATCATATTGTTTCAACATGTACCTACCTACTTCTACATCTCTAATCCTTTACCTGATGACATCATGAATATTATTTTTTTTATTATGACATGTGAACTATAAAGCATATTTTTGCCCAGACAGAAACTGTAGAATTAGATCTATATTATTCCATAGGCAAACAGAGCAGACACTGATCAGATAGCTCCTAAAGGAGCTGTCGGATTCGGGCCTACTCAGTTTGCAAAGGTGATGAAAGGCGTATTTATGGAGTAAAACCCATTCCCTCATTTTGATGCCTTTTGACGTCCTTGAAAAAGTCACTTCTTGAATTTGCAGCATAGGATCAAATGCTCTATTTATCACAATGGTTTCAACACAACACAATTCTAAAATTTACCTGTTTTCTAGTAAATTCTCTCTGACAGTAGATTTATAAATTAACAGAGTAGGCCCTGATCAGAAGGCTCCCAAAATATCTGGGTCTACCTTGTTTTGGCCAAGAGGTCAAAAGGATATCTATGAAGTAAAGGATGAACAAGAAACATTAATTTTTAGCAATTCTGTTTTAAATCATATAAAATGGTTTAAATCATACAGTAAAACCACTGTAAGATGAAAGATATTTTTTTTATGAATAATTACCCACTGAAAGAAATAAATACAGTAAAATCTCAGTGAAATAAACAGCAGTTAAGAGGGGGTGGGGATGTGAAAAAGGGGGTACCTGCATATGTTGCATTAATTTTGTTGTGCATTAAGTAGCAACTGCTTTTTAAATCCCTATATTTATTAGCTTGTCTGATTTTGAAAGAAAAAGTCAAGGTGTTGTTACTGCCTTGGTGTGATCATGGATCTTGTAGTTCTGCAAACATTTTACATTTTGTCAACAGTTTCACTATCAGTACAGCTAACCCTATTAAGCATCACTCAGTTGTCCACCGTCACAATGGCTGCACTTTGATTAGGGACAATCACTCTATCATGTACAGTAAAACCTCTCTATAACGACCACTAAATTACATCAATTATTTTGTGTTAAAGGCAGGTGGCTGCTTAAAGCAAGGTGAAAGTAAAACAGAACGCTCCAATGGGAGCATTCTGTTTTACTTTCACCTTGCTTTAAGCAGCCACCTGCCCTAATTACAAACTAATTAGCACAATTTAGTGGTCGTTATAGAGAGGTTTTACTGTATATCTAAAGCCTTAGCATCTCCATAGGATGCCCTTGTTCATCCAGTTGTTTGCTTTAACCCTTTACTGCATGAATATTCATGAATATATGTATTAACCCTTTCCCTCATATAAACGTGTTTTCACGCATTTGCAAACAAGAGTAGACCCAGATCAGATGGCTCCTAGAGGAGCCATCTGATCAGGGTCTACTCTGTTTGCTAATAGAATTTGATAGATCTGTTTCTTTACTTTCTAAAATGGCTACAGTGTTCCACCTTCCATATTTCTTTATAACTATTTTGTTAATGAATATTCAGCAGGTATTGAGATTTGGCCTAAATACAGAACAGGGAAAGCGTTAATATTAATATGAATTAGCATAATGGTATAGTTATACAGGATGGTTTGGCCATCGTAAATATTCTTAAGATAGATCTGTGTTAACCTAAAAACAAACACAAGACGCTAATCAGGCAGCTGATATAGGAGCCGTCAGATCTGGGTCTACTCTATTTGTAAAGGCATTAAAAGGTGTATCTATGGAATAAAGAGTTATGGAAACTTTACATTATTTTTTACAGTGCAGTACAACCTGTATTAAGCGACTTTATATTAATTGGACACAGGGATCTTAAAATGTAGGTGGTTGCTTAAACTATTTGCTCCCACGATCCCATATATGGGATGTAGGCAAACAGTGTAGACTGATCAGACGCCGCATAATACGGCATCTGATCAGAGTCTTCACTGTTTGCTGATAGGAATTTCAATATAAAACAAAACGAAATTGAAAATTTAGGTCAGGCACCCCTTCGATAAAAATAAACTAATCCAACATATAATCATGGAAGAATACACTGGGAGCAAATGGGTTAATACAGGGCTAAATTAATGCAGACAGCTCCTATAAGAGCTTGCTGCATTACTTCTGACCTGCATTAATCTACAGACCCATTATTAGACCTCTTTTTGATGGTCACTTAAGACAGGTTCCACTGTATGGTAATGAAGTAGGGAAGCCTTATTCACGACTGTTCGGGAAGGGGCCGATAGGGGACAGGTTTGTACAGTATCTCTGCTGTCTTTGTCATCCTCTGTAGCATTCTGTGATGTTTATTACATGACACACGCATTAACCCTTTACCTCATCAATATTCATGTAAGAAATAATTACATCATGTAAGAAACAGCTGCAGATAAAGGTGCATACCCAAATACTAAAATCGTCATTTCTCCATCAAACCCTATACTGTGACCACTCTTTAGACTCGTCTCAAAGAGACGATTCTAAAGAGTGGTCACAGTTTAGGGTTTGATGGAGAATAAAGAAGTTATTCCTGATAATACTTCAAGAATGTTTTTTGCTGAATTTCTATAACAGTGTTTTTTTGGACATGGCAGAATTTGTGCAATTAGATCTATATTATTCCAATTCCATTAGCACACAGACCAGACCGTGATCAGACAGCTCCTGTAGGACCTTTGTGATCTTGGTCTACTCTGTTTGTAAAGGTGTTAAAAGGCATCTCTATGAGGTATAGGGTTAAAACTTTTGGCCAAATTGGTCAGCTGTATCGTACTTATATGTTAACTGTTGTTGCAAAATCACATGTTTATCAGCATGAAGAGGAGAAATTGTATTTTTTAATCTGCGTATAATACTTACTTACGGGTTGCAAAAGCGAATTTCTTATTCTGTAAATCATATTAGAAGTTTGAGGTGAAAATAATTTGAATGTTGTCAAGCTATTTAGATATTTGAGGGCTAGCATAATAAGGTGATTGGTTATGCTTCTGTATTTCTGTGTAGGGTTGATAAAATATATACAATATTGACAGACATCAATATCATTCTAGGTATTTTTTATAAAAAAAGACAACACACAAGAAAACAGTATATCCAGATTAACTTTTTTTTTTTCTAACTTTTTCTGTTTAGTTGAACCAGTTTACATGCATAGCAGTTGTGACTTTTTGACTCTCTTAATCTGAAACATTTTGCATATGTTTAACCCTTTCCTCCATTAATACACCTTGGCAAACAGAGTAGACCAAGATCAGATGGCTCCTATAAGAGCCGTCTGATCAGGGTCTGCTCTGGTTGCTTATGATATAATATAGATATGATTTTACATTTTCTGCCATGGCGAAGGATTCTTGTCCATGTACTATTATAACAATTAATCTAATTAATATTTATAATGTCATTATTTCTTATATAAATATTCATGGAGGAAAGGGTTAACTTTCTTTGATGGAAAGTCACACTCTTTAACCGTTTCCTCCATAAATACGCCTTTCTACGCCTCTGTAATAACCACTTCTTGAAACCATTGTGATAAATAGAGCATTTGCTCCTATAGGAGCATATGCTTTATTTATCACAATGGTTTCAAACTACAAAATTCTAAAATTTTACTTTTCTCTAGTAAATGCTCCTTTGGGGTAGATTCATTCAAAGAGGTTGGGTCTAAAAATAGCCTATGGAGGAATGGGTTAAAGGTTTAGGAAGTTATTGAGTGTTTGGTGCTAAAGGATAAGGAATATATACAGTTGAACTTCGATATCTCAAACTCGGATAACTTTAACTTCGGGATAACTCAGATTAAAAGTTCGGTCCTTCCAAAATTAACCTACAGAATTGTTTAAAAATATGTCACTACGCATATCTAGAAACACATGTGACAGCTTAATGCAGGTTGAAAGTAATGCTTAAAGCTCCTACAAGAGCTTTCAGCATTACTTTGATATGCATTAAGCTGTAATCTTGAGAAATTGTCCAGATTAGAAATTGGATGCCTCAAACTTTTGTAATCTCAAAGTAATTTGTACGGTCCGTTGAAGTTCAACTGTATTAGTAATTGAGAACTAGTCTAAGTACAAAACAGTTTTAACTGAATTCTCTTAGCACTCTCTTATGTTCTGAAAGCAAAGTCTTCTTTCATTTCTTTCAAAACCCACGATCAGAGTGTCATACAGTTTGGATCCTGATGTGTCACCAAAGTAGTCGGTGTCCTGTCTGGATCAAAACTGTTTGCATGGATTGTCAGGTGTTCACCTCATAAATATGTTGTTGTTTGAGCTGTTTTGTACTTAGTCCTGGGTATATGATTATTAATGTATTATCGCTAATAAACTTCTCATAGGGAGGAGCATTTTTGAAAAGGAGCTTCTTGTATTTTGTACAGATAGTTGCTTAATGCAGTATGAAAGCAATGCAAAAATATAGGAGAGCTTTCTGCATTGCTTTCAGATAACATTAAGCTACCACCTGTATTTGAAAAACTTGTATTACTTTATTTAATGGTTATTTTATAGAGTTTTAGTTGTTTTATTCATTGTTACAGAGCCACAGATAAAGGTGCATACTCAAATGCTAAAATCATCATTTCTCCACCAAACCCTATACTTTGACCACTCTATAGAATCGTCTCAATTGATTCAAAAGAGTGGTCACAGTATAGGGTTTGGTGAAGGAATAAAGAAGCTATTCCTGAAAAGGATTTAATGTATGCATCTAATAATGGAGCTCTGTTGTTAGTTTCCCTTCCAGAAGTAAGGGGGGCGTTATTAGAGAGAGGCTGTTTATAAGGGAGACTATAAAAGTATAGTTTCCGTACAAATAAATAGATAGGATTATCCCTTTACTCAATGAATATTCATGTCAGAAATAATGACAAAATGAATATTGATTAGCTTAATTTTTATAACATGAAGACTGGAATCATTTGCCATGGCAGACACTGTAGAATCAGATCTATATTATTTCAATAGCAAGTTGAGCAGACCGTGATCAGATAGCTCCTATAAAAGCCATCTGATCTGGGTCTTCTCTATTTCCAAAGGAGTTAAAAGGTGTATCTGTGAAGTAAAGTGTTAATGGCAGTGTGTCCGTCTTAATTAAGCTAGTGTTACACTATAAGGGGCACTTGGACATTTGTAGACCCAGTTCAGCCATGACAGAGCTGCTGAACTGGATCTACACTGCTGCAGTAGTTGGCAAAATACTGTTGATTGTAACAATTAGACAATAGTGCAGACCCAAATCACATACAGTGTACCAGTGCAAGAGTGATCTGATCATAACTATTTGAAAATGCCCAGTTTGGGTTAGCACTGGACAGAAATTTAACAATGTACAAATGTGCTATATACAATTACATCTATTCGAATTTTGTTTGTTGTAAAGTTTTGTAAATGTTTAATTTTTGTTGTTTATATCTGAGTATGATGGAAAGTGAAAATAAATCCAGAAACTATTTTATTAGTTTATGCAAAGTTTAGTTGTAATAGCATCAACTCTATATTAAGAAGTTTCTTCCATTATTGTGGTGGGCTTGTAAGCTAAGTGGTGAGAGTAGTGAAATCTGTGCTATCCATGAATTGAACTTGACATTTCAAAACATGCTTTCTATTGAAGCGTTGAATAAAATAATCACACTATAACAACTTACAAAGCTGCTTTGAAAATATTTTTTCAACATTTGAGAGTTTAATGTAATTAACCCATTCCCTCATATTGACACCTATGTAAAAGTCACTTTCTGAAACCATTGTGATAAATAGAGCATTTGCTCCTTTAGGAGCAAATGCTCTATTTATCGCAATGGTTTCAAACTACAAAATTCTAAAGTTTTCCTTTTCTCTAGTTAATGCTCCTTTTTGGTAGATTTATTCAAAGAGGTTTGATCTAAAAATAGCCTATGAGGTAATGGGTTAACTGACCGAAACTTGTGCGAATTGTGATTGCATAATCCTTTACCTGATACAGATGGCTTTGTGAAACATTGCCCAACACTGTAGACCCGGATCAGACAGCTGCTGTAGGAGCCGTCTGATCAAGGTCTGCACTCTTTGCTTATGCAATGATAGTTTCTGCCATGGCTATAATTTCCATTGTTCATAATGCCATTATAGAATTAATCTTATTACTATTGTTGGTGTCATTATTTCTTACATGGCGGTCAGGTAAGGAGTTACATTGCTGAAACTTAGAACATGTGTGCTACTGGTATTTGGTCCTGAGTCACCAAATTGTACACATACTTTGGAGAAAGAGGGCATCAAATTTAACCCTTTCCTTCACATGAATGCATTTATATGCATTTGCAAACAGAGAATATCCAGATCAGATGGCTCCTATAGGAGCTGTCTGATCAGGGTCTGCCCTGTTTGCTAATGGAATTTAATTGTTCTGTTTCTTTACTTTCTAAAATGCCAACAATGTTCTGCCTTCTGTATTCCATTATAACTATTTTGTCTATGAATATTCAGTAGGTATTGAAATTTGGAATAAACATTGAACATGGAAAGGGTTAATAAATATGTTCTGCATTGAGCTTGAAGAGCTTTCGTGCAATGTCAAGATAGGGCATTTAGATGGCTCAGAGCAAACTATTGTAACTATTTAAGCTTTATAAACATTTACAAATTATTGTCTACCTAAATTGTCTATGTAGATTCTTCTTTCATTTCAATTAAAAGATGGTATAAATATGTCAAACGGTAACATGTCATCATGTTTGAATTCAAACCATTGAGGTGTCAAACAGTAACTTTGAATTTCACTGGGTCCAATTGCCAAGGCATTTGTCAGTATCCAAGCTATGAAGGTGTCAAACAGTAAATGTACATAGCATTGGATCCAAACTGTCAAGATGTCAAACAGTAACTGCATCACACTGAATCCAAACTTTCAAGGTGCCAAACAGTAACTTGGCATCTCATTGGATCCAAACTGTATGCATATACCCCATAGATTCTTGGTGAGACAGTTTTGCACTAGGCTCTTGAAATGTTTGGGCGATTTTTCCAGTAATGCTGGCCATTTGTTTAAACCTTTACTCCATAAATACGCATTTGCAAACAGAGTACTCGGTATACCCAGATCAGATGACTCCTAGAGGAGCCGTCTGATCAGGGTCTGCTCTGTTTGATTTGAAATAATATAGATCATATGATTCTACAGTTGCTATCAGGACGAAAACTTCCTGTGTCCATGTGCTTTTATAACAATTAATCTAATTAATAGATACCATTGTTTCTTACATGAATATTCATGGAGTAAAGAGTTAAAACAGACTGAAAATTTGAGATTCTTACATGAACAATTATTTCCCGGTTATTGTCATTATTTTCATCATTATTTTCCTTCATTGACATTGTTTGTTTTTGATGTTTTGTATGCATGGTTGTAAGTAGGGGGCTTAGTGCAGCTATTGTTTCCAGACTCACGACACTTTTTGGATAAATTCGGGATAAACTATCAAACAGTTTGGATCCAGATGAAAATATTTGCACCTTATCAGGATCCGAATTGTTATTCAGATTGTGCTTATGAGATAATGAGTTAAAGGCAGCCTTACCATAATTTTCTAGACAGCACAGTCTGAATGGTTGCTTAATGCAGGGCAAAAGTAATGCAGAAAGCTCTGCTTTCTGCATTAAGCTAACACCTGCATCTAGCACCCAGAATTATACCTCTTTTAGGTGATCGCATTAGCGGGGTTTTACTGTAATTCAATTTGGCACAATTTTGATAACTTTAAATTAGACTGACATAGTAGCAAATAGTGTAGACCCTGATCAAGGGGCTCCTGAATTTGCAGTTCGATCTAGGTCATTTTGCCAATGTTTGTCTGTCTGAATACTTGGGGCTAATTAGGGGATACACAGATATCTACTTTTTAAATGGTTTTTGTAAAATTTGAAAAAGTTTTATGTTGGATTTATTGCAAGGAGTTGAAGTGAGATTGTGAGATAATGGTAAGGACTGAGTCCATGGAAAAATGGAGGGACTTGGATATTGGCAAAATCTGCAGACCCAGATCAGTTGTAACATTAAAATCTGGGATCTGATCAGGATTTGTACTGTTTGTTACTCAGCACCATCAGTATTTTGTATGTTGCATCTGCAGATGATGCAGATATTGCAGATATAACACAAGTTTTCTATCAATTTTTACATGCTAATAGGTAATTATTGTTTGCTAAGACAATTTTTTTTCTTACATTTCTTATGAGAAATACAGTCAGAGTGTCAAATAGCTTGGAATCTGGTGGAACGCCTAGAGGTATCTAAACTGTTTGCATAGGTAATCACAACTATCCAGCTTGGAGCCTGGTGGAACGCCTAGAGGTATCTAAACTGTTTGCATAGGTAATCACAACTATCCAGATTCTACTAGGTAATCACAACTATCCAGACTCCACTAGGTAATCACAACTATCCAGACTCCACTAGGTAATCACAACTATCCAGATTCTAGGTAATCACAACTATCCAGATTCTACTAGGTAATCGCAATTATCCAGATTCCACTAGAATGCAAGGAAATACAGTAGAACCTGTCTTAAGCGACCGTCAAAAACAGGTCTAATTTTGGGTCTGTAGGGCAAGTGGTAGCTTAATGCAGGTCAAAAGTACTGCAAAAAGCTCCTATAGGAGCTTACTGCATTACTTTTGCCCTGTGTTAAGCAACCACATGCTTTTTAAGATTACTGAGCTCAAATCAATTCAAAGTTGCTCAAGACAGGTTCTACTGTAAGCAACAGGTAATCTTGAACTTATAAAACACTTGTTTTCAGTCTTGTTTGAGAAGTTTTTGGTTTGAGAATGCTTTCATGAATGTAAGTTTTTGCTCCAATAACCAGAACCCATTACTCCATTAATATTTATTGAAGAATAATGACATCATGAATATTAATTAGCATATTTTTAAAGTGACACATGAATAAGGGAATTTTTGGCCCTGAAAAACACTGTGGAATCAGATCTATATTTTGCCCTAGCCAATCAGAGCACACACTGATCTGATGGATCCTACAGGAGCCATTTGATTTAGATCTTCTCTGTTGAGAAAGGCGTCAAATGATGTCTCTGTGGAGTAAAGAGTTAAAAGCTTTTTTGAACATACATCTTGTCTTTGAAAATATTAAAGGTGTGATGATATTTGTCCTATATACTAATTTTGATACTAAATTACTTTATTATGAAATTTTAAACAAATACATTTTATTATCCCTTTACCTGATGAATATTCATATAAGAAATTAATTTACAAGCTGATTTTATGATTTACAGGACATGTTTTCCATAGAAGAAACTGTAGAATAAAATCTTTATACTTCCATAAACAAATGGAGTAGACTTCCATCAGACAGCTCCTATATGAGCCGTCTGACCTGGGTCTACTGTGTTTAGCCTTCAAAAGATGTGTGTCAGGTAAAGGTTTAAGGGTTGGACCTCCTTGTTCATAAATAGAGTGACTTGATGTATTCATGCTATAAGATAACCCTACAAAGTCTAAACATTATCTTGTGATGTAAATGTACCCATGTATATGTGAGTTGTGAGCTTTGTACCCATTGTTTCTGTCATAATTAACAGCAAGCTTCATTAATGCCATGGACATGTAAAGTTCCTGGCTACACTGATTATCCCAAGGATTCTGACACCCAATCTCCCAATCAGTTTGTCTAGCTGAATAAATTATCTTGGCATCACTTTGATAAATTAGTAGCAATTAGTATAGACCCAGATCAAACAGCTCCCACAGGAGCAGTTTGATCCGAGTCTTTACTATTTGCCCAAGTATTGTGTAGTTTTGAAACCATTGTGATAAACAGAGAATTTGTCCTTTGGAGCAAATGCTCTATTTATCACAGTGGCTTCAAAAACTGACTTTTACAGAGGCGTCAAAAGGTGTCTGTATGAGGGAGTGGGCTAATTAAATTAAAGGAGTAAGTAATTTATAAATAGGAAGTGTTTGACAGCATTTTAGAATTTATTAGATGCGCTTTGAAATGACTTTCACAGGCTTGTTTGGATATTTTTGAGACATTTTTAACAATAACTTCAATTGGGCAGCTTGGTATTGGTACAATATGAATCACTTGATTTTGTGTCGCCTGCTTTAGCAGGATGACACTTAGGGATCACTTCTCCATTGTCTGTTTGTTTGTCTATCCATCTGCATCGTCTGTCTGTCTGTCCATCCAGCTTATTTCGTCACACATTTTCTGTCACACCTCTGCTTGCAGGTGACACACCTGTTTTCAAACAATATCATGAATATAGTTGTTTTCATTGACAATGTCTATTAGCAATACAATATTGACTGTCTACTATTGGCTGTCTACCATTGACTGTCTACTATTGACTGTCTACCATTGACTGTCTACTATTGACTGTCTAACTGTCTACTATTGCCTGTCTATTAACCCTGTTGAATGCTGAATTTTCAAAGTGGAATGCCTGTCATTGTTAGATGGTGCAGTCAGTTCAGAAGGAGTTTGAATAGAGGATTTAGAATGGCAAACAGTTCAGACCATGATCAGAGGGATTCTCTAGGAGCCGTTTGATCTGGGTCAACAGTCTGCACAGTTTGTCATTCAAAATCCTCTCAAAAAGTATACCATTACATACATGATACTGAATCGACTCTTAAACACTGATGGACCATTGCACTTTGAATAATCAGCATTTGGCATTCATTAACTCTTTGCATGCTAAGGAAGTTTTCGTCTGCACCAATTGTCGTCTGCTTCAATTCTTAAAATAACTTTTCTCTCATTTCTTTGCAAAAATATGATCAAGATTACAAACAGTTTGGATCCTGATGAGACGCCACATTATGTGGCGTCTCATCTGGATCCAAACTGTTTGCATAGGTAATCATAGTTTCGCCGCTAGCATTCAAAGAGTTAAGATAACTCAACACTATAGGTGAATTTGCAATAACTGTAGTAAATAGTTTGGATTCAGATCAGATGCTGAATGTTTTGGTGTCAAATCAGGATCCAAAACTATTCGCTACTTGGGTCAAAGGTTAGAAAAGAAATGGAAAGTTGTATATTTGAAGCATATAAAATAATTTTTTGCAGATGAAAGTTACTAGATAGTGTTGATTGGTACGTTTTCCTATAGCCGTGTTACTGTATGAAGAGAGATTATTTTTATGCTTTTGTTGACATGTATAAATGATATCGTTATGTTAGCGAAGTATATTGACAGTTGCTTCTATTGCGGAAAAGTATTAAAACACAGAAATCACAATCTCACGCCTCTTTATTGCTCCCTTCTGTTAATTTCGTCCAGATTTTTAGAACTTTAGACATGATGTGCATTTTAGAAATATTATTAGGTAACATATTCTATATATTTCTCCATAAAACCCTGTCTTGGTGATAATTATTAGAATAATGATGAATCTAACAGGAAGATTTTTCAAGCTGTGCAGTACAATAGAACCTGTCTTAAACGACCATTACAAAGAGGTCTGATTATGGGTCTGTAAGGCAGATAGTTGCTTAATGCAGGTCAAAAGTAATACAGAAAGCTCCTTTCTGCATTACTTTTGCCCTGCATTAAGCAACCACCTGCTTTTCAAGATTGCTGTGCCCAGTCAATACCAGGTTGCTTAAGACAGGTTCTTCTGTACTTCATAACAACACCAAGGCGATTTACCTAAACAATGTCGATTGATATCTATATCCTGTGGATGGACTCATTTTCCCGGCGGCGGACCAAACTGATGTGTGGATTTAAAGTTCCAGAGAACTAGAATGTTTAGCTTTCAAATACCAACATAACATTCCATCTAATACTATTACTCTGTTGCTTTTGAATTTGTGTGTCATCAAATTTATTCACATATCCTCCGTTGAATACAAAGTTATAGATGAAACAATACTCCAGGAGAGGATCTCTGCAGTGTTTTCGATCCTATCCTTTTGATCTCGATGCTATATACGAACACTTTATGTGTACATGTATTGTAAAGTTTTATTAAAATAAATAAGTTTAAACCAAACAACAGGCCCTGATCATGCAAATCCTACATGAGTCTCGGATCTGGATCTACTCTGTTTACAAGGCGTTACAACTATGGAGTAAACGGTTAAAATGTGTCTAGTGGGTTGGATCAGGACGAGACACAGACTTACTTGTCGTCAAATTGTTTGTTACCGTGATTAAAACCCTTTCCCTGGTCTATGTTTATTCCAAATTTCAATACCTACTGAATATTCATGGTGAAATGGTTATAATGAAATATGGAAGGTGGAACATTGTATCCATTTTAGAAACTAAAGAAACATAAAATTCAAATTCCATTAGCAAACATAAAGATGTATTAAATACTATACCATCTGGGTCTACTCTGTTTGCAAATGCGTGAAAAACGTTTATATATTTGAAGGAAATGTTAATTAGGAAAAGGGAATATAATTGCAGCAGACGACAAAACCTGCAGGCGACAACACGTGACAGCCAGAGTTCACTGTGATAAGATAATCCAGTCTTCTATTGGTTAACCCTTTACCTCATGAATAGTTATATAAAAATAATGAGATAGTTATTATTAATTTTATAGGCTCCTTTTTATAGAGTAACACGAATACGTGATATTCTGGCCGTGATGGAAATTGAAGATTCAAATCTATGTTATTCCATAAGCAAACCGCAGGCTCTGATCTGACGGCTCCTGTAGGGGCGGTCTGGTCTGGATCTGCTCTGTTTGTAAAGGCACCAGAAGGCGTCTGTATTAGGTAAAGCGTTAACAAACCGTTCTCTGTTAGCTCTTCTCTAGCAGTTTGGATCCAGATCAGAGCAATTCAGCAAATATATAAAATCCCATCTCTCTTCATTTTCCAAGCACGACATTACCCGTGTGGAGGCGGGACGCGCATGTGCTGTCATTTGAAAACGCTATTCAAACTCCTCTGGTCTTTTCTACTGTGTGAACTCTATACCTTAACCCTTTTACCGCCGATGTCGCATAAATGCACCATGACAAATAGTGCAGTCCCAGATCAGACGCCGCCTTTTCAAGGCGGCGTCTGATCAGGGACTTGAGAGAGAGAGAGAGAGAGAGAGAGAGAGAGAGAGAGAGAGAGAGAGAAGGGTCTGCTCTGTTTGCTTATGGTATAATATAGATATCATTCTACACATTCTGCCATGGCCACTATTTGTCTCAAACTCTATTTCTATATCTGTGTTTTATTCCTTTGAAGTTTGCATTTATTTATCTTATTTCCTTATTTAACCCTTTCCCTCTTCTATGTTTATTACACATTTCAATACCTATTGAATATTCATGGTCAAAATAGTTATAATAAAATATGGAAGGTGGAACATTGTAGCCATTTGAGAAAGTATAAAAACAGATCTATCAAATTCCACTAGCAAACAGAACAGACCCTGATCAGACGGCTATAGGAGCCGTCTGATCTCGGTCAACTCTGTTTGCAGATGCGTGAAAACACGTTTATATGAGGGAAAGGGTTAATCGAATGATTTAACAAAATTGGATTGCAGACGACAATTAGAAATTTTGCGCCGAAAGGGTTAACCCTCTCCCTCCTATAAACGTGTCTTCGCGCATTTGCAAACAGAGTAGACCCAGGTCAGATAATAGAATTTGATAGATATGTTTGTTTAGTTTCTAAAATGGCTACAATGTTCCACCTTCCATATTTCATTAAAATCATTTTGTCCATGATTGAAATTTGAAATAAACATAGAACAGGGAAAGGGTTAACTCTGATAGACTATTCAACTCTGAAAAATCAATGTTGAAAGAGTTCACCATTCACTCCATAAATACGCCTTTCTTAGCCTTTACAAACAGAGAAGACCCAGACCAGATGGCTCCTGCAGGAACAGTCTGAATCGGGTCTGCTCTGTTTGCTCATGATATAATTATATAAATTTGATACTGCAGTTTCTGCTTTGGCCAAAACATCCCGTGTCCATGTGCTGTTACAACAATTAATCTAATTTATATTACTGATGTCATTATTTCTTACATACATATTCATGGAGCAAAGTGGTAAAAATTCACGGATCACAGTATGGGAGATTGTGACCAATTCACGTGTAGGTTAGATAGTGACCAATTCACGTGTAGGTTAGATAGTGACCAATTCACGTGTAGGTTAGATAGTGACCAATTCACGTGTAGGTTAGATAGTGACCAATTCACGTGTAGGTTAGATAGTAACCAATTCACGATTAGGTTAGATAGTGACCAATTCACGTGTTGGTTAGATAGTGACAAATTCACATGTAGGTTAGATAATGACCAATTCACGTGTAGGTTAGATAGTGACCAATTCACGTGTTGGTTAGATAGTGACAAATTCACGTGAAGGTTAGATAGTGACCAATTCACGTGAAGGTTAGATAGTGACCAATTCACATGTAGGTTAGATAGTGACCAATTCACGTGTAGGTTAGATAGTGACAAATTCACATGTAGGTTAGATAATGACCAATTCACGTGTAGGTTAGATAGTGACCAATTCACGTGTTGGTTAGATAGTGACAAATTCACGTGAAGGTTAGATAGTGACCAATTCACGTGAAGGTTAGATAGTGACCAATTCACGTGTAGGTTAGATAGTGACCAATTCACATGTAGGTTAGATAATGACCAATTCACGTGAAGGTTAGATAGTGACCAATTCACGTGTAGGTTAGATAGTGACCAATTCACATGTAGGTTAGATAATGACCAATTCACGTGTAGGTTAGATAGTGACCAATTCACGTGTTGGTTAGATAGTGACAAATTCACGTGAAGGTTAGATAGTGACCAATTCACGTGAAGGTTAGATAGTGACCAATTCACATGTAGGTTAGATAATGACCAATTCACGTGAAGGTTAGATAGTGACCAATTCACGTGTAGGTTAGATAGTGACCAATTCACGTGTGGCCAATTCACGTGTAGGTTAGATAGTGACCAATTCACGTGTAGGTTAGATAGTGACCAATTCACGTGTGGGTTAGATAGTGACCAATTCACGTGTAGGTTAGATAGTGACCAATTCACGTGTAGGTTAGATAGTGACCCTCATCATGCTGATAAACA
Organism: Azorinus chamasolen; assembly: GCA_963576725.1. Taxonomy (NCBI): domain Eukaryota; kingdom Metazoa; phylum Mollusca; class Bivalvia; order Cardiida; family Solecurtidae; genus Azorinus; species Azorinus chamasolen. Next base: position 33,339,358 of record OY755246.1, on the reverse strand, counting down.
CTTGCTCAATCCTTTCCATGCTCAATATTCATGCAGGAAATAATGACGTCATAAGTATTTATTAGTTGAAATTTCATAATGGATGAAAACAGAATTGTTTCACATTTGCAGCAGAAACTGTAAACGTACATCTATATAATTCATTTAGCAAGCATAGTAGACCCTGGTCAGACGGCTCCTATAGGAGTCGTCTGACCTTGGTCTTCTCTGTGTGCAAAGGCGTAAAAAGCGTTTATATGAAGGAAAGGGTAAATACATTAGTGCGATGTTTCTTTTTAAAATCACGTTTTAAATACAAACCCATGGCGATTGCTGTAAGGTAGAAAAACTAAACCATTAATTACAAAATATTGTAATGAATGTCAAATATTGATGCGTTTCTTTGGCTTTAAAAGTGTGCCCGGGAGGGTATAAAACAGCCAAGCCCCGGTCGGAGATCCCGGAAGGTGAGTTTTCAAAAACTGTTTTTCTTACCTAAGGCTTATCTTGACATTTTTTACGTATATTACTTTGCCCCGTCGTTCAGTACGCTCTGAGGTAGTGACACAAAGTCTCGAGTAACCCTTTACTTCATATAAACGCCTTTTCACGCATTAGCAAACAGAGTAGACCCATTTCAGATGACTCCTATTAGATCCATTTGATGAGGGTCTGCTCTGTTTGCTTATTGTATAATATAGATCTGATTCTACAGTTTCTGCCAGAGCAAAAACTAATATAAGTACATGTAGATCTGTACATCTAAGTGGCGGTGGTCTAGTGGTAACGCGCTTGACTATCAGTCCGGAGGACCGGCATTCAAATCCCGGTCCCTCCCGGAATTTTCAGAGACGCTTTTCCGTGTCTCCCACCCGCACATACTCTCCACCCAGGGGTTAAAATGGATACCTGTGAGGGTCACTCGCCGGTACTGCGGCTGCATGATTGCGCCATATGTTAGCAATGACCAGGGGAGTAAATGTACAGTCGGCTGAGCGGTCATTCGGACTGAAAGTAGACTATAACTAGGTACTTTTTTCATATCAATGATGTCATTATGTCTTACATGAATTTTGAACAGGTAGATGGTTAAGCTCCAGAATGGACTTTCCTTCATTTCCTCTCAAACAGTTTGGATCCTGACTAGACGCTGAGTTACAGATCCACCCACTGCAGCAATCCCTATTAAACCTTTTCAGGCGACCGGTTTCTGTTGTAGAATAAGCCCATCGAGTAACGTAAGCTCATCAAAGTAACATTTACAGCTAAAATAATCTGTTTTTATTTTCGAAAATTGCAGGTTTTGATTTTTCTGTACACGTATTTTGGTAAAACCCTTTCCCCTGATGAATATTTACGAAATAAATATGACGTCATAGATATTAATTAATGGTATTTGAACACAGCATATGTTGGCCATGCCAGAAACAGTAGTATCAGATCTTTGATTGTCCATCACTTTGTTGGCCTTGATGTAGATATTACAATAAAAGGTCACACGTGAATGCGGGGCATTCAGAAGAAATGCACTGTACATAACCATACTAACATGAAAAAAAAAGATATTAAATTTAATTTAAGCAAACAGAGTATATCCTGATCAGACGGACTCTACAGGATCTGTCTAATCTGGGTCTGCACTGCCTGCAAGGGCATAAAACGGCGTCTGTATCAGGTAAAAGGTGAACTGTCCGCTAACCTGACTTGTACAGCAAAACCCCGCTAATGCGACCACCTAAAAGAGGTACAATTATGTGTGCTAGATGCAGGTGGTAGCTTAATGCAGGACAAAAGTAATGCTGAAAGCTCCTAGAGGAGTTTTCTGCATTACTTTTGTCCTGCATTAAGCAACCACCTGCTAATAAAGACAGCTATGTTTATTCATGAAGTGGTCGCATTAGAGAGATTTTACTGTATTTGTAAAGAGATTGGCGGTATCAGGTGATGAAACGTCGAGTAACTCGGCGTCTCATCAAGATCCAAACTGTTTGAAATTCAGTCAAAAGTTTCTCAAAAATTTGAACCAATCGGAAATAAGTATATAAGTAAACATTTAAGCAGACATATTATTACAGCAGATTAAAGGATAATGTTAGTCAAATACGAATATAACAAATACAATAAAATCTCGATAATTCGAAATTTTAGTACAGAAGAATTTTCAATCCTTTTAGGCAGGTGACTGCTTAATGCGGTATGGAAGTCATGCAGAAAGCTCCCAGAGGAGCTTTCTGCATGACAGTCACCATGCATTAAGGTGTCGCATGTCTGAAAGATTAACTCTTTCGCTGCCAAGTTCTGTCGTCTGCTAACTTTGTCGTCTGCTACAAACTTTCATTTTTTTTTATTTTCTTCATTTTTGTTTCAAAAACATAGTAACAGTAACAAACAGTTTGGATCCTGATGAGACGTCGAGTTACTCGGCGTCTCATCTGGATCCAAACTGTTTGCATAGGTAATCACAGATCCGGCATTGGCAGCGAAAGGGTTATTTTAGTGTTCAAATAATCGAGATGTTACTGTACTTGAAAAAACCTGACCGAACGCCCAAAGGCTTTTTAAGAAGTCTGACTAAAATGTGTTTTTTTCTACGCCTCTCTCTATATGGCATATATTTATCAGTTGTAATTAATCACTCGTGTCACAAAGTAAGTACGTTTGGATTGAAAAAAAACCCACCCTATAGAAACTAGCTTACCACCGCAATAAGACATTGCTGTCATTAAAATACTGCAGGTATCAGTGAGTTTGGTGTTAGTCTACGGTGTTTGTAGAACCCCTAAAGGCTTTCTTTTCACTCAGTTATGGGTTAAACACAGACGGACTATTTCCTCATGTCAAGGATCATAAGATCTCTTAACTCATTGTACGCTTACAGCTTATCGTCTTCAAGACCTGTTATCTACTACATCAACATGCTTTTGTTTTCATCTTCTCTTGGTCCATTACCTGATGAATACATTGTATACACGTCAAAATAATCACAGTATGAATACTAAGTAGAGTATTGTTTATAAAACACAGGTCTGTTAGGTCACTGAAGGAACTATACTCAACAAAGTTTCTAATTGGTCATCTGCTAATCTTAAATATGTTTAAAGCTAATTAATATTGTTTTTTTAAACTCTGCATACAAGTTGACATACACATAACCTTTTGATGGTTACTCTTTTTGCAATAACATGTTCTTCCCTCTATGCATATTACATTTGCGTACAACCTTCTGGTTTTCATATTTTGATAAAAATGTCATATGACCAATTAGAATTGTTTTGAGTATATATCTGTATTATTCCATAAACAAACAGAACCAACTCTATAGGAGTCGTCTTCTCTGAGTTTAAGAACTTTGTTTTCAAATGCGTGAAAATGCATTAAAATTAGTTAAAAGGTCAAACATTTTCAGTAATCGCTGAACTCTTCGCAGAGTGTAGTTGCGATGAAACGATAAAACATGTGCAGCAGTATGGGCAAATGAAAACGAAAAGGTAAACTTGACATTATATACATGTACACCATTTAAAAAGCGGATAAAATCAGAGGTCGACATCCAGTACGTTGCTGTGTATGTGTCGAGGGCAAAACGGAAAAATTTCTTAAGTTGATCGAACCACGGCATGGTCTGGGAGTCGATTCCGTAAAACAATGCTGTCGAGCAAGAAGCTTTGCTGGTTCGACGATGTCCTACACTAAATCTAATTGTTGAGAGTTTCCTCTTGTAGTTCTTGCAGTACGACGTGGGGCGAGTGCGCGCGCGTGTGTATGTATGTGGGTTACAATATTGGTCAAATTCTACAGAAGCAATAACCCTCACCGCCCCAGGTGCATCCGTGATAACTTTTGCAAAACGTTAAAATCCACGAGAGAAGCAGAGTAACACGGCGTGTCCTCAGTATGCAAACGGGTTGATACTGATTGTATTGTGTTTTTTTAACCTGAAGCAAACGGCATTCTTAGCAGATGAAATTCATTTGGCGCCAAAACGGTCAAGCTACTCTGTGTTTGATCTGGATACATACTGTCTGCATAGGTAGTCAATAAATGGCCGCTAGTATGTACATATGTAACAAATATTAATCATTATGTCACTGAGTGGGAGTGGTGGTCCATTGGTAGGACGTTAGACTTGGGATCGAAGGGTTCCCGGTTCGAATCCTGCCATCGGACTATCAGAATTTTTCTGAGCAAAAAATGCATCCCACGTTTGCTCCTCTCTACCCAGGTGTATAAATGGGTACCTGTGAGAGAAATAAGTCAATGTGCCATGGCTGCCTTAGGCGCCGAGCGTTAATGGCCGACTTATAACCCAGTGATCAGGGGGTAAATTGTGAAGTCGGGAGAATATGTACATTGTAGGCATATGTAGTTCCAGACTATAAACCTCACCTTTACCTTTTACCTTTTATGTCACTGTAAAACATGTTTACTCAGATTCGGATCTGTTCAATTTCGACTACGCCCGACTCACTCAAGGTTTTGTAATGTTCGTGTGTCAAACAGTTGGGACCCTGACGAGACGCTGAGTTTCTCGGCGTCTTATCTAGCCACATGTTGTTTGAAAATGCAAATTTGTTTTCTCATACCAGTTTGTGTATGCGGCAAGGGGAAATGATTTTTCAGAGCTCTAGATAAGATACATGAATTTAAACATCTTCAAGAATAACCCCTTTATTTCTCTTCGAGACGATTCTAGAGTGGCCACAGTATGGGGTTTAGTAAAGAAATAATGATTTTAGTATTTGGGTACGCACCTTTATCTGTAGCTCTGATATATATTTCTAAAAAATATTACTGAGCGAATTAACCCATTTATATCAAGTGGCCTTAACCCATTCCCTCATATTGACACCTTTTAACGTCTCTGTAAAGTCACTTTTTGAAACCATTGTGATTAATAGAGCATTTGCTCTATAGGGGCAAATACTCTATTTATCACATGGGTTAAAAACTGCACTAAAAATAAAAATAAATCTTCCTTTTTTCAATTAAATGTTCATTAATATTTTGCTAGATTTTTTCAAAGAGGTTGGGTCTAAAAGTAGCCTATAAGGTAATGGGTTAAAACGGAACACAAGTATACAATGTATACCTAATTACCTATATAAGAGGGCTGCTGCAGGAACCCCCCTTATCAGGATATGCACAGATTGCTTCAGAGAGGGTATTTTCTATAGGTTACATCGGCAAATGAATTCATGCAGAAAATCTCCTCGAATGAAAATAAGTTTTAATCAAAATACATACTTTGGACGGGTTCAAGGATAAAATGGATTGTCTCGATTTCCTAACTCGTCTGGGGGACCAGATTAATAGAATCAAACATGGATTTTGTTAAAGACGGGGTTTTCTATACCCGAGGTTGGTCTGTTCCAGTCGGAAACGAGCTTTAGCGAGTTTCCGATAGGAACAGACCAACCGAGGGTATAGAACCCCCCGGCTTTAACAAATCCCATGCTTGATTATTTTTCTCGCTGAAATACGCCCTAAAACCAAGAAAATTAACGAATTTTGTGAAGTACTACTTTACATTGCGTAATACGACTTCCATATCTAATAGCAACATACCGCAGCATAACTTTAGGCGTGACACCAAATTCTTGCATAAAACGTGCTGTTGTAGTCCCGCTAGACCATGTATTAACAAGGCGATTCTCGTGCTCACGCGCTGTTGTTGACCGGTTTTAATTACATGTATACCTATTACGGGCCTAAGGTAAACAATGGACGCGAATGTTACAGCGTTTTGGCCTAAGCTAGGTGAACGCCGGGGTGTGAGTATTTCCAGGAGCACCGACAATGAACTGTTTTTAGTGATAGACATATTGAATGAAATTCCGTGTAAACGGTATTTGGTACAATCATGAATTGACGTCGAAAAGAAAACAGTGGCCCGGAAACAGCATAAATCGACGAAGTGTCAAAGAAGTGTATAGTTTTGCTGCCGTTGTTTTGCTTGTATTTTGAAGAATTAAATTGATGCAGGAGAGCAGAAAATTGGTTTTATGCAAGAATAGCGTTAATACACGTTTGTTTTCGGGCAATAACATCTGCAGTGTCCCTCGGGAATGTTGTTGCCCTCGCCCTTCGGGCTCGGGCCAACAACAGTCCCTCGTGACACTGCAGATGTTATTGCCCGAAAAAACGTGTATTAACCATCTAATGACGTCATTTGTTATGACAACCACAAACGTTACGTTTTGGCGTAAATATAAAAGACTGAGTGACTACAAAACAACGTCTTCGGTTAATTAAATAGGCTTTTAAAGTGTTTATATGATAAATAGAATTTCATATTCGTGCTAATTACTTATATTAATTTCAATTCATAAGGTTGTTGCCTATAGAAATGTTGGTATAATTCTGTAAGAAGTCCTTCCCTTGTATTGATTTTACCCAATCGCGCGTATGAATACACTAGTCACGGGGTGTTCCAGATATGGATTTCTAGTACGGCTATTTTTAGTAACTCAGCTTATCTAGCACGACTGAGAAGCGAGAAAGATGTATCATATGAGAATTACCGAAGTCATCTCTATCTGTAGCCTCTCTGAGAATATTCGGCAATTCCAGCGCAGTACATTCCTTCAATTTATTAGACAATCTCTGTCTTTGACCATCATGACACTGATTGCCTCCAAGAGTTCCTTGTAGAATTTCTCGGATAGTTTTTTGTTGTGTCGGATAAAATGGCCAAACCAAACCATCTGGAGTCGGCTGATGGTAAACAGAAGAAGACTCCGGTGTGTCCACAAGGTATTTAACCAGATTACGTACATATTAATTGGGTTTGCTTTCAGTGTATGCTATGCGGATGAGTTTACGGAGCATTTTCATCTCGAATGACAGGCTCCGTCCCTCTGACCCGGCAAGTAGTACTCCACACCTTTACAAGAAGATGGGAACGGTCTCTCGAAGAAAATGCTGAAGAGGACTGGTTATGGCAGATATCCTTGTTTACTGGAACAATTCTCCCACCTTACCGTTCTGGGTCCATGCTTATAAAGCTTTTAGTTGAGTCTGAGATCGTTCTCAAGCTTTTGATTGGTCAGATTTGAGCCTTTGGCTCAAATCTGACCAATCAAAAGCTTGAGAACTCAAATCTGACCAATCAAAAGCCTGAGAACGAAACTCAGACTCAACTAGAAGCTTTATAAGCATAGACACAGAATGTCATCGCTGTTGGAAGCTTCATAGACAACCTTGCTAGTTTGTTTCAGTCCAGTTTCTATTTTGAAGCTTCTTAGGATCTGCCACATGTCGCAATAAAAGGTTTTAAATTGTCACTGTAAAAGGCTTTCTCAATATCTATGAAGTTGTATGTGGAAGAAATATCTGAGATAGAGATGCTTTCCTATGATAATCTTGCAATTAATGTTCTGCCTCACTGTTCTTCTATCTGTTCCTCTGCGAGAATTTGTCCATCCTCAGCTTTGAATTGGTTAAGAATTATTTTAAGTTTAACCTTGCTTGGATGCATGATTAAACAGTTACGGCAGTTATATCGTCGTAGATTGCCTTTTTGTGTTCTTTGCGTACAAGAAAATGGATACAAAGTTAAAGGTGTATTCTCGCGTGGGCCATATGCTACTCTCGCCGACCTGACAACCGCCATTCCGCATGGCAGTCTAGTACACGTTATTGACGTGCATTTGCTAGATTCAAAAAGCGTTTATCAACATGACATCCGGAAACAATGTATACTATTTCTGACATGAATAGGCTTCGTAGCGTTAGATTTGGTATAGTATGTGTAAGAAAGTCCACAGAATATAGCCATGTGTAAGGAGTGCGCACGAATATACAAACAGTAGGCTCAAGGCGAAATCACGTGACCATAATATGAATAAAATTATTCTGCCAGATGCTACTCATTGAATAAAGAATGCGCGTCGGATGACCTTATGCAAGCGATTAGGTAATCACATATATAACTTCGAAAGCAACTCCGAGTGGTCAGTTTGATAAGCATAGCGGGAAACGGTCGAAATGTCAGCTGCAACTGAATCACTCACTAGAAAGAGTGTTAGATCTAATTATTTCCCTATTAGATCCGCTATTTTATGCCAAATATCAGAAATTTGATTTTCAAAACATTTTCCCATGCAAAGAATACTGCAGCGTCTGCAACGCTTTGATTTAGTAGAGGTATTACCGATGTATGACTCCACTCTTCATGTCACTTCTCTTGGTCAAGATATTTCTGACATGGACCTATAACGGTTTGTAGTGCAGCCTCATCTCTATACTTCAAACGTTTCGATGAATTGTTGTCAAAACCAGATGACAAGCTGTATATTAGAATACGGACATTCTATGTTCCGATCGTTGTTGTTACAGATGGTAACCTGGTCGTAGTTTTCATTCTCCGTTTCGATGAATTGTCATCAAAACCAGATGACAAGCTGTATACACATGTATTAGAATACGGATATTCCATGTTCCGATCGTTGTTGTTACAGATGGTAACCTGGTGGTAGTTTTCACTCTAGTAACTCTAGTGACCTAGTTAACGTTAACTTGTTCGGTCAATTATATATACTTCCCATATCTCACTACGATAAAGTGGCTTTTTGTACCCCCGTGACTTATTATGAGGTTATACAAGCTTTATGGGGATATGCAGATATTATTTATATAAAGTATTTATATCACTCACATTTTGCTGTATATGTTAAATTAACTCCTTCAGTTTAAACCTTGTAAGAGGTTAAATTATATGTATACTATTGAAAGCATATGTAGCATTACAGCATAGTCGTTGCTGTCTGTATTTGATTGTCTTTGTTATACGTGATGCGATTTGTTTTTAATTCTATATCTCAAGCAAAAATGACAGTTGTTTGAATTACACCACAATTACCGCGCAAATACGATGCAGTTACAGTTCATTTACAGTGCAATGTCTGTTTCTATACATATACTATTATGCCTGCCCTTCTGAACACCGAATTGTAGTGTACTTGGATGTCTAGAGTTATCAATGCAGAACTAAATCTAGAATTATGTACATTTACTTTCTTTCGGGAATTCTCGTTGTATTCATATCCTAACAATATCAGGATAAAATACATGTATACCCCGCCTGGGTTTCTCTATACCCTCTCGCCTCTCTCTGGGGTGTCCAATTAGCCCACAGTGAGCAGGAACGGACGTCACTCAACACAAACAAACAATACACGTGACTGTCATATACCTTATATATATTTAACTGAGATTGTTTGTGTATTTTTTTTAATTATAGACTATTCTTTATTATACTGGCCTTGTGCAAGATAGTGTAGACCTCTTTTACCCTCCATGAGCGTTCTTTCTTTTGTCAACTACCCTATAAAATGTTTGCAAAACAAATCAGTTCAAGTTTGGCAGGATAAGGGTAATTAAGTAAAACATGTTTAATTTGTCCAGTTTCATTTACCCATCCTATGCTGAAAAACTAATCTACTCAATCTTTGACTTGCAGAACATTTCAGTGACTTCCGATTCGATCAAACGTTTGGGAAACTTTTGAAGGGTGTCAACCAGCCTGGATCCTCACCGGGTACAAACAGAGTAGGGACAGATCAGACATGTAGGGACAGGCCAGACATACAGGAGCACTCTGATTTGTCTGCTCTGTTTGGTTATGAACTAATATAGATGGCCAACACGTCTTTTTGCATTAAATAATCAGCAACATTGTAATACATAGTCAAACTGTTTAACATTTATTATTTCTTACACGAATATGTATCAGATAACGGGTTAACCCTTCGCTTGCTATTCACGTCAATATACCTATCTGTAAATAGTGAAGACCCAGATGAGACAGCTCCTGCAGGAGCTGTCTCATCAGGGTCTGCACTATTTACAAGTTGATTGTGCAACCAGTACACTCCACAGCAGTGATTGCACAGTGAAATACTTGTACACAGTGAAGATATATGTAATTATACAACAGGGAATGGGTAAAGAAGGAGAACTGTATTTTAAAATTCAGCAAGAGAAGGGTTAATACTGTTTAGTAATATAAACATTTTTGGTACAATTAATATGTCACGCCTGAAAGGCATAGATACGCTCGTAACACGTACCTCCAGTAGGGTAATGTACTCTGGGTATACGATTATACGAGGGGTGTTCCAAAAATAATGTCACTTGCATCGGTGCTCATATAGCGGAAGTGCTTTTGTTCATTTTAATTTGCTCTGCCCTTCAAAATACTCTCCGCCAGCCAGAATACACCTTTTTAGCCGGTCAATCCATTTTTGGAAGCATTTTTCATACTCTTCAATGGGGACACCCATCAGACACTGATAAACAGCAGATCCAAGGGCATTTCTCGAATTGTATCTCCTTCCAGATAAATGATATTTAAGTTTTGGAAAGAGAAAATAGTCGCAGGGGGCCAAGTCTGGCGAATACGGAGGGTGCGGAAGGACGGTAACCTTCTCTGACTCCAAAAAGTCAGTCACAATACGTGCCTTGTGAGCGGGTGCATTATCATGCAAAAGTCGGACATACTTAAGTCCTGTTTTGGGGCGGCTACTTTTGTAGTAGTTCTTCAATTTTCTCAGAACAACGTTTTTATAGAACTTGCCTGTGACCGTTCTGCCTTTTGGCACCGGGATTTGAATAGCTGGACCCTTATTAGTGAAAAAAATAGCATACAAAACCTTCTTTACCGTTCGTATTCGTTTGGCAATACTTGGGCGTCTGGCATTTTTAGTGGCCCATATTCGGTTGGAAACCTTCCGCTTTGGTTCAAAATAATACACCCAGGTCTCATCACCTGTGACTATATTATCAAAAGCCTTTTTACTATATTTTGGGTACATTTTGAGAAGTTTTTTTGCCATTGTTACACGCGTCTTCTTTTGCTCATCCGTTAACAAATGGGGTATCCATCTTGCATTTATCTTTCTAACTTTTAGGTGTTTCTTCAAAATTGCATGAACTCTTGCTAACGACAAGTTTGTCATTCGAGCCAATTGTCTTACGGTGAATCGAGCATCAGTTTTGAGGATATTTCGGATTTTTTCTATGTTACCTTTGGTCGTAGTTGTTGCAGGACGACCTGGGCGAGCAGCATCTTTCAGTTGCTGCTGCCCAGCACTAAATTTAGCTACCCACCTACAAACAGTCCTGTGGGACATTTGGCCCTCCCCATAAATGTCACACACCTCGCGGTGAATATCTACAGCCTTTATGCCGAGTAATGACCTACCTTTTATATAGGCCCTAATTTCAAGAACATTTTCAGCTCGTTTTCCTGTCATTTTGTGTATAGTCTAACGAATAGGCTATGAAACGATGTACACTGTACCGAGGCAAGTGAACGTGTGGACGAGATATTTACCTGTGTCACGAGCCAGTGATCACTCAATCGACACGAGGTGGTTTTGTGCATGAATTGCACGATTTCCGCGAAATAAAGCACAGATGACATTATTTTTGGAACACCCCTCGTAGTCTAAAAACATGAACTGTCAACTGCGGATGACACAATTCTGTCAAATTAATTTGAAGTTTGTAACATTTTACATTTTTTTTAAAACAGTGCTCCCTCTCTAGAACGACACCCTTTGCGATACGAAGATTGTATGTGTTGTTCAGAGGGAGTTGTTATAGGGAGGTAAAATCAAACACAATTAGCTTGTTTGCAGATCCCCAGATCAGGTGAATTTCGAGAACTAAAACCGTTATGCCTCAATCAAACCCTATGTTGTGACCACTCTTTAGAATCGTCACAAAGTGACGATTCTAAAGAGTGGTCACAATATAGGGTTTGATAGAGGCATAAAGAACATACGATGGAAAAAAGTTGTTTCTGGAGCCTTGTTGTTTCGGAAACAGTGACATGCGTTGTTGTAAGGAGGGAATCGTTATTGAGAGGGCCGTTGTAGGGAGGGAGCACTGTACCAAGAATTAAAAACAAAATGGTACAGATAAAATAAATGAAGACATATAATTTTATAAGTTAACAGAACAGACTATGATCATGTACGGCTCATGTCTTTCTCAGTCGATAAACATTGATGAAGTCATGCAGATGTTTATTGACAGTTTGTCAATATTATTTAACCCTACGCTTGCTATTCGCGTCAATATACCTACCTGTAAATAGTGAAGACCCAGATGAGGAGCTGTCTCATCAGGGTCTGCACTATTTACAAGTTGATTGTGCAACCAGTGCACTCCACAGCAGTGATTGCACAGCGAAATACTTGTACACAGTAGATATATATGTAATTGTACAACAGGGCATAGGTAAAGAAGGAGAAATATATTTTAAAATTCAGCAAGCGAAGGGTTAAAATGCGCAGGCAATGACCGACATATGGATCCGAGCTGTTTGTAAATGTAAGCCAGGTTGTGAGGATCGCAACTCGAATATCGAGTTCATTGTACTGTATATAATGTCGTCTACAAATGCATTAATGTCATCAATATGTGGTCTGTTATTATTATCGAATTCAATTATTTTGTGTTTCTTTCAAAACCTTTATTGGCAAATGTCAAACATATTGGAACCGCCTTGTTAAATGGTTACAGTGTTCCACCTTACGTTTTTAATTAAAACTATTTTGTCCCTAAATACTCAGTAGGTATCGAAATTTGGAATAAACATAGAACAAGGAAAGGGTTAACATGGACCATCTCGATATCTCAATTACATATTTAATATTGATGATTCATTTTGAATGCCATATTTTCTTCTATAAATCCAAAAGAATTTAACTTAGAAAAAAATAATTCAGTGAGAGGCACCTGTATCCCTTTTAGACGTAGACCTGTCTATCAATAAAGGATTTATCTCTTCAAACATCCATGACAATCGGGACGACTTTGACTTCCATTGTGTTAATTACCCTCATCTAGAGGGAGATGTCCCTCGTGCTACACCATACGAAGTTTACACTTCACAACTTATCCCTTTTACTGGTAGGGCCTTTTCCCCGTTAAGGATTTCAATATTCACAATCGTGTTATTAACTGTTTTGGCGCCAAATTTAAAAGTGTCGCTGCAATAATAATTTAATATTAAATATAATTCTAAACTAAATAATAAAGGTATATTAGTACAATATTTGTTTTTAAAAACATGTATGCTTGGGCTAAAATAATACAGAAAACAGAGAAGTCCCAGGTCAGATGCCGCCTTGAAAAGGCGGCATCTGAGCTTGGACTGCACTGTTTTCAATGGTGCCAACAGGCGAAAGAGTTAATGAAAATGACATCTCAAAAGTTTATTACCAAAATCTCACACTCATTAACAAATACAACTGTGATCATGCGACAAGGCATTTCGCATCCGGCAATTTGAGGCGATGTGATTTACAAAATTCGTAAGATAGTTAGAAACACCCGTTTTCAAAATCTGTTCAGTAAACGCATAACTTGAAACGTCTGTACTCCAACGACATTACAACGCACTGCATATTTGGTGGTCGATGCCTCTACAATCGATCACCATGAGTCCGTCTTTGCTCGTGCGATGACAGTAAGGACATAGTAATCTATGATAATGAACCCCACGCCCCAAACCTAGAGAAGGAAGGAGGATGTCTAATGTTTGTTGATCGCCGCATGAGCGGCGATCACTAATGGAATGTTCAAAAGTATTTACCCATGTAGGAGTGGTAGCGACAAGTTTTACAAAGTCTATTCCGCGTACATACGTGAGAAGAACCAAATGAATTGGCACATGAGAGCGTGGCAGAGAATAGTTTCTATCTGCATTATTGATGTAGTGAAATATGTGATGTAAAAACCTTCATACGATGTTTAAAAAGAAATTTATCAAACAAATGTACAATGATAACAATAATTATGACACTTTTTTCGTCGAAGTATCGACATTAAATGCCAAAAACAGTTTTGTAAAAACATAAATGAAGCCGGGTCAAAGTCGCAGAATTGAAGCCGGGTCAAAACTGTAGTCGTGCACCTGTTTGCGGTGCTCTCGTTCTAAATTATGCCCTTCAGTGCTGTAGATGGGACTTACAAGACGCGAAAACGTGCTCGAATTTGAAAAATAAGATCATTTGAATCGTATGGAGCGGTATTTGGGTCAAAATTATAGTTCTCAGAAGCTACCCGCCTTATTCTACATGCCTCATTCTATATTCTTCATTCTATATTCTTAATTCTTATCTCTAAACGCTAAATGTTTCAACTCAAATTATTACGAAACTAACTCACCAAATACTAGCTCTACTTGATCTGCCTCATTCTATATTCTTCATTCTATATTCTTAATTCTTATCGCTAAACGCTAAATGTCTCAACTCAAATTATTACGAAACTAACTCACCAAATACTAGCTCTACTTGTTCTCAACCCACCAAATACTAGCTCTACTTGATCTCAGAAGCTAACCGCCTTATTCTACATGCCTCATTCTAAATTCTTAATTCTTATCGCTAAATGTTTCAACTCAAATTATTACGAAACTAACTCACAAAATACTAGCTCTACTTGATGACAACGTTAAAAGGTATTTAGTAATTGTAGAAAAGCATTGTTTATCATTGAAAGTCATTGTAAGGTAAATAATATATAGAGGATATTTGTAATTTTCGGTGGAAGATCGAAATTTATTTCATCGAGTGAACACCAGACGGTATATTTTCATGAGTGGCAAGGGTTATGTTGTATGACGTCATTTTGTATATCTGACAATAAAACTAAAAGAAAACTGTGTTGGCATTACTGCGCGTCATATTTACGTCATAAGTCATATAAGCGCGTCATAAGTCCCCCTGTCGAAATAAAGAACCCAAAGCAGATCAAGTTAGTAACGTATTGCATTGCAAACCCATACACGTTCATAAGCAATAGTAATTCAAAAACGGTGGTAAATGTACGTCTTTCTTTGTTGCCATGTCGAAGTACAACAAACTCTTATCGTTACGAAGAATATGTGTCTTAAGGTGTCGAAATAAGGGTCTTTTACTCTACATATAAACAGAGGTGTCAAACCCAGTATTTTAGCAAATAACATTTCGGCGTTTCGAGAAAGAAAACACGCTAACATTTGGTTTGTTTATATAGAATCTATGCTTTTTGTATGAATGAATTGGTGATAACGAATGGTATCTGTAACCCTTTCCCTCATATGACCGACTTTTGACTCGATCTTGCAAACAGAGCAGACCCATATCAGACGGCTCCTATAGAAGCCGTTTGACCTGGGTCTACTCTGTTTGATTATGAAACAATGTAGATCTGATTCTAATGTTTCTACCACTTGTTCGTGATGCCATGATAAAATACATCTAGGATCTAGATCTAGATCTTATTCATATTCTAACATTCATGATTTTTACATGAATAGATGGGGGAAAGTGTCAACCTTTACCATACTATGAGTGAATCCAAGATTGATTTTGCATGCAGTTTGGATCTAGATCAGACACCGGGTGGTTCAGTGCGGCATCAGTATTCAAGCTGATTGACACCCCGAGTGCATATAGTGAAGAAAGAATATAAAATGTCTGATCGGGGTCTGCTCTGTTTGCTTATGAAATGGTTAGATCTGATTATACAGTTTCTGCCATGGCTAAAAGTCCATGTGTTCACATCAGCCATTTTAAACACTATTCTAATTTTCATGACGTCATTATTTCCTATATGAATATTCAATAGTTGTCATCGCGTAGTGTAGCTAGAGCTAGTATTTGGTGAGTTAGTTTCGTAATAATTTGAGTTGAAACATTTACCGTTTTGGTAGAGTGACTATTGCCAGATAAGGCCTCTATTTTAAGAGTAGGTGAGACCCGTCTGTTAACAAGACATGTTATATACCAAAATGTTTGTTAATGTCTGTAGTATCCGACTCTGCCGGCATAAATTTGGAAAAGTGGTGGCGTTCCGAGAAATCCAAGATGGCGTCCAAGATGGCCGCCGTTTTTGGAAGCACCAGCTTAAGTTAGATATATCAAAATGGCAGAAACATCTTCAAAGTTTCTGAAAATGGTTTGCATAAATATTGTAAAAGACACATTGGCCTTTTTAAAAATTAATCTCTTCTTATTATCATAGTTCATTGTCAAGGTCATTTTAAGGTTAATCGGGTAAAAATACAAGTCTGCGCAACATTTAACCTTAAAGTTTAATTGTTTACATAAAACTAATAGACAATAACTATTCAAAATATACATTTAAATGCAGTGTTATGATTGGCTCACATGATAAAAAAGAAATAAAACACATTCCTGTTACAACCTTGGAAATATTTGGCAATAAGTATTATACTTACCCCACCCACCAGTTTTATAATGGGAATTTTTAAATTAGATTTGGAGGAAGTTCAAACTCTAATTCCGTCACATGGCTTATCTAATTATCAAAAGAATGTAGATTTAATCAGATATAATTGGAACAATTGTATTCTGAGTCTATATTTTAATCGTACGGTCCGTAACTGCTTGAAAACAGGTTACTGCAACGATTAGACAAATGTATTTAAGTAAGTTCTCACATTGTGCGGCTTGTATCAAAATATTTCTATTTTAATAAACATTAAGTATAAACCTACATGTACGCTCCTGGTAAAATATCAACATTGATATAAACCCTACACAAATAGAGTTAAAACCACACAGCCTTTCAAGCATACATTCTGAAAAGTGGTGGTGTTCCGAGAAATATAAGATGTCGACCAAGATGGCCACCAGTTTTTAGCATCTATGTTAGTTAAATATATCAAAATTGCAAAAACAGTTTCATAGATATTGAAAATCTTTTGCATAATTATTATAGAAGGGACACTGGTCTTTGGAAAAATAACTTATTTGGTATTATCATAGGTAATCGTCAAGGTAATTGTGTTAGGTCCGTAACTCTGCTTGAAAATAGGTTACTGCTACAATTAGACACATGTTTCGAAGTAATTTCTCATAGGGTGCGGCTTACATCAAAATATTTCTATTTGAATACACATTAAGTATAAACCTACATGTACACTCCTGGTAAAATATAAACATTGATATAAACCCTACAAAAATAGAGTTGAAACCACACAAGCCCTGTCACAAGAGACGACAGATGAGTGAGTATATCAGCATGCTTGGTCATGATCTGTAAAGCCTTTTTCTTACCGATACCAAACTATGAGGAGCATGTGTCACATCCAGTAAGGCAGTAAACTTGGAGTAAAATGCACCTCTCTTCGGACGATAACTGCATGTATAAAACTGACTGGAATGTATGTTGCCATATCTGTGTACAAGCTTTTCTGCCAGTTTTAAAGTACAAACTGCAATGCCCAGTTCTCTGAAATGAGGAGCAACCAGGACCAAAGCACCTATGTCAGGACTTACTACAACAACATCGCTTAAACCGACTTCTTTCGAATAGGTAATATGCAACATAATCCTAGTGACTGCTTCATCTTGGTTAGAATCATCATGGAATTCAGTTGCACCAGAGGAGACTTTGAGGAATCTTTCACCCATCCCATCAGAAAGGTAAACAACCTTGCCATCTTTCAGAAGGTCATGACAGTTCTCTGTGAAGTACCTGCTATACAGTTTCGTTAACTCTGCTTTGCTTCTGCTGTTGGTTAGTAGGTTCTTCCAGTCTGTAATTGCTATGTTGAATTGCATTACAACAGGTGTAGTGACAGAACATTGTCTCCATGTTTTTGCTCAGTGGCGGGTTTTTGCTCAGTGGCGGACTTTAAACTGTTTGAAACATCTCTGTCAAATATAACATGCAGCCTAGTCTCATCAATGAGCTGTAAGACAGCATGCTATTTTTGTGATGGTTGCCGTCTTATCTTATGGATGCCGGGATATCGTTAAAACTGGAAGTAGCTCAATATCACCATTTAGAGTACACAAATGTGAATCACATGAAGCCATGACACACCACTACCTTGGAAGAGAATACAGTTCCAAAATCTTAAAGCCATGTCATAGTATGGCATTTTTGCCTAAGGAGCTGGCTGCAGCGAATGAAATATCGCCATACCATAAAAAGCAAAACAGTCTGGATGCTGAACTCTACGTACATGGGGGCCAATTGATGTTTTCAAATGTTTCAAGGAAATCAGAACTTGGTCGACATCATAACACCACCATAGATCTGTGAACAAGCTTAATGTACTTTGTGAGTTCTTAAAAAATATAGTACTCACTTGAGTGAATTAATTGCCAACAATTGTTTCCCCTCCGTTTATCTGATACACCTTGGATTTGGCCTTGGCCTTGGATTGGGAAGAACTCATGTTTTTCACCTATGGCCATGGCAATGGATCAAAGTCATAGAACATCTGATTCCCTTCTGATGGCACATCAACAGACTGAGTTATATGTCAGCAGAAGCCGCAACCCCAGTAGCAAAGTTTACAGGTTTTGATGGAGGATTGTTGATAGAAAACGTTTCAAGCACCTGGTAAGGCATGAACTGGGAACACACAGTGCGATTGGAGGCAAACAGGAATGGGAGGAGTCTGGTCTTTGTGTACACATTGAGATCCCATATATACAAAGATACAAAGTACATATTTAATGGTAATGACACTTCATTTAAGTAGTCATGCCAGAATCTGTACAACGGAGAAATCTCTCTACCCTCAGCTTTAAACATTTCAACAAAAGGCTGTATACTGGATTTCAGCCCTGTAATTTCTATTGAATGATCATCAAGGTGATCAACTGAGGTCATTCAAAAAACCTTTAAATGGAGAAATAGTCTGTTAAAGGGGTTTGGGCGAATTTTATAATAACCAGTATTCAATTAACGGAGCACATAGCAGTTTCGTTTGCGCTAATGTTTTCAGCTGTTGTGTCTTGCCTAGATTTGCAAGTATCTAATAATGGATTAATTTGTTTGGATCAATTTCAATATGTTTTAATGTCTTCAAAAGTTTGACAACAAAGGCAACATGTATCTGCATTAAAATCTAACTGCCTCCGCTTCGGTGGTTTTCTTGCAGATGCTGACGTTTTAATGAAAGGTATGGGATATATTACACTGGGAATATTTCACTAGCTCATCGGTAATGGCAACACTTTCAATATAAACTCTTCAAATCTGTTTTTATGTTGTAAAAATTCTCATCTGTAACATATTATAAGGTAATGATAATTCATTTTACTAAATTTCTGGACAAGAATAATGGGACATGCATGTTGGAATAGGAAAGTATTGACACTGACAGCAATAGTCAGTCAAAGGGCGAAAAGTTTTATTGTAAACAAATTTTTCTTCATTTCAGAAATCAATAGTTTTACTCAATCAATAAGGACATATATTTAACATTGGGTATAAAATGTTACCAATATTCATTTTATCTCATATTCTTGATTTATATAAAATTGTTATTTCATGTATGATTAATGTTTACATTTTGAAATGTCAATTTTGGAGCCGCAAATACTTTTCGGTGCTTGTGTAGAAATTACTCTTTCTTTTAGTCCTATATATACAAATATTGCATTATTAAATGATTGCCTAACTAAATGCTTTCCTGGAAGAAGTATGATAAAGAATTATCTAAGCAACTTACTTGCAAAAAAGGTAATTATAAAAGTCCAATCTATTCACAGCAAAAATGTGCCGAACCTACTTTTGACCATTACTAAAATTGACTACATGGTAATATATTGTCACAAAATGTATGATTATAATGGTATTTCAAACCCTTTTCTCTAAAACTAAATAATATAAACAGACGCAAAGTAATTACACATACAATTAATATGTTTTGAGTATATATGCGATGTATTTTCTTTTAATTCATTGGTGGCGCAAGAAAAATACCTATTGCCGATTTTACAAAATCAAGACAAACTGTTATGCTTATGTCACAGTGTGTAGGTTTATCATCATTTGTACGGCCTTGCTTTACAAGCGCGCTTTTATGGTGACGTGGTAGAGTGTATGACTGCGAACCTGGCGACCCGAAATCGATCCCGGGTCTCAGCGGGTATGTTTCTTATAAGAACACCCGGTTACATTTGGCGCTCCACGGGGAACTGTGACTGTATGAGCTCCGAGTTCGATTCCCAGTCGTTCTCATACCCATAGAAATTCGGGACGAATTTCAACTTGCTGGGCAGTATGTCACATTGTGTAGGTTTATCATCACTTGTATGGCCTTGCTGTACAAGCGCGCTTTTATGGCGACGTGGTAGAGTGTATGACTGCGAACCTGGCGACCCGGGTTCGATCCCGGGTCTGAGCGGGTATGTTTCTTCATAAGAACACCCGGTTACACTTATTTCATTTTCCATATGTATAGCAGCCATAACCATGTGCATAAATGTGTATTTTGAATAGTTACAGTGGATATGCATATTATAAATTATAATAATTTAAGGTGAAATGCTGTTTCAACTTGTATTTTCACCGGTTTGACCTTGAAATTACATTGACGATGACCTATTATAATACCAAATAAGTTATTTTTCCAAAGACCACTGTCTCTTCTATAACAATTATGCAAAATATTTTCAATATCTATGAAACTGTTTCTGCCATTTTGATATATTTAACTTACATAAATGCTAAAAAACGGTGGCCATCTTGGTCGACGTCTTAGATTTCTCAGAACACCACCATTTTTCAGAATTTATGTTGGCAAGGCTGTGTGGTTTCAACTCTATTTGTGTAGGGTTTATATCAATGTTGATATTTTACCAGGAGTGTACATGTAGGTTTATATTTAATATTTATTCAAACAGAAATATTTTTATACAAGCCGCACAATGTGAGAAATTACTTCAATATATTTGTCTAATCATTGCAGTAACCTATTTTCAAGCAGAGTTACGGACCTTACTATTAAAATATAGACTCAGAATACAAATATTCGAATTATATCTGATTAAATCTACGTTCTTTCAATAAGTAAATAGGCCTTGTGACGTTATTAGACTGAACTTCCTCCAAATCTAATTTAAAAATTCCCATTATAAAACTGGTGGGTGGGGTAAGTATAATACATATTGCCAAATATCTCCAAGGTTGTAACATGAATGTGTTTTATTTCTTTTTTATCATGTAAGCCAATCATAACACTTCAGTTAAATGTATATTTTGAATAGTTATTGTCTATTAGTTTTATGTAAACAATTAAACTTCAAGGTTAAATGTTGCGCAGACTTGTATTTTTACCCGATTGACCTTAAAATGACATTGACAATGAACTATGATGACATCAAATTGGGTATTTCTAAAAAGGCCAATGTGTCTTTTACAATATTTATGCAAAACATTAACAGAAACTTCGAAGATGTTTCTACCATTTTGATATACTTAACTTAAGCTGATGCTACCAAAAACGGCGGCCATCTTGGACGCCATCTTGGATTTCTCGGAACGCCACCACTTTTCCAAATTTATGCCGGCAGAGTCGAATACTACAGACATTATCAAACATTTTGGTATATGACATGTCTTGTTAACAGATGGGTCTCACCTCACTTTTTTTTACCCTAGATTGTCACTCTACCATTTAGCGATAAGAATATAGAATGAAGAATATAGAATGAAGAATGAAGAATATAGAATGAAGAATGTAGAATGAAGAATATAGAATGAGGCATGTAGAATAAGGCGGCTAGCTTCTGAGATTGCGAATGAAATATAAGATTTTTGAAAAACGGAAAAGACAATTAAAATAGAAGTTTAAACAGATAAATTGTATTAAACAACATCGAAATGAGTATCTAAATTAACAACTAGCACGTAGATAACAGTATTCGCTTGGTAAAATCATAACTATAATTTTGACCCAAATACCGCTCCATAGACAGACAGACAGACAGACAGAGACAGACAGACAGACAGACAGACAGACAGACAGACAGACAGTCAGACAGACAGACAGACAGACAGACAGACAGACAGACATACAGACAGACAGACAGAGAGAGAGAGAGGGGACAGAGAGAGGGGACAGAGAGAGAGAGAGAGAGACAGACAGACAGACAGACAGACAGACAGACAGACAGAGAATATTTGATTCAGATAATGCGCTTTCATTTTCCTCGATATAAAGTAGTAGATAGATAGATAGTCTTTATTTCCTCCACTTATGGAGAGCATCACAAGCAATATAATACAATACAGTTATGAATGAAAGGAAAACAGTGATGATAACGTTATCTACAAACTATTTACATATATATACATACAATAAGTATTTCTACTAACTGTATGTTATGCATGTATGTATATATACATACAAGATTCACGTTTGGCTGTATGCAAATAAGGTGCCTAAGCCCGTCGAATGTACAAGCCAAAACATAATGGAAAATTATATATCCTAACAAATATATAGATATATATATATTTCCCAAGTCGGTTCACCTCTTTCGAAAACGAAACAAAGAGGAGAACCCTAGGAAATATATATGTGTTTTTCATTTGGCATGATAACGCTCCCGGTCTTAGGGATGGTAACATTGATGAAAGTATCAATATGTCGGCATGTATCATGTGATTTACACAATCAATACGATGATCAAATCTTAATACTGACTCCAGTCCGGGCAAATACAAGTTCATACAGTCAGGATTTCTTAATTAAAAGTGCACCGTAATTTCAAATTATAAGATATATTATGTATTTGTATCAAAACTATTTTGAAACATCTGACCCTCTCAACATCACTAATTAATAAGCAGGGGAACCCTGATATCATCTCAACTATTTGCTCTTTCGGAGATAAACGGCAGAAAATATCAAAATTTGCAGAGCCGAGAATTTGGTGTAGTCGGCTCCACAGTTTCTGACGGTGTTTATCAGTGTTACTGCAGTATAGTATAAGGTGAACGGCGATGTCATCGATAACTGATCCGCATTCCGGACACTCTGTATAATATCTCCGTGAGAACAACCGTCCAATGAACAATATAGTAGTTCTGCAAAAAGGGAGGTAATTACAATATAATTGGGCAAACCTCCATACACTATTCGGCTTAATATCAGTTTGAATAGACAAAAAATTAACGATACTTCCCTCGCTAGAAATTATTTTTCTGTATTCAAGTGTTGCCTTATTAAGAATACATTTTTTGACGGTATCTTTCCAAGCAATCAGGGATGGGAAATCCGCGTTTTCAACATAATTGTTTAAGAATTGCAAGAGTCCATATTTCGAAAAGATTCTATAGACGTCTGCTATGAAACCTAGCGACTGTCTAGGATAACTGAAATATCTAACCAGGCGGTAAATAAACATAGTCTTTATTCCTTTCGCTTCGTCAACATTGCATAATTGACCGAAGAAGAGAAGTTTTCGTTTATCAATTTCAAATTCAAGGGGGGAAATACCTAACAAACTTAAAGCTATATCAGATCTCGTCGACGGAGGAAGCGCTTGCATATGTTTTACACACTGTTTGTGAGCACGTTCTAAAATAGAAATATGATCATTTGTCAACCTATTCCATTGCTCACAACCATATAAACCCGTCGGTAATACCACTGTGTTGTATAAATGCCTGCATGTCAGGGGATGGAATCCGTCATTACGTAAGCTAAAGTCAGTCATTCCAAAATAGGTCTTTCGTATTTTCGTACACGCTTCATATATTACATTCGTGAGATCCATGTTTTTATTACATTCAATACCTAAATGAGTATATTTGATATCCTCTTCAACTTTTGCGGGTCCTAAGTACCAAGTTCTTTCGCGATTTTCATAATCCTTTTTACATTCATTAAATACAACCACTTTACATTTACTTGCATTATAAAAGTATCTTTCAGATATAGAATGTTCATGGCATATGTCCATTAGTTCATCTAACCCATGTTTAGTTAGTGAGACCAGAACCATGTCGTCTGCAGAAGTTGGACAACCAAAGCTACAATCTCTTATTTTAAAACAACAACTTGAGGCGCATAGTTTATCCATTAGATCATTAATGAAAACGAGATATAACCTTGGACTCAAAACCTGGCCCTGTCTCGTTCCCTGTAGAATAGGAAACCAGTCTGACGTGTAACCTGAACATTTTACGCAGCTGTATGTATTACGAAGCATGTTTATTATTACTTTAAATATGCGTTTATTTATACCACTTTTATATAATTTCGTGAGAAGTAGCGTATGAGACACTCTGTCAAAAGCCTGGCGGACGTCCAAGAAACATGTATACAATTTCGAATTGTTTTCTCTAGCAAAATATATACTTTCACGTAAAAGAAAAGACGTCATTGTACAACTTATCTGTTTCTGAAAGCCGCCTTGTAGTCGGTTGACTGTCAGACTATCACCTTTCTCGATAAACTGGAGCAAAACTTTTTCATATAGTTTCAGGATGGTGGAGCATAACGAAATAGCTCTGTAACTGTTCGGATCGTGTTTCGGTTTATTACCACCTTTATACAAAACTGTTATAATCCCCCGTTTTAAATCAGTCGGCAAATAAGCATGATCAGTGATTTTCTGAAAAAATAGGGTTATGACTGAAAGAAGTGTTGGGCCGCCGTGTATAATATGTTCGTAGTAAACCCCATCATAACCACAAGCTTTATTTTTCTTACATAATTTAAGAGCGTTACAGACCAAGTTTTCATCGATATGAATGACGTCAGTTATACAGCTCCCAATCTGGGTTTTTATGTCATCCAATTCCTTTTCTGCTTTAGAATTGACATTTGAGTAAAAAGTTCGGTCGTCTGAAAGAGAATACAAATCTGAAAAATGCTTTTCCCAACCTTTGTTAATCTCTTCTGGGTCTTTACAGGCAACTCCATTAAAATTAATTTCCGACATTGTATTTGCCTTTGTCTTTTTCCTTCGTTTTTTAATCAATTTCCAAAATTCATTTTTATCTATTTCGGCGGCTGTATCTAATTCTTGTCCCAGTGACTTTATATAAAGTTCAACCGTTTTCCTATGAGCTTTCCGAAAGCAACTTTTAGCAGTTTTATATTCGCGATATTCTAAGGAATTGTTACCTCTAGGGCGATTTTCTTTCATCCACTTATAGCGCTTAACTTTCATTTCAGAATGCAAACGTGTAAGCTCTGAATTCCAATACGGTTTTATATATGGTTTATACTTTGATTTCGGAATGTTCTTAACTGTTGCATTTCGAATAGCGTCAACAACAGTTCTATATAAATTGTCTATACCAGATTCAGACGTAATTCGGTTTCTGAATTCAAGCTCTGTCAAAAGACTACTGTCATTATTTAAACAGTCCCTGTATCTATCTATTTTGTTCTGTTTTACGTTCCTCCAGTTTACAGCATAGACACCGTTACTAATGTCAAACACATGTTGGCCTTGTATGACAAGTTCACAAAATATAGGGCGATGTGTTGAAACTTCAGTTGAATCTTGATCTACTATAAGGCATTGCTTTACTAAGTTTAAGTCACATTCATTTATAATTACATGGTCTATAAGAGTTTCCCTATTACTATTGTAAGGCATGTTGCTAAATTCGGCACCCTTGCACAACGGCAACGTGTCTAAGGCTACCAGGTTGTGCCCAAAGGTGCCCGACGCATGCTTGGACTCATCCATGGACCCCCCCCCCCCCCAAAAAAAAAAATAAAAAAAATAAATAAATAAAAAAATTGTGATCGAAGCATGTTCAGCTGGCCTAAAACTATCTATTTGAACCTAAAACCACCCTGAAAAACGAGAAAAACACGACCCGGAAAAAAATTCCTATCGGGTCTATATATGTATTGAAAGGTATCTAACTACGACAGATCAGCGGCGGAAAATACAACAGTCATGTTTTTCAAAGTCTTACAGCAAAGCCAATTCAACACCGATTTCAATCAGTTTGGTCTTGATCCATCCCAAATTCCATATGCTAAGCGGCACAATTAGTGCTTTCTTCAAATATTGCTCCGTCTTGTCGCTGCAAGACCGCGAATTTGAAAAAACGCTAGAGCGAAACGATGTGACTCCCGCCAGGATGCATAGACGTATATAGGGGGATCTGTATTCGTTAATCTTTTCAACAAAAACGTGAATTATGGTTAAACACTATCTAAAAACATTAAACTCACCGCAATTAAAACGGTGCTTACTATTTCCAGTCAGCTACGAGGCGCCAGCTTTCTTTCTCCAACTTTCCTTTTGAACGGATGCGACAATTTTGCTGTGACCCGGCTCATAAACTATTCGATATGCAAATATCCGGGCCACAGCGATTTGGCCACCTCCGTTCAAAACGAAAGTAGGAGAAAGAAAACTGGCGTCTCATAGCAGACTACAAATAACCAGCACCGTTTTAACTGCGGTAAGTTGAATGTTTTTCGAATGTGTTTCAGCATAATTCGCGTTTTTGCTGAAAAGTTTAACGAATACAGATCCCCCCCATATACTTCTATGCATCCTGGCGGGAGTCACATCGTTTCGCTCTAGCGTATTTTCAAATTCACGGTCTTGCAGCGACAAGACGGGGCAATATTTAAGGAAATCACTAACAGTGCCGCTTAGCATATGGAATTTGGAACGGATCATGACCAAACTGATTAAAATCTGTGGTTGAATTGGCTTTGCTGTAAGACTTTGAAAAACACGACTGTTGTATTTTCCGCCGCTGATCTGTCGTAGTTGGATACCTTTCAATACATATATAGACCCGATAGGAATTTTTTTCCGGGTTGTGCTTTTCTTGTTTTTCGGAGTGGTTTAAGGTTCAAATAGATAGTTTTAGGCTAGTTTAACATACTTCGATCACAATTTTTTTTTTTTTTTTTTTTTTTTTTTTTTTTTTGGGGGGGGGGGGGTGTTGTTTCCATGGGTGAGTCCAAGCATGCGTCGATCACCTTTGGTTGTGCCGATACATGAGCTGAGTTAAGGTTAACCCCCTATGATCGAAATTAAATACAGATTGGAACCTTGACGGAAGTTCCGTATTAAAATCTCCCATAACTAAAAGCGTTCCTCTATCATTGTAATGGCAAATTATATTTTCTACCTCTTCGATACTTTCTACAAACTTACTTGAAGAGTGGTTTTTGCATGGTAAGTATACCTGGAACAAATAGCTTACATTTCCGGGGCTTAACGCAATTTCAATCCCTATAACATAGCGGCTTTGGATATCCAATGGCGAAATAACAGTATCGAGTTGCTTGTCCCACAATATGGCGAGACCGCCTTTACCTACACGCCTATTGCCAGGAACAACGAGATCTGGATCTGCAAATGAATGACTTGTAAATTTACTATTTATAAGATCCAGAAATGGGAGTTGGTGACTGTATAACCAATGCTCCGAAATACCAATTATATCAACAGAGTAATTCACTAAAAAGTCACTTAAAAAGCTTGCGCTGGACATAATTCCAGTAACATTCCAGCTGGCAATGTTCAAATGATTTCTTTCAGCCATCATTAGTCTACCTCTGTGTCTGGGTCTAGGGCCCCGTACCTATTCCCATGCTCATACCCGTAAGCGCGACCGTAACCAGTTTGGGATGAGCGACTTTTTTCAGTATGCGGGCCGGTCTGTATTGCGCCATTTCGTTTGCGAAAAATATAAGATTTTTGAAAAACGGAAAAGACAATTAAAATAGAAGTTTAAACAGATAAATTGTATTAAACAACATCGAAATGAGTATCTAAATTAACAACTAGCACGTAGATAACAGTATTCGCTTGGTAAAATCATAACTATAATTTTGACCCAAATACCGCTCCATAGACAGACAGACAGACAGACAGACAGAGACAGACAGACAGACAGACAGACAGACAGACAGACAGACAGTCAGACAGACAGACAGACAGACAGACAGACAGACAGACAGACATACAGACAGACAGACAGAGAGAGAGAGAGGGGACAGAGAGAGGGGACAGAGAGAGAGAGAGAGACAGACAGACAGACAGACAGACAGACAGACAGACAGACAGACAGACAGAGAATATTTGATTCAGATAATGCGCTTTCATTTTCCTCGATATAAAGTAGTAAATAGCACATGTATTATTTGCAAGCTGAAAAATGAACAACGGTTTCTTGAAATGCCCAAATATAACTATTAACTCTCTTACAATAATTAATTGTGTTGTCTGACAATTAGCGTCTGCTACAATTCTCAAGGTTAACTTTTCTTCTATTCAGTTAACATGTCTTGGATCCTGATGACCCTGCCTGGATCCAAACACTCTTCACATTTCTTTGCCAGCGTACAAGGATTGAAACACGCATGCTATGTGTAATAATGTTAGACAGGAGCTAGACTCAAATATAGAGTATGAAGCGGTTTTGATCCAGAGTAAAAACGGTTTTGATCCTAATCAAACACCTAATTTATCATGATCAAACTACCTTTTCAAATAGTAGTACCAATCTTCATATTCAAGTAGATGAATTTGTTAAAATCAATGTTTAAAAAACTGAATTTGAAGTACAATTATGATCTGGATACAAACGTTTCAGTGATCATCTTATTTGAGATCTATTTTATGGGGAGCAATTTTCTGAGATTAGATTTATACATGTCCAATTGAACTTCAATCAATGGCTGAATCGAAAATATCGCGAGTTGTTGGCTATTAAGTATTCAACTCGTATTTGCACGCTTTCCAGCAAAAAATCTCACAGGTGTGGATACAAAAGAACTACGACAATTTCATTCGTTCACTAGACTTCGTACATGACTGCTGCAAGTGTTTCTGTGTTTGTGAAATTGAGGAGTTTGGCTAGAGTACACAGGTCAGTGAGTATTATCGTTTGTTACCTGTTTCTTTTCACATTGCTTGACAACTAACTGTGT
Organism: Azorinus chamasolen; assembly: GCA_963576725.1. Taxonomy (NCBI): domain Eukaryota; kingdom Metazoa; phylum Mollusca; class Bivalvia; order Cardiida; family Solecurtidae; genus Azorinus; species Azorinus chamasolen. Next base: position 33,310,677 of record OY755246.1, on the reverse strand, counting down.
TTAGGAGTTTGTTCCATAGTGGAGTTTGCAGTTTTTTAGGTTTTGGTTCTTTTGATTTATTTGGTCCTTTACTCCTTGAATATTTATTAACCCATGACTATTCAAGTAATAAATTGACAGCATGAATATTAATTAGGATATTCCAGGATATTGTCATCACATCATTGTTTTAAAAACAGTAAAAACTATATTATTCGGAAAGAATTCTGTCTCTGTTAAAGATAATTGCACACTTTTTGAAGCTGTTCAGATTTATATAAGGAATACTAAGAGATTCGAATAAGCATCAAAATGTTAGGGACAGTTTATTTTTCCTGACTCAATTCTTGCTGTTGGTAATCATCAGGGCAGTGTTGATAAATTTCTAAGTGTTACACAAAAGTTGAATGAGCAGTAACAACAAGTTTTGAGTCAGATCCAAACTCTTTTCTGCTATTTATTTTTACTGGTGTTTTAATTGCTACAGTTTAAGGATTCTTAATGTCGGAGTGTCGTAATTACTAGATCTGAAGCATCACAGAAAGCTACACCTTACAGCAGCAGTCACTTTAGCCTGACCACTAAATTGCCAAACTTCAGTTTACAGTACCTAGTACTATTAGACCTTCATACATATCCTTTGTCTTTTCTTCTTGATACGTTGTCAACATTTAGACATATTCTCTTTCTTCTCTAATCATCTTCTTCTACTTCTGCTTCTCCTACTTTTTCCTCCTGTCTTTTTTGTGTGTATATAGCCATATTGTTAAATATTCAATTGCAATGTTAAAATTGTAGGGGAAGGGCCGTAACTAATGTTGGAAGAACTTGTGGCCCAACCCCTTTCAATATATATTGAAATAAAATATGTTTAAACTAACTATATTACTGGATAAGCAATCAGAGCTAACACGAGCAGGCGGCTCCTGCTGGAGTGTCTACCCTGTGTATGAAGGTGCCAAATGTTCGTCTCTTTGAGGTAAAGGATTAATCTTCATCCAGTGAAGACATTACCCCTTAGTGACGCATGTTGGCGTCTCTGCAAAAGTCGCATTTAGAAACCATTGTGATAAATAGAGCATTTGCACCATAGGAGCAAATGCTCTATCTATCACAATGGTTTCAATACTGCACAACACTAAATGTGCTGCTAAATCGATAGATATTTTATTGGTTATGCACTATTAAGTAAATACTCCATATATACGTTTTTATGTCTTTGCTAACCGAGTAGACCCTTTCCCTCGTGGATATTAATGTCTATCGCCTTTTGGTGGTCGCTTCAGAGGAGCTTTACTGTATCATACAATAGAACCCCTCTAATGCGACCACTTAATGAACCTCGGCAAAGTCCGTCTCTAGTCGTGGCTCGGTAAGTTATTAAAGTTCCCAATGGGTTTTGCAGTGTTATGAAAGCTAAGTCCTTTACTCCATATGTACGATGCGAATGCCTATGCAAACAGAGTAGATCCATATCATATAGTCTTGTAGGAGACGTCTGATCTGTGTCTGCTCTATATGGCTATAGAATCACATACCAAGTGTTCATACGACATAATTAAAATTTATCTAATCAATATGTCATTATTTCTTACATGAATGTGGAGTAAAGGGTTAATGAGCTTACCCACAGTATGCTAAAGCTTCGTGTCAATCACTTCAGGTTCATAATTTGTTTGCATGTGTCCAAATTGAGTATTATGGCTTCAACCCATTAGTTACACCTTTAACGTCTTTGTAAACAGAGTAGACCGTGACCAGATGGCTCCTGTAGGAGCTAAATATCAGGATCTGCTCTGTTTGTTTATTTAATATAGATCTGATTCTACAGTTTCTGCCATTGCCAAAACTTTCTGTGTTCACGTGCTGGTATAAAAATGTGTCACAGTGTGTAGGTTTGTCATCACGCGTACGGCCTTGCTGTACAAGCACTCTTTTATGGCGACATGGTAGAGTGCATGACTAAGAACCTGGCGACCCGGGTTCGATCCCGAGTCTGAGCGGGTATGTTTCTGTTAAGAACACTCGGTTACAAATGTATCTAATTAATATTCTTGATGTCATTACTTCTTACATGAATATTCAAGAGATTTGAATACGCTTTAGATGTTAGATGATTCGTGTTGAACCTTTACACCATAGAGATGCATTTGGCATATTTGCAAAACAGAGTATACACGGATCAGACGGTCCCTGTAGGAGCTGTCTGATCTGGGCCTGCTCTATTTGCTTATGAAATTACTACAGTTTCTGTCATGACCAAAATTTCCTACGAATGTATGCTGTTACAGGTATAACCATTCTTCCAATCTATATTCCATTAACAACCAGAACAGACCCTGATCAGACAGCTTCTACTGGAGCTATCTGAATTGGGTCTATTCTGAATATACGTAAACACGCGTATTTTTTAAGTAAATGGTAAATACGTCCTCTGTTATTCGGTTTACCCATTATTTATGTAACTAGGGTGGAACTTTTACAATTTACGTGTGTATAAACGAGTAAAAATTATAGACCTAGGCAAAGGTAGACGATACATTGTACAAGTCAAGCTCTAGGAACCGTCTGACCAGTGTCTGTTCCGTTTACTTATGGAATTATATAGATCTCACATGCTACAGTTTCTATCATGACCAAATTGTCCTGCGTTTGTATGCCACTATACATGTATAGAAATTCTTCCGATTCATATCCATAGTGCCATTACTTCTTATATGCATGCTCATGAAGGGAATGGTTAGAATATGATAACATAGTCGTTGAAATACACAGCTTCAATGTGATGGATGTACAACTTTGCAGATAAATATACACATGAATTGGTATCGAACTATTGATACACAGGTAGCGGTATCGAACTTACTTTGCGAAGTACAGTAAAACCCATCTGAACCGGAATTCTAGCAAAACAGCATTTAGATACTTTTAAGCAGGTGGCTGCTTAATGCAGTGTGAAAGTCATGCAGAAAGCTCCAACAGGAGCTTTTTTGCATTGCTTACACCCTGCATAAAGCTGACACCAAGACATATCTATACAAAGTTTAGAGGCGGTTTACTGTATATACACATGGGATCTGCTGACCTGAAACGATCCGTTTAGCACTCAAACTGTTCCGTTAACCTTTTCCCTCATATAAACGCGTTTTCACGCATCTGCAAGCAAAGTAGACCCAGATCAGACGGCTCCTAGAGGAGCCGTTTGATCAGGGTTTGCTCCGTTTGCTAATGGAGTTTGAAATGTCTGTTCATTTGCTTTCTAGAATGGCTACAACCTTCAATCTTCCATATTTTATTTTAACTATTTTGTCCATGAATAATCGGTAGGTATTACAATTTGGAATAAATATAGAACAACGAAAGTGTTAACAGTAGCCTAACCGTTACAGTTTTAAACAATTGTTCGCAAATTTTAAGATCCAGATTTTGTGATTTATGTTACATAACGCTGGGTTGGATTCCAGCTGTACGGTTAACCCATTCCTCCATAGGCTATTTTTAGATCCAACCTCCTTGAATGAATCTACCGAAAATTAGCATTTATTAGATAAAGGATACAGAGGCGTAGCAAGGAGTAAAAAGTAAAATACCTAGTTATAGTCTTTCAGTCCGAATGACCGCTCAGCCCACTGCACATGTACTCCCCTGGTCATTGAGTCACTGGCCTACAATATTGAGCACTGCTAACATATGGCGTAATCATGCAGTTGCAGAACCGGCGAGTGACCTCACAGGTACCCATTTTAACCCCTGGGTGGAGAGGAGGTGCGGATGGGAGACACGGAAAAACGTCTCTGAAATTTCCGGGAGGTGCCGGGATTTAAACCCCGGACCTCCGGACTGATAGTCAAGCGCGTTATCACTAGATCACCGCACACCACACTAGACCACAGCACACCACATCGAGTATTTATGGAGACACGGTTCATTCAAACCTAACACCGATCCAACAAAGGGGAAAGAAAACCCTTGTTGGATGCCTGTGATCTGTATCTAAACACTTGGCATAAATTAGCCAGACGAACTATGTCGCTTCACTGAATTTATTTCTTTGGATGTCGCCCAATATACACTGCTATAGAGATATGTATGTTTTTATTTAAATTTAGCATCTACGGCGGGATAGTGTTATATGGGACCCTTATGGGTCGCCATGGCGGGTGACGAAGAGGAACTACGACAAGGACCAACACCAGGAGCTGCAACGACAACAGATGAAACCAAGATGACACCCAAAGGGACCGAGATGACACCAGGAGGGACCAAGCACCAGGAGGGACCACGATGACAACGACCAACACCGGGAGCTGCGCTGAAGGATGGAACATAAGAGGAATCGGGGTTTAGGTTTGAAGTGTGCACAAAGGGTTCAGGTTAATTAGGTTTGTTCATAGTTTATTGGTTGATAGATTAAGATTGTTTGATATGTTTAGTTTTTGTATGTGATACCGAATCGCGCGCGTTTAGAAGCTGGTCGGTCAACTCGGGTTTTTTTCTCGTCGTGATTGTTAATATTTGTATTGCTACAGTAGTTTAGTTTTGTTGTGATATTATTAATATTGTTATCGTTGTATTCATTATTATTGTTTTCATTGTACTTTGAGTATTATTGTATTTGTTATAATGTTGATGTTGTTATATTTGTTCTAACCCCAATCATGTTCAGCTGTTGATAGATTAAGATTGTTTGATATGTTTAGTTTTTGAATGTGATACCGAATCGCGCGCGTTTAAAAGCTGATCGGTCAGCTCGGTTTTTTTCTCATTATGGTTGTTACATGTATTAGTTTTTGTATTGCTAGTTTGTTTTGATATTAATATTGTTAACGTTGTTTGTATTGTATTTTGAGTGCTCATGTATATGTGTTGTTGTTGTTATATTTGTTCTAATCCCAATCATTTTCAGCTGTTTATAGATTAAGATTGTTTGATATGTTTAGTTTTACTGATATATATGAGTTTAGAGTGTTTGATATGTTTTTTTTTGTTTGTCGTACCACATCGCGTGCGTTTAGAAGTTGATCGGTCAACTCGGTTTTTTCTAATTACATGTATGGTTGTTATTAGTATTTGTATAGCTAGTTTTGTTTTGCAATTGTATTTTGAGTGTTCTTGCATATGTATTGTTGTTAGTGTTGTTATATATGTTCTAATCCATAAATTCTTTTCAGCCTTAACCTTCTTTTGTATGTAGTTTTTTGTAGAACAGATGAAGCCCAAGATGACAGGACCACGATGACACCAGGAAGGACCAAGATGAGGACCAAGATGCCACCAAGATGAGGACCAAGATGCCACCAGAGGGACCAGATGACGAGGCGGCGGTGGACCGAGGCAGACTATTCAGCTCTATGACGTCAAGTCCCCAACCCCTGACTGGCTGCATGGCGTTATAGAGTCTTCCACGACGACTATCTTCACGGATGGTTCCCATTGGGCCGAGTGGGCGGGTCCGAAGAAGTAGGGTAGCTGCATTGGAACATCAAGGACGAATGAAGAGGCCAGCAACCACAAGACGACGGAGGAACCAACCGCGACTTAGCGGAATAACATTGGCGACGAAGGGGCGAAAAGGAAGATAATGGGACGAGAAAGCTGCAAGGACTCTAGGATGCTGTGACGTTTTCAGGCAGTGGCGATCCAATCCAAATGCCTCACTTAGAACAGTGGGGAATTTGTTCTGGGTCTATACTGTCACCAGATATTTAGAAATGCACGATACGTTCATTATAATGGCCAAATTTCCTTTTTCTTCTAGTAAATTTACGTTTATAACTACTTCGTTAATTGTGTTGCCCTAAGGTTTGAGATATTGAAAGCAACTGTCCATATTTATTTTATTCTCATTCCGATCAGTCAATGGGATTTATGTTTTATGGGTACAGTGTGTGGTATGGTCTGATGTGGGGCCGATATCATAAAATGTCTGTTTCTAATATCGTCCTACTTGCATACACTTTTAGATTGGGCTAAGGTTAAAGCTCAATGAGTATTTTTCAGCCTGCCGTCCGTCTTTTACATCTACTGGCAGAGGGTTCGATTTCCAGACATGCTATAGTGTTTGATGTCCTGCGATGCAGTCTACTTCTTGGTTATAGGCGGTTTTAATTTCAGCAGTCTATAGTTATTATAGTGCAGTAGTTTTGTTCTGGTTTAAAGTTTAACGTTGTTTTCATATATACGTGTATATATTTATATCCCACCAAGCACCTTATATGTTCTTTGGTCGTTTTTCGGTCCAATGTGACATCATAGACAAGTCAGTGATGTTACATTTTTGGTTCGGACTTTCATAGATCGTTTTGTAGTGTTGATAGTTTAGTACTTTGGTAGTTTTCTTCAGGTGTTTTCTTCATATAGGGCATTAGGGACTACTAGGAATCAATTTCTATTACTTCGAAATTGCTGGTGTACGTTTTGCCTCATTTTACTTCACTTACGTTACTTGAGTAGCAAACTGAACTATAAACACCTTAGTCTGTCGTGTTTTAACCGTCTGTGAGCAAGAAGCAAACTGCATCCCGTGATTTCAACCACTACAGCCTGTCCTGGAACTGAGTCCTCTATTAGTAGATAGCAAACTTCATAATTTCATCCCTGTCAGGGGATACTTGTCTGAACCGTCAAATGCTCAGAGAACTTTATTAAAAGCAATTGACTGATCTAGCAAGCTCACAGGGCGCTTGCATTTTTATTTGACTGTATTTAAAACTTCTTTATTGGACAGATGCATAAGGATATTGCTTGATCTCTCAGCTGTAGATAGACGTTTTGGCATTTAGACATGTACATGTAATTTCAGACAGGATCAAGCGTTTTGACAAGTCACTCATTTAATGGGTTCTTTCTATCTTTTTTCCTGCGGGCAACACTTTTTTCTGTAAATTTTCTGTTTGTGTATTCTTTTTAGAAAAAGGAAAATTGGCCACCCCATATTTACCTCCTACCTTGACGCGGTTATGGGGCTTAATTGCAATCGGGGGTATTATTGTTTATTCAGCAAGAAGTATTCCCTTTGGCAAGAACTAAAAGGAAGGTATATTGGCAGATTCAACAAATGCGTGTGCATTTGAAAGCAGAATTTTCGAGTTGAATCAAATTCATGTTACACCATTGTGCATACGTAATCTCTAGTAACCACCCTCTGTAATAATTGTATTATGAATGAAGATTCATACATGTATTATTTCTTACATAAATAGTCATCAGAGAAAGGGTTAAACTAGTAAAGATTGTGTTTAACCCTTTCCTCCATATAATCACTTCAAGCATTTGCAGAGTAGACCTATGTCTGAGGGTTTCTGTCTGTTTGTGAAATAATTTTTAGATCTGACACTACAGTTTCTTCCAATACCAAAACATCCTGTGTGCATATGCCACCCATAAAAACTCAGCTAATTTATACCAATGATGTGATTATTCCATACCCAACTCACTCGCTCACTCCATACATGAATATTCTGCAGGGAAATGGTCAATTCATATACGGGTCAATATATGGGTGTTCGACAAGTGAAGGGATGGTACAGATAACACTGTCTTAAATGACCATTCAATCTTAATTTGACGAATATTCGTTTAAGAAATAAGTTCTTAATATTAACTGAATGTGAATGATTATTGTGTTAAATGTTTTGGTCCTGACAAATTAGAATAGGATATTGATATATCTTATTCCATAAGGAAATGTGGCATACCCTGATCAACATCTCCTGCAGTAGATGTCAGATTTAGGTATTCTCTGCTTACAAAGGCGTGTACTTGTGTAGTATGGAGTAAATGCTTAATTCCTGACAAGCTTAACCCACTTGTGTCCACGATCCCATATATGGGACATAGGCAAACAGTATAGACTCTGATCACACGCCGCATAATTCGGCGTCTGATCAGTCTACACTGTTTGCTGATAGGAATTTCAATATAAAACCGAAATTGAAAGTTTAGGCTAGGTATCCCTTAGATAAAAAAATTAACGAATCCAATATATAAACATGGAAGAATCCACTGGGCGCAAATGGGTTAATTCAGAACGAAAGTAACTTCCGGAATAGGTTTCCAAGAAATGTGTAGATAATATCATTGTTAACATTTATCTGATGAATACTCATGTAAGAAGTAATGACGTCATGAATATTGGTTAGTATTTTTATAATGGCATATGAACATAGTATATTTGTCCAAGGCAGAAACTGTATTCAAATCTATATAATCCAATAAGCAGAAAAGACCCTAATCAGACTAATTCTATACAGGGCCCATTTTATCGAGGTCTTATCTGTTTACAAAGTTATGATAAAAGGCTTGTTTATCAGGAAAATGGTAAATCGTGATATCAAACTTCGGGGGAGAACCTGCTGTTTTGATGAATTACAATAGAACCTATCTTAACTGGTCATTCATTTATTGTACATAAAAAAGCAGGTTGTTGCTAAATACAGGCAAAAATATTGCAGGAAGCTCCTATATGAGCTTTCTGCATTACCTTAGACCTGCATTAAACTACCACAGACCCATAATTACTAGTATACCTTTTTGGGCCGTTTAAGACATGTTCTACTGTATTTACTTACTACAGTAGAGCCTGGCTAAAGCGACCGCATAATTTATTAACAAAGCAGTCTTTAAAAGCAGGTTGTTGCTTAATGCTGGACAAAGGGAATAACATAAATTGATGGAACTTTGTTTTTGTCCATCATTAATTTACGACCCGCTTGAAAGATTTATCATTTTAAGTATTTAAGTATTTTAGGGATTTGCTGTATACTGCTAAGCATTGATGAATCATTATAATTATGATTTTTTTTATTATATTCAGAATAACCACTGTAATAGTTATAGATACGATTAAAGCATATGGGCGTTATGTTTAAACCTTTCTGATTTGAATATTCATGTAAAAAATAATGACGCTATATAACGGCCTATGCACACAGTAGTTTGGTATTTGTAGAAACTACAGATCTATAATGATTTCATATGCAAACAGAACAGACCCTGATCAGACGATACCTACAGGGGTCGTCTGATTTTGATCTACTCTGTTTGCAAAGGCATGCAACGCGTTTATATGAGATGGAGAATTAAATTGGACCCAATGTATCAGATTTTAATCTTTTACTCTATAAATACGCCTTTCTACACCTTTGTTAACGGAGTAGACCCAGATCAGACGGTTCCTATAGCAGCCGTCGGATCACGGTCTGCTCTGTTTGCCAATGATATAATATAGATATGATTCTACAGTTTTTGCCTTGACCTTAAATTCCTGTGTCCATGTGCATTTATAACAACTAATCTATTTAATATCCATGATGTCATTATTTCTTTAATGAATATTCATGGGGTAAATGGTTAAAGCGCTAACTTGGAAATAGATTAACCTCACTCCTTTGAGTCATCCCTATGAGGATGAGTTCAGTTGTAGTCAAATTTGTATCGACATATCTTGTATAGAGAAGACTAGTATCAAGATACATGTAATACTCGTTTACAGAGATTTAGGATTTCTTTAACCTTTAGCCTGCTGAGAAAATTAAATTATTTTTACAGAATTTTTCACCTACATTTTTCAAAATTCATGCTATAATCAATTTGTCTATCAAAATTCAACCAGGGTGTCAAACAGTTTAGATCCTGATGAGACGCCGAGTTACTCGGCGTCTCATCTTGATCCAAACTGTTTGCAAAGATATTCCCTCATCCGCCCATAGCAGGCTAAAGGTTAAGTGTGTATACTATTTGAAACATTTGGCTTTAACCCTTACTACACTGAATTTTCAAATGGACTATTCCAAAATTCAAACAAGTCAAGCTTATTGTGAATATTTAAGGACTTTGCGAAAGAAAGTGTAAGATGACAAACAGCGCAGACCCGGACGAGAGGGCTCCTCTAGAAGCTCCTCTAGGAGCCCTCTCGTCTGGGTCTTCACTATTTGCAAAGGACACCAGTGACTCGTGTTCCGTACTGTAAGGGTAAATCCTTAATTAATACAATTGTTATCATTATTCATTTTCGATATTTCTTGAAACATTAAAATTTGTTTTAGTGCTATATCATTGTATGTGTAATCGAAGGTCTTTGTTAGCATGGGTCAAATTTGCACGTTTTCATTAGCCGTCTATGTAACCTGGTTTTACCCTGAAGTTATGCCTCATGAATATTAATTAGATGACTCTTTATAATGGCATATGAAGCGAGGAAATGTTAACCATGGCTGTACTTATTTCATACGCAAACGGAGAGGCTGCTGTTCAGACAGCTCATACAGGATCCGTCTGATCTGAATTTTACTAACTTTTGTACAGGCGTGAAAATGTACATACATGTATATGGAGTCATTGGAGTGAAGGCTTAAACTCTGTTAGTATTTTGTTTTGGTGATAAGTGTGCGTGTGTGTGCGTAAGTTTTCGTGTGCGAGTGTGTTCAAATATAATTTAATTTGGTGTTGTTAATATATTTGTATTGTGTTAATATATTTGTATAAATAAAGAACAAAAGATTCAGCATAACACGTTTGTCCTCAAATTTCAGCCTTTCACCTAAAGCAAGCAATTTATCTTATTAAGTCGTATATAGTACCTTTTCAATCATTCACTTGCACGAGTTTCAAAAACAAAAAAAACTGCAAACAAGCGGAGTATATCTAGATAAGACAGCTTATACATGGTCTGTCTAATCAGGGTCTGCTCTGATTGCTTGTGGAATAAATAGATCTGATGATTCTACAGTTTCTGCCATAGTCAAATATTCATATCATGTTTACTCTAAATATTCCGATACCAAGTTTCTCCTCCCCACCCATTTAAAAAGCTGGATATTTCAGAGTTGCACTATATACAGAAAACACCCTCTAAACCGGAAATCTAGTAGAGAAGAATTTGGATACTTTTAGGCAAGTGGCTGCTAAATGCAGGATGAAAGGCACACAGAGAGCTCCTAGTGGAGCTTTCTACGTGACTCTCACCCTGCATTAAGCTGCCACCTGTCTCCAATACTGATATTTATACTAAAGTGCACGTCCGATTTAGAGGGTTTTACTGTAATAGCAAGTGGTGAGGACATTGATCAATCTTTTACCGGTGCAGTTTGTTCTGGGTCTTCACCACTTGCCTATGTTTGTTTGAATATTTAGGGTAATAAGAAATTATGCCTTGATAAAATATCCATAAAGTTACATGGCTATTCATTAAGTAAAGGGTAAAAATAAGAAATAGATTAGGTTGATTGAAATTAATAATTATGTAAGAAATTAAGAATATCATTTAACCCTTTGAATGCAGAACACGGGTGTATTGACACTTGCTCTATGCATAACCCTCAGCATAATTGGAGGTTTCTCGGACATACACCAACGCATTACAAGAGTATGTCGGATTGGCCTATTGTTTGTTTTCTTAAGGGAAATTATTTTGTAGAGATGCATGGTACAGTTTAAAAACCAAAATCAAATCAAGGTCAATGTGACGAGCAGCGGACTTTTAAAATTGTGAAGTAATGGTCTATGTAAAAAAACAAATACATGGATATGCCGGGGATCGAACCCGGGTCCTTTCACATGCAAAGCGAACGATCTACCACCGAGCCACATCCCCGTTTACATAATCATTAGGCAGATGACCCGTTATCTGTTTTTAATAATATCCATGTAGCCTGTTGACATGAAGATTAAACACATGCACACATGTCAGACAGCGTGACTTTATTAAATCCAGATCTTTTTTATCCACATCCAAACAGTCTTGTCAAACTGATCAACCCTTAGCCTGCTATAAAATGAAGTCTGCTTATGCTCCGATTTGTTGCCGTTGTTACTTTTGAGATTCTATTATATTGAGTGTCAAACAGTTTCGACTCTAATGAGTCGTCGAGTTACTCGGCGTCTCATCAGGATCCAAGGTGTTTGAAAATGTCAGTTAGGTGGCGCTTAGCAGGCTAAGGGTTAATACACTTGTCAAACTGTAAATAAACTGGTTGTTTTGTTGTTGTTGTTTTAAGAAATGGAAAACAATGTTTTAAAGAGGATATTCTCTCCCAGAGTAGAATTTGTTCAGTTAGCTAAAGGTTAAAGACGATGTATGAAGAAAACCATGATACGGAAGAATGACGAACACAAACAAACAGAGAGAGAGAGAGAGAGAGAGAGAGAGAGAGAGAGAGAGAGAGGAGAGAAAGAGAGTCTAATCGCAGAGAGAGTCTCATCGTTTTTTTTATGTTTTGTTTTCTTTTGTTTCATATGCTTATTAATTATATTCACGATCTATTTGAATTAGCAAGCATTTATATTTTCGTTTGTTTCCATTACAACCCTTTCCCCCATAATTATATGGATTGATTACGTTCATTACAAGTTATTATATACAGTTATAGTCGTATATGTCCCGAGGTAGGTACATATGAAGCGGTATTTGGGTCAAAATTATAGTCCTCAGAAGCTACACGCCTTATTCTACATGTCTCATTCTATATTCTTCATTCTATATTCTTAATTCTTATCGCTAAACGCTAAATGTTTCAACTCAAATTATTACAAAACTAACTCACCAAATACTAGCTCTACTTGATCTGCCTCATTCTATATTCTTCATTCTATATTCTTAATTCTTATCGCTAAACGCTAAATGTTTCAACTCAAATTATTACGAAACAAACTCATCAAATACTAGCTCTACTTGATCTCAATCCACCAAATACTAGCTCTACTGATCTCAGAAGCTAACCGCCTTATTCTACATGCCTAATTCTAAATTCTTAATTCTTATCGCTAAATGTTTCAACTCAAATTATTACGAAAATTACTCACAAAATACTAGCTCTACTTGATGACAACGTTAAAAGGTATTTAGGAATTATAGAAAATCATTGTTAATCATTGAAAGTCATTGTAAGGTAAAGAATATATAGAGGATATTTGTTATTTTCGGTGGAAGATCGAAATTTATTTCATCGAGAGAACACCAGACGGTATATTTTCACGAGTGGCGAGGGTTATGTTGTATGACGTCATTTTGTATATCTGACAATAAAACTAAAAGAAAACTGTGTTGGCATTACTGCGCGTCATCTTTACGTCATAAGTCATATAAGTCCCCCTGTCGAAATAAAAAACCCAAAACAGATCAAGTTAGTGACGTATTGCACTGCAAACTCATACACGTTCATAAGCAATAGTAATTCAAAAACCATGGTAAATGTACGTCTTTCTTTGTTGCCATGTCGAAATACAACTCTTATCGTTACGAAGAATATGTGTCTTAAGGTGTCGGAATAAGGGCCTTTTACTCTTTCCCTCATATGACCGACTTTTGACTCGATACTGCAAACAGAGCAGACCCATATCAGACGGCTCCTATAGGAGCCGTTTGACCTGGGTCTACTCTGTTTGAGTATGAAACAATGTAGATCTGATTCTAATGTTTCTACCACTTGTTCGTGATGCCATGATAAAATACATCTAGGATCTAGATCTAATTCATATTCTAACATTCATGATTTTTACATGAATAGATGGGGGAAAGTGTCAACCTTTACCATACTATGAGTGAATCCAAGATTGATTTTGCATGCAGTTTGGATTTAGATCAGACACCGGGTGGTTCAGTGCGGCATTGCCGCATCAGTATTCAAGCTGATTGACTCCCGAGTGCATATAGTGAAGAAAGAATATAAAATGTCTGATCGGGGTCTGCTCTGTTTGCTTATGAAATGGTTAGATCTGATTCTACAGTTTCTGCCATGGCTAAAAGTCCATGTGTTCACATCAGCCATTTTAAACACTATTCTAATTGATTTTCATGACGTCATTATTTCCTATATGAATATTCAATAGGTACAGGGTTAATCGGAGAGCTATCACTGGTGCTTGATTGCCTGTATACATGTTAATACAGTTTGTGCACAGTAGCAGATCTCTACAAATAATTATAATTCTGAGTTTAAAATTAATTCAGGACGAAAGTTATAAACAGCAGCCTTCTAATCAGGATCTACCCGTCTAAACCGGACGTTAAATTCAGTATAAATATCAGTCTTGGAGACAGGTATCAGTTTAAGGCAGGATGAAATTCATGCAGAAAGCTCCTCTAGAAACTGTCTGCATGAGAGGGTTTACTGGACTATCAGGTAAAGGGTTAACATCCATCTATCAAGTCTGAATTTTCACAGTGGAACATCAGTTTTTAACTATAGAGTCCACGCAGTGTGAAAGGCTTACACCTGCTAGAACTTTTTGAATGACAGACTGCATATCCTGATCAGAAAGCTCCTTTATGAGTCCTCTGATCTGGGTCGACACTGCGTGTATATGTCCAATGTAATAAGCTCGCGTGGATGTATGTATTATCCCTTCCCCTCAAATAACCGCCTTTTAGGCCTGTGCAAACAAAGTAGACCCATATCAGACGGCTCCTAAGGAAGCCGTCTGAACAGGGTCCAATTTGTTTGCTTATGGAAATATAACAGTGCTGATTCTGCAGTTTCTATCCATTACCAATCAAGAGTGTGTTTGTGAAACACTTATACCCCCGACCTTTGACCCTGAAGGATGACATTGACCTTTTACCCATGGACCAGGGAGTTGAACGCGACATATCGTCTTTTTGTGGTGAACATTTGTGCCAGGTTATTTTGAAATCAATTCACAGAAAAAAGTTACAGAAGGGACGCGAAATTTGGGACGAACGGATGGACGGACAGACAGAAAGGCCGATGGAAGGACAGACGGAAGGACGGACAATGCGATTACTATATGCCCGCCGTTGGGGGACATAAAAAAACCATGTGTCCATATATCATTGTTAAAAATCAGCTAATACATATTCACGATAGCATTATTTTTCACATGAATATTCAACAGGGAAGGATTAAACTTCAATATTAATAATTTGAGTTGAAGCATTTACCGTTTACCGATTTGCAATTCAGACTTTAGAAATATAGTCATGAAGCATTAAGCGTTAACAACTAACATTCCAAAAGAAAAAAAAATGTGTCGCTGCCGTGATTTGAACAACCAACCATCAATACCAGAACTGTTAACTGCCAGCAGCTTTACCCACTCGGCCACGGACGTATATTGTCTGATTTGGGGGAATTTTATTTATACATAAATCTAAATTTAGACATGTCGAATCGAGGATGGCACCCTATTAACAAAATAAACGCTTTATATTCTGTACATAACAATGATTTTCAATGACTAACAATGATTTTCTACAATCTTACTAATACCGTTTTACGTTGTCATCGCGTAGTGTAGCTAGAGCTAGTATTTTGTGAGTTAGTTTCGTAATAATTTGAGTTGAAACATTTACCGTTTAGCGATAAGAATATAGAAGGAAGAATATAGAATGAAGAATATAGAATGAAGAATATAAAATGAGGCATGTAGAATAAGGCGGCTAGCTTTTGAGATTGCGAATGAAATGAAAAACGGAAAAGACAATTAAAATAGAAGTTTAAATAGATAAATTGTATTTAACAACATCGAAATGAGTATCTAAATTAACAAATAGTACGTAGATGACAGTATTCGCTTAGTAAAATCATAACTATAATTTTGACCCAAATACCGCTCCATAGAATCGACAGTCGATATGTTAATTCAAACAGACATGGTTATTATTCTACCGGAGGCTCTACATGGTCAAAATCGAATTCCGTCGTCTCGGTTTCTATTTTTAGATAGGGCCAACGTCACTCGTTAATGGAACTGAACAGGCTATATTTAGGTCTATGACCATCACCGCCCTTGTAAGAGTTTATTGATTAAATTATCATGAGAGTGATAAATGTTTTAATGAAGTTTTATTGTTTTAATTATTTTTATTTAAAAAAGTCGTTCTATTTTATTTATTTTTTATTTAAAAAAGTCGTCAATATAGTAGCATGAAATTTCCCTTGAAGTATGTCTGGCCTGATAGCGTAGTGGTTACCACGGTCGCCTATCATGTAGTCAGCCCTGGTTCGATTCTCACCGCTGACGAAACTTTTTTTTCTCTCTTTTTCCTTTCTATTTTTTTTAATGACGGTTTGGGTTTTTACTGGGATAGTTAATGATAATTATCCATATTAAGTGTTTTTTCTTTCAACTTATACGTTATTTTTGGTAAAACAAATTTGTAGAAAAATTAAAAAAAGTTCCTGTTGTAAGAAGAAATTCCTACACCTACTATACAAATAAACCTCTACTGTACATATAAACTTAGGTTTATTATGCTACCCCTTTATTACGTCACTAGCGGCTGTAGTGACGGGATAAAATATTTATCCTCTTACGTTTTGGTATCGTCAATATGCCTCTGAACCAATCAATGACCGCCCTAGATATTTGTGTCAAGTTTCATGTGATACTTCCAACAATGCATATGTCATAATAGTTTTACCAGGTATTTACTTGTTACAGTTTGCAACAGAGTTCTTTATCAGCATGCCATAGTATATTTTCTTGTTTACATAGTTATTTGTTTCATAATAAATGACTATATTTTTAATTTATAGCCTTGTCTCTTTATTATCACCTTTTTAGAGAAGGGGAGTAGGATATTCATTTATCCTCATTTTTTTTTTAGCTCACCAGAGCACGACGTGCTCATGCTGAGCTTTTAGGATCGTTGGATGTCCCTCGTCTGTTGTCCGTTGAGATACCACATTTTGCACTTGATCTCTAAGTAAATTGGTTTGTGTTTTGCCCTGCATGAAATTTAGGTCAATTTCGAATATGGGTCACCTGGGCTCAAAAACAAGGTCACTAGGTCAAATCTTAGAAAAATCTTGTTAATGCTCTAGAAGCTACAAATCTTATTGGATCTTACTGAAATTTTATCAGAATGTGTCTCCATGAAATCTACGCCAAGTTCGAATATTGGTCATGTCGGGTCAAAAACTAGGTCACTAGGTCAAATCTTACAAAATCCTAAACACTCTGGAGGCCACATTTTGCACTTGATCTTTAAGTAAATTGGTTTGTGTATTGACCCTGATGAAATCTAGGTCAAGTTCGAATATGAATCGCCTGCAGTCATAAACTAGGCCACTAGGTCACACTCAAGTGGCTACAAATGTTATCAGATCTTACTGAAATTTTATCAGAATGTTTGTCCACATGCAATCTTGGTCAAGTTCAAATATGGATCATGTCGGGTTCGAAACTAGGTCACTACGTCATTACACTCTAGAGGCTACATATCTCGTTAAGTTTTTAATGAAATGTTGTATTTCAATTGTCTTAACAAAACAGTTCCTTATTAAAAACCTTCCTTGTACACAAATTTCGCGGCGATCCAATGCCTTGCATCAGTATTCGTCTTGTTATTGTATGTTATAATTTCTGACGCACCCCTAATGGCTTCTCTGCAGTTGCTCTAACTTCGGAAAAGACATGGAGTACAATTGTGACTGGCTACAGGGTTACATTCGGCACATGCTGGGGTTATTTTGGTACAGTTCCAATTCCTTTTTCTATATATATTTCTTGTTTTACATGCGTATACACTGTTGTGTTAGCCGTCACTATTGTTGCAGGTCAGTCTGGCGAGGGCAATATTTGTTTACACTGTTCGTCTGATTGGATGAAGTGCTTTTCAATTACTGTGTCTGTGCCTTGTCAGTGTCGCTGTGCCCTCAACTTCAAACTACCCAATTTAGCGCCACGGTGCCATACACCCAGCCAATTGATATGCAATGTATAGTCTTGTACTATATAGTCTTATACTCTTATGCAAATCATGACGTCACACGAGTGCCTTTTGATTTGACTAATTTGAGTTTTGGTTTAACGGCGGAGTTAATATGTCGTGGATGTTGAGCATGTAGGAACAGTGTTATGTGTACATGTCCTACATATACATATTCTACTTATACATATCCCTTGCTAAGTTCCTATACACACCCTATGTGTACCTGTCCTATGTATACCTATCCCTACCTATACATATCCTACTTATACCAGCTTACCTGTGCAGATTCTGCTTATACATATCCCTACCTATGCCCGCCCTACTTATATTTATCCTACCTATACCTATTCTACCTCTACATATCCCTACCTATACCAATTCTACTTAAACATATCCTACCTATATCTATAACATTCTGCTTATACATATCCCTACCTATACCTATCATACATACACGTATTCTATACATATTCTACCTAACTGGTTATCCTGACTCAAATGCGCACCAAACACCAACCGCTTTTAACTATTTGAATGCTGGAAACGAATGTACTGACATTTGCGAACAGTTTAGATCAGAGTGCTCCCAATTGTGACCAGGGTCTGCAATTTTTGCAATTCAAGATATTCTTCTATAAATTATACAATTTCTCTCACTGCACAGACTATCGTTAAAGGCGATGTGTCTATAAATGACGAGGTTTTTTTTTTAGAAATTTGTAAAAATGGAATAAAATTGTTGAATGGTTTATTTAATTAAAAGCAGTACGGTTATACGCTCGCTTTCTGTGGTTTTAAGTTCCGTATCGGTCGTAACTACCGGCATTTCCCGAGGTGTTCCGGTTGGTTTCGTATGTGTTCGCAACATCGCAATAATACGTTCTTTTTGAAAATAAAATGTAATCTCGTTATTATTGATTCACATAATGCTTTTTGTGATATAAGTTATTCAGGGAAAACCTGTTCAAAGAAAAGCGTCCCAACAGTATTACATGTATTCCATTGGTTATGATATATTTTCAAGATACTTATTGACAGCTTATCTTTAAACAAGGATTGGTCATTTCACTCATTCAGCATGCAAAGGGTTAAGCAAAAGATATTTTAAAATATCATGACGTGTTTATCATTATACATGAATCAATATGAAACGCTTTTATTCTGACAGATAATAGATATAATTTTCAAACCATTTCCTACATGCTTCGGGTCTTTTAACACTCCTGAGAGCAAACACTATAAAACCAACACCATTTCTGATTCTCTGTCACTAACTGGTAAAGTTCCGGACAAGGTGAGAACATTTGTGTTACTTTGTTAAACAACTTTACTTTCTAAGATATAATCCTACTTAAATTATATATAGTATAACCTCTCTTAACCGGAATTCTAGTAGATAAGAATTTAGATACTTTTAGACAGGTGGCTGCTTAATGCAGGATGAAAGTCATGCAGAAAGCTCCTCTAGGAGCTTTCTGCATGACTTTCACCCTGCATTAAGCTGCCACCTGTCTCCAAGACCGATATTCATACTAAATTTAACGGCCGGTTAAGAGAGGTTTTACTGTATGTTGTTTGCATTGTACTCCATATACATATACTTTACAACGCCTTTGAAAACAGAGTAGACCCAGATCAGACGGCTCCTGTAGGATTGAGGTCTGATTAGAGTGTTCTCTGTATGCTTATGAAGTAACATACTAAAAAATAATCAACTGTTAGTATTTATGGTGTCATTCATTAATTCCTTAAATGCATGCTCATGGAGTAGATGGTTAAACATAAGACAGAAAGAACATACAAATAGTATTGATAGTAAAACACACTATGACTTAGTTTAAATGTAAATGATATCAAGCCGTTGTCTTGAAACGAGGATTTGCTTAATGAAGCACGGCAGCCTTCCTCTTTGTGCAATGCGACATGTATCTTTGCCATGCTATGCATTGAACACGTTAAGCACTCCAGTGCCATGAAGACGGTCATTGGTATCATATGCAAACGGTTTGGACCCAGATGAGGCGCCGAGTACCTCTTCTCATTTAGAGTCATACTCTTTTACATTCTGTTTGTCTTTGTATAAAGAAATTGAACAGACGCCCACTCTAAAACTTGAAGCAGACGAAAATCTGTCCAGCAGACGATAATGCTGGCACTGAAAGGCCAAACCTTTAGAAACCGTCTGATCTGTGTCTACTCTGTTTGCAAATGCGTGAAAATGCGTTTATATGAAGGAAAGGTTTATAAACATTAACATTGCTAACTATTTATGGGTCATTTTCAGCCTTTAGTCAATCATGAAGTTCATCACACTCTCTGTCGTATCTGCCGTTTTCGTAGTCGCGGTGGCTACTGGTATGTCTAGTGGCGGCTTTGGCTATCCTATGTACGGATATGGCGGTGGCTATGGTGGTGCTGTGGGACAAGGATTTGGGGGCGGAATAGGCGGTGGCGGATTATTCTCAGCCCTAATTAGCCTAGTCTTCAGTAAGTTGCCTTTTTCTAAAACACTTTGTCCTTAACACGTGAATGTCGGCATTGAATAAAGGAACAAAGTAGGGAAATTACTGATTCCAAAAACAAACTGATTCGTCATGTCACCAGGTACTAAATATGTTACACACAGACACTGTTTTATGAAATGACGCAAGTTAACTGAAACGTTTTTACTGGTGACCATTACTTTAACAATATTCCCATTACTGAGAACAACAATCATGTCCGGTGTATGAATAACCACAAACGGATGCCAAAATTTTGTGCGATGACATACATATCTGATATATTAAATATATCACCTTTCACTAACTGAATAGACATAGTTCTTATGTACGATGTTATACCGACCTGCATCAGGGGAGGTAATGGACAATTGAACACTACAAACAATGTTGACCTAGACCAGTCGCCTTAACTTTTACAACGCTCAATTTTCGAATGGACTATTCCAAAATTCAAACAGGTCAAACTTTTGGTGATTATTTTGGGATTTTCGAAAGAAAAGTGTAACATGAAAAACAGTGCAGACCCTGATGAGAAGGCTCCCACATTGAGATGCATCGTATGATACAAGATACTGATATCTTCGTGTCTTTTACAATATTCAAATATGATACATGTAATATTTAACACGATATCTTCTTGTCTTTTGCAGTGTCATTCTTCTTTCAAATTATTGGAGATCTCTTTGACAACGACGACGACGACAACTATTATCGTGGTGGTAAACATTATAGAAGTTATGAAGGTCATGAAGAAGACTATTAAACATTGTTCCCCAAGGTAAGTTCTTACCGCTTGTTATCCATATGTTGTCTCACTCCATTAGTCGTTCTTTAACCCTTTCAAAGTGGTATAGTCCATCGCGGTTTAAAGGTAGAATTCATTCAGAATGAAAGGGTATAATTTTGAATAACTTTTGAGAGGATTAATTTTCGAAATGAGTTTGAATGACAAACAGTACATACCCTGATCAAAATGTTCCTATAGGTCTACACTGTTTGTAAATTACAGTGCACTCTACGGAATTATTTTCAAAGTAGCCATTATTTAACCAATTCCCTAAGAGGCTTTTTAGATCCACACACTTGATTAAATGTACTGAAAATGAGCATTTACTAAAGAAAAGAAACTGTTTTTTTTTTTTATTTTTTTTTTATCTAAGATGATAAATAGAGCATGCTCCGACAGAGGGACGTGTCATGAGATGTTTTCCTAAACATGAGATATAAACACTTATCTTGAAGCAGTTCGGCAAGCCTGTTCATTGTTTGTTACCTCATTATAGCTTAATTAATACGATGTCGTAATGGCTTATTCACCAATGGAAAGAAAACTTTGGATATCCTAAATGTAAACCTCATTTTAAGCGCCAATTGATTGTTTGTATCCAAAATAGATACCGAGTAAATCGGCACATCGTCAGAGTTCACACTGTGTGACTCGACCAGCAGAATCTAGAACCAGACAGGAAATATTGCTGCGGATCATAATTCTACAGCAACAGATAAGGGTTGAGTACTGTACACTACAACCTGCCACAAGCGGCCATTCACTTATTGGACATATGGGTCTAAAAGCAGGAGGTTGCTTACCTCAGGGCAAACGTAATGCAGAAAAAAACTCCTAAAGGAGCTTTTTTTGCATTACTGTTTTGACCTGCATCAAGCTACCACGTGCCTTACAATCCCATAAGTAGACCTATATGTGATGACCGCTTAAGACGGTTTTAACTGGTCACAATGTCTGCAAACTCTGTAATATTCGAGTCTCCCTTTTCCCTTGACACTGGCTAATTTCCCGAATGTATTTATTTTACTTCCAGGCTGTATGGACGGAATGCACCAACCTGTTGACCAAATGACACCTGAATGCTCTTTAGACCAGTGTAATTAATTTATATTAAATAAAAAACTTAAATACAGTTACAAATATATGTTTGTGTTACTTTTTATCCCAGTGTGATAGCCAAGCCTGTGTCTTATTGAAAAAAAGGATTTAGTAAATTTGTTTGAGAGTCACATAAACAGCCGACACCAAAATCCACTGACCGTATAAATTAGGTATTATACTCTCCGAAAATATTAACGGGGAACATATAGTTGGCGGTTTGCCTGTCTTGTTTGTCCGTCCGTCCGAACGTCTCGTATCTGTATCTAAATGTTTTTCAAAATAAAGTAATGCACAAAACTCGTGTATAACTTTCGTCCTATCATTAAGCTGCCGCCTGTCTTTAGGACCAAGACTTAGAGTCCTCTAAAGCGACCACAATATGAATAAACACGTGTCGTGTCTTTAAAAGCAGGTTGTTGTTTAATGCAGGAGCTTTCTGCATTTATTTCGTCCTATATTAAGCTACCACCTGCCTCTAAGACCCTGAATTAGACCTCTCGCTGGTGGTCACATTAGAGAGTGTTAACGTTAGATGCTAGATTTCAAAGTTTCACTATTTAATAAGCGTATTATTGAACTGTTTCGATTGAATGGATATTCATGGAAATAAATCCATTTTTCTCAATAATGAAATGTATTTCGACATACAACCCAGTACAAGTACCAACTCAAGCCAGCAAGAAGACATACTCATTTTGACTTGTGGCCCTTTAATTTCTTAGCACAATGTGTAATAGGACTAGTTGTGTTGGCGCTCTTACTCAGCAGCCACTTGTCTGTGTCTGCCATGTTCTAGGGAAACATTGACTTTGCCTGAGTTATATATTCATTCGCTCTACAGTCTGCCCCCGACTCTTGCGCGCTCCATATCTCCTAAAACATATCCAATAAATTTTCATTAAACTGATATGAAATGTTATCCACTCATGACAATATAGTATATGTCATTATGTATATATGGAATATTACACGAATATTCACGAGGGAATGGGTTAAAGCCCATAGCGAATGGAATGACGACATCATTTGCCCCATGTGTTTGAAGGTTTTTTTTTAATCCTGTGTCAGATAAAGTATGACCTTTCTTAACTCATTCCTTCATATAAACGTGTTTTCACGCATTTTCAAACAGTGTAGACCTAGATCAGACGGTTCCTATAGGAGCCGTCTAATCAGGTCTGCTCTGTTTGCCAATGGATTTTTATAGACCTGTTTCACTACTTTCTAAAATAGCTACAAGGTTCCACCTTCCATACTTCATTACAACTATTGTGTCCATAAATATTCAGTAGGTATTGCAATTTGAAATAAACATAGAACACGGACAGGACTAAGCGGCCATCAAGTATAATTATGGGTCTGTAAGGCAGGCGGTACCTTAATGCAGTTCAAAAGGAGTGTGGCAAGTGTTAATATGTTTTGTTATCTCTATTAACCCAACGAAAACCCGCTGGAAAGATGTTCGTCAAACCTGGGTCAAATGCACATTCCGAAAGACATTGTGCAGAACGTGGAACACATGTACATCTCCCGAGACATTGTAAATAACGTGTGACACATGCACAGCTCCCATAGACGTTGTATAGAACTTGGGACAAATGCACATTTCTTAAAAACGTTGTACATAGTTTGGGACAACTCTTAAAGGCGTTGTACGTAACTTTGGACAAAATGCCCATCTCACAAAGACTTTGTACACATAACTTGGGGACAAATGCCCATCTCACAAAGACTTTGTACACATAACTTGGGGACAAATGCCCATCTCACAAAGACTTTGTACACATAACTTGGGGACAAATGCCCATCTCACAAAGACTTTGTACACATAACTTGGGGACAAATGCCCATCTCACAAAGACTTTGTACACATAACTTGGGGACAAATGCCCATCTCCCAACTACGTTGTACAGGAACATTTGACCTAAAACGTAAGTAAAAGATCAAGGTACATGTAATAGGTAAAACGTATTTGCCCGTTCCATATCACCCAAACACTTCGAGGGGTTTTCGTCAAAATTGAGGCAAGTGTCGTCTTCCGAAAACAAATTGCAGAACTAATGTCCAAGCGATTTATGACACAACCAAGGTCATAATTAAAGTATTCAGCAACAAATGCGAGGTTTTTTTGTGGGCGTGACTAACACTGTCGCGTTTACAAGACAGAGTTTTTGCTTGAGTCTTTGATCATTCTCAAACATCTAAGTGGTCAGATTCTGAGCTTGCTCTCAGACTCAGAAGTTTTAAAACTATGGGCTCAGTATACACTATCTCTTGACTAATACTCACAATAAGTACACTTATGGGTGTTGCAGGCAGTTGGTAGCTTGATACAGGACGAACCCCAAGTAAAAACATCCCGATTAACTATCTCCTTTATTTGCGTATTATATCAACCTAGTATCTATCTGCAACTATTTGAATATGGGAAACAAGTATACTGATATTAACAAACAGTAGAGATCCAGATCCGACGGGTTATGGACATGGTTGTGCTGTTTGTAATTTAAAATACAAAAGAAAAGCTACGACTTTCATACTGAATAGAATCTATATTTACCAGAGGTCCAGATAAGATGCGTGAATTCAAACATTTTCATGTGTAGCTTCTTTACTTCTCTACCATACCCTATATTGTTACCATTCTTTGTCTCAAAGAGAATATTCTAAAGAGTGTTTACAGTATAGGGTTTGGTAGAGAAATGACGATTTTAGTATTTGGGTACGCATGTTTATCTGGAGCTCTGTTTAAACAGTGATGGGGTATTCAAGTACCCACCCACATCTTCCACAAACACCTAGAATTACGTTTAGCCATTTAAAGCTACAAACAAGTGTATATCTATTCTAATTATACATCCTTACCTAATCCTATCCCACCTATACATATCCTACCTTTTGTATCGGATTTACTGTAAATACGGCACAACGTACATATTGGGTAGTGTTATATGCGGGCAGCTTACACATTGAAGTTATGTTATTTGACATCGAAAAAGCATGAATATCAGCAGTTTGGATACAGACAGAGAAATTCCCCTACCTACAGAAATAGTCCATCTAAAAATAGACGGGAAATGACCTTCCAATGTGAGTGACGATTGGCGAATATTCCGATACGGACACAAACAAATTATTTATTTGTTTGTTTGTTTTGTTTCTCCTTTATTATTTGTTGACGAAACACTAGACGGTTTGTGACTGTTTATACGGATAGACCAACTTATTTTGGAACAAAACATGACCGACTCTAATGTAAACCAAACGAAGCGACTACAGCGTTTCTTTATTTTCAAAAGCCTTAGCAAGCTGCAATGTTTTCAACATAGCTGTCTTGGTGCAGTTGAAATGTATCTGGGCTTGCATGTGCGGGGTCTTGAGTTCGATTCTAACCAGTGACCAATATTTTATTTTATAAAAATACTGTCCGTACAAAACAACAATAAATATTAATAATAACATGTAAATAATTAATAACAAAATATTAACATATAATTGAAAAATAATAAACAATTAAAAAGAAGATTAGGAACGCATATGGAGAAACAGGCTGCTTGCGCAGAAATACTAATAACCAATAACGTAGGTAATATATACAATGCAAAAAAGGTTTTTCAACAGTTATCAGCGTACGGTCACTTTCCAAATTTAAGGAGAATTTGCTGAAACGCTCCTCGGCCAAATCACCCCAGCACCTAATTGGTAATAATATTGTCTGTTTTCACAGAAAGTGATACTGAGACTGGCACAGTACCATTTTTGAACATGCATACAATACTGTCCGTTGCTTCATTTAGACGGATCTACTCTTTAGACGGATTTCGACGTGTTTGCATGTTATATACGTTACAGAGTCACTGATAGAAGTGCATGACTGTCGAATGCTATTTGAAGCATTTATTATAATCTGGAAATTGTGGTATAAGGGTGTACCGTTCTGATAGAGAAATTCTTGGTGATTAAAGGCTTTGTTTTTAAAATAAGATCGTTACTTGCCTACAAAATTGTTTTTAAATTCATTCATTTTCACAGTATCATAATATCAATTACATTTATAAGGAACTAAATTAGCTGAAACGACGACGTTCTCTGTGTAGTTTTAACAAAAACCAGTAAGGACATTTTTGGAAATTAAATAAACATATATACTATCTTAACCGTTAAACTCACCTGCTCCAGATTTTAAAATAATCCTTTTTTAGGTATTGATTACAATAATTTATTTCATCACAAACCAAACACATCGGATTTAGCTGTTACTCTTTACCAAGTAGTATTTTGAGAAATCATTACAGCTTAATTAATAAAGTGCTCTTAATATTGTTTGTAGTAAACATTTATTTGGTTTTACATGACGTTAGACTCGTTAGTAGTATTTCAGTTTACTTACAAGCTGCAAGACATTCTTACTTGACAGATCAGACTAAGACATGGACCAAACCCAGTGCTTTGAGAAGCAAAGTAATTGTCATTTAGGGACTCCATCTACTTGACCACCGAGGCCCTTTTGAGTTGAATGTTATATTTTGTTATACCTGGTATACAATATATTTAAATTCAAATACCGGTACATCTTGGTATAAGCAGCACTTGAGCGGGTCTTTTTCTGTGCTATTATACCATTATCTACCATGGTGCAAAGATAAAGTGTTTATCCTTATATAATCTATGCTTTTCCGTCGATATTTTGTCCAGTTAACCAAACATTTAACATAAAACTTAAGGTTACACTATAACTAATAACGATATTGGAAAAGCATTATAGTGATTGTACTTGCAATTCACCAAAATGTACTCAACAGTCTGCCCGCGCTCTTTTCTAGTCATACATAAATATATAGCTTAGATAGCCACTTTATAGAATGTGTGAGTTTTTCCTGCTTTCCTACCTATAGCAATGCCACTATAGGTACCTATACCTATCATACGTTTACCTATCCTACATTTACCTTTCTACGTATACCTCCCTACCTATACAAATCCTACGTATATTTATCCTACCTATACATATCCTACATTTACCTTTTATACTTATACACCCTACCTATACCTCTTACTATCCTACCTATACCTATCATATTTATACCTATCCTATGTATACGTATCCTACCTATACCTATTCTACATATGTCTTTTATACTTATACTCGTACATCCCTACCTATACCTATCCTACGTATACATATCCTACCTATACATATCCTACATATACTGTTTCTACTTATACATCATACCTATACCTCTAACTGTACCTATCCTATTTATACCTATCCTATATATATCCTACCTATACTTATTCGGCACATACATATCCCTACCTATACCTATCATACATATACCTATTCTATACCTATACCTATTCTACGCAACTGGTTATCCTGACCCAATATCAATTACACTTAACCCTTTCAATGCTGGAAAGTGTACTGACATCTGCGAACACTGTAGACCCATATCAGAGGGTTCCCATCTGATCAGAGTCTGCATTGTTTGCAATTCAAAATATTCTTCTGCAAATATACACTTTCACACTGCACATTCTATTGTTACAGGCGCTTTATCTATCAATGATGAGTTGTTGAAACTTTTAAAAATGGAATAAATGTGTTGTTTATTTAATAAAAAGTTGTAGTTTGTGGACATAACTAATGGTAATATTCGCCTGTGTTTTAGATAAAACTCGTGTAGGTTTTAGTTCCGTTTCAATCGTAACTTCCGGTGTTTCCCGATGTGTTCCGGTTGGTTTCGTGTATGTTCGCGATTTCGCAATACTACTTTATTGAACATGTTATCCCTTATTATTGATTCTAGATGCTTTTTGTGATATGCTATTCAGTGTAAACTTGTTTAGGGAAAACCGTCCAAACAGAACTTTTCCACTGGTTATAATATGTTTTCAAGATACTTAAGGACAGATTACCTTTAAACTAGGATCATGCTAAGGGATAAGAAATAGCTTTTTTGAAATATTATGATGTGTTAATCATTATATATGAATCAATATGAAACGCTTTTATTCTGACAGATAATAGATATAATTTTCAAACCATTTCCTACATGCTTCGGGTCTTTTGACACTCCTGAGAGCAAACCCTATAAAACTAACACCATTTCTGATTCCCTGTCACTGACTTGTAAAGTTTCGGACAAGGTGAGTACATTTGTGTTACTTTGTTAAACAACTTTAATTTCTAAGATATAGTCCTATTCTAGCTATATATGTGAGTTAAGCTTGTACTCCATATATAAATAAATGTATGCCTTCTCAACGCCTTTGCAAACAGAGTATACCCACACCAGACGACTCCTGTAGGAGCAGTCTGATCAGGATCTGCTTTGTTTGCTTATGGAATAACATATATCTGGATTTCTTAAAAATATATTCATGGAGTAAAGTGTTAAACATAAGACAATAATACTGATATGTATACTGTGACGGGGTAAACACGTTATTACTCAATTCAATTGCTAATGATAACAAGCCATTGTTTTGAAACATGGATTTGAAGCATCGCATCCTTACGTTTGGGTCTTCGCCATGCTATGTATTTGATCACGTTAACCACTTCAGTGTCATGAAGACGAGTCTGTGCAAACGGTTTGGCTGCAGCCAGATGAGTAACTCGTCTCATTAGTACCCACACTGTTTCACATTCTGTTTGTCTTTGTATAAAGAAATTAACCATTTCCTTATTCAGTATTCGTGTATGAAATAATGACAACATGGATATTCATTAGCTGATTTTTATAATGTAAACTTTTCAAGGAATTTTGTTTGCTTTGTCAAACACTATAGAATCTATACCATGTCAAAAGCAAATAGAGCAGACCATGATCAGACGACTCCTATAGGAGCCGCCTAATTTGGGTCTACTCTGTTTGCAAATACGTGAAAACACATTTATATAAGGGAAAGGGTTAAACAGGTGCCCATTCTAAAACTTGAAACAGACAGAAATGTGTCCAGCAGACGACAATGTGTCCAGCAGACGGTACTGCGTCTAGCAGACGATAATGTGTCCAGCAGACGATAATGCTGGCACTGAAAGGATTATCCCTTTCCATGTTCTATGCTTATTGCAAATTTCAATACATAATAAGTATTCATGGACAAATTATGAAACATGGAAGGTGGAATATTGTAGCCATTGAAGAAAGTAAATAAACAGTTCCAATAGGAGCCGTCTGATCTGTGTCTGCTCTGTTTCAAAATGCGCGAAAAGGCGTTTATATGAAGGAAAGGGTGAAAACATTAACATTGCTAACTTTTTATGGGTCGTTTTCAGCCTTCGTCAATCATGAAGTTCATCACACTCTCTGTCGTATCTGCCGTTTTCTTAGCCGCGGTGGCTGCTGGTATGTCTAGTGGTGGCTTTGGCTATCCTATGTACGGATATGGCGGTGGCTATGGTGGTGCTGTGGGACAAGGAATTGGGGGCGGAATAGGCGGTGGTGGATTATTCTCAGCCCTAATTAGCCTAGTCTTCAGTAAGTTGCTTATTTCTATTTCTTATTTCTAAAAGATGTTTCTTCTAAAGACGTTGACGTTGGCATTGAACAAAGGAACAAAGTAAGGGCATTACTGATTCCAAAACGAACTGATACGTCGTCTCACCAGGATACTAAATCTTTAAAACACAGACACTGTTTTATGACTGAAACGTTGTGACTGATGAATATTACTTACTCAGCCTTTTTCAACGCTGAATTGTCAAATGCGCTACAGTGCTCCCTCCCTAGAACGGTCCTCTCAATAACGATTCCCTCCTTACAACAACGCGTGTCACTGTTTCCGAAACAACAAGGCTCCAGAAACACCTTTTTCCATCGTATTTTCTTATGCCTCCACCAAACCCTATGCTGTGACCACTCTTTAGAATCGTCACTTTGTGACGATTCTAAAGAGTGGTCACAACATAGGGTTTGATTGAGGCATAACGGTTTTAGTTCTCGAAATACACCTTATCTGGGGATCTGCAAACAAGCTAATTATGTTTGATTTTCCCTCCCTATAGCAACTCCCTCTGAACAACACATACAATATTCGTATCCCAAAGGGTGTCGTTGTAAAGGGAGCACTGTATTTCAAAAACATCCCTCAAATATTCAGGGGTTATTTTAAAAAATGTAACATGACAAACAGGGCAGACTCTGATGAGAGGACTCCTCTAGGAGTCTTCAGTGTTTGCAAATGACACGCGTGACTCACTTCCCGCACTGAATAGGTTAAGCAGTATTAAAAAGGCCCCAACATTTGCAAACATATCACCATTACTGTAGTTAGGTAAACAGGGACATTGACCTATGGAAGAACAGGAGCATGACTCTGATTTTTTGATAATTGATCAATATTCTCATTACTGAGAACATGTCCGGCGTATGAGTAATATCAACCAGATGCCATAGGACACCTTCCCAAAGTTTGTGTGATAACATGCATAGCCGGTATAGTAGAATCTCTCTTAACCCTTACAACGCTGAATTTTCAAATGGAATATTCCAAAATTCAAATAGGTCAAGTTTATAGTGAATATTTAGGGCTGTTTTCTAAAGAAAAGTGTAACATGACAAACAGTGCAGACCCTGATGAGAGCCCCCCCCCCTAGGAGCCCTCTCATCTGGGTCTACACTTTTTGCAAAGGACATTTGTGACTCGGGTCCCGCACTGTAAGGGTTAAGCGGTCATTCATTTATTGAACATATGAGTTTTTAAAATCAGACGATTGCTTAATGCAAGGCAAAAGTAAGTTACCAATTACCCTACAGACCCATAATTAGACTTCTTTTTGATGGCCGCTTCAGATAGGTTCTACGGTATATCAATAACTGATTTAACCCTTAACCTGATAGAAGCGGCTTTGAGCGTGTTTGATTTATTCCTCCGCTGAAGAAAATAGTTCAAATTCATACAGTCATGAACATATTGCATACTAAATATTTTCTATATCCTAGTAGGTGGTAGCTTAAAGCAGGCTGAAAGTAAAGCAGAATGCGCCTTAAGGCGCATTCTGCTTTACTTTCAACCTGCTTTAAGTGGTCATATGTCTTCAAAACTAGAAACAGGCTATTGGGTAAAGGGTTAACAAAGTTCTTTTGACCTGAAACAGGGGATGAATGACAATTGAGTATTACGAACAGTGTTGACCTAAACCAGTCACAATGACTATTACAACGCTGAATTTGCAAATTAACTATTCCAAATTTCAAACAGGTCAAGCTTATTTTGAATATTTAGGGATTGATAGACAAGTGTAACACGACAAACAGTATATATTCTGATGCGAGGACTCATGTAGGGGCCCTCTCATCTGGGTCTACACTGTTTGCAAAGGACATTAGTGACTCGTGTCCCGTACTGTAATGGTAAATGGAAAATTGACGCTTGTGCTGCTGGCAGTTAGTTGACGAAAAGTATCAGTTTCAAAGAGCTATAAGCCGTATATACTTCTACCAAACGTTTTCCGAACATTATGAAAGATCTAGGTAAAAAACGATATCGTCATGTATTTTGGTGCATCGAGATAACTGGATGGCTTTTGCGGTATGCAATAACACCCATTGATGGGATATTGTTTCGTCCTCTGCGGCATCGACTGAGACAAATCGTACAATGTGTTTGCCTTTTACAGCATACACTGAGATACATCATACGGCATTTTCTTGTGTGTTGTTTCAGCATCCACAGCGGTACATCGATACGACATCTTGTCTCTTTTTCAGTATCCGATGAGATATATCGATACGATATCTTATTGTTTTTTCAGTATCCAATGAGATATATCGATACGATATCTTATTGTTTTTGCAGTATCCAATGAGATATATCGATACGATATCTTATTGGTTTTGCAGTATCCAATGAGATATATCGATACGATATCTTATTGTTTTTACAGTATCCAATGAAATACACCAATGCGATATTGTCTTGTCTTTTGCAGTATCCAACGAGATACATCAATACGACTTCTGTTTTTGTCCTTTGCAGTATCAAATATATTAATAGTTAATACGATTCCTTTTTATTTTTTTATAATCCAATAAGATACTTCGTACGATATCGTCTTGTTTTTCCAGTATCCAGCGAGATGCATCGTGAAATATCTTCTTGTGTTTATTCGGTACCAAGTGAGATACATCAATATAATATATTCTTGTGTGATGCATTTAATATTGAACACGATATCTTCTTGTCTTTTGCAGTGTCATTCTTCTTTCAAATTATTGGAGATCTTTTTGACAACGACGACGACGACTATTATCGTGGTGGTAAATATTACAGAAGTCATGAAGGCCATCAAGAAGACTATTAAACATTGTTGCCCAAGGTAAGTTCGTACCGATTGCTATCCATATGTTGTCTCACTGAATTAATTTCAACGCTGAAATTTCAAAGTGGAATAGTCGATCATTGTTTAAAGGTAGAATTCATTCAGCATGAAACGGTGTAATTTTGAATAACTTTTGAGAGGTTTAATTTTCGAAACAAACATTGCAGACCCTAATCAGAATGCTCCACTAGGTCTACATTGTTTGTAATGAGAGTGCACTTGACTGTGTTATTTGTTATATAATCAGTATTTAATCCATTCCATCATAAGCTATTTTCACACCCAACCCCTTTGAATAACTGTACTGAAAATGAGCATCTTAAATTCTTAATATATGGCGAAAATAATGCAGAAACCTCCTATATAACTTTGCCCTGTATTTAACCCTTTACCTGATAGAAGCGGCTTTTAGCGTGTTTGATTTATTCCTCCGCTGAAGAAAATAGTTCAAATTCATACAGTCATGAACATATTGCATAATAATATTTTCTATATCCTAGTAGGTGGTAGCTTAAAGCAGGCTGAAAGTAAAGCAGAATGCGCCTTAAGGCGCATTCTGCTTTACTTTCAACCTGCTTTAAGTGGTCATATGTCTTCAAAACTAGAAACAGTCTATTGGGTAAAGGGTTAAGGACTGTTGTTTTTACAATTGTGTTGTTTGAAACTAAAGTGATAAATAGTGCATTTGAAAACAGGATCCAAAACAGACACCGAGGTACTCGGCACCTCGTCAGGGTTCAAGCTGTGTGCCTCAGCAAAAGCCTGAAACAACTGGTAAGAAACTAAACACTGCTGCGGATCAGAGTTTGATCAGGCAGTTTTTACAGTAGCATGTAAAGGTTCAGGTTAACACTGTACAGTACAACATGTCCCAGGCGGTCATTCGTGTATTGAACAGTTGAGTCTAAAAACCAGCAGGTTGCTTAATGTAGGGCAAACGTAATGCAGAAAAACTCATAAAGGAGCTTTTTGCATTACTGTTTTGGCATGCATTAAGCTACCACATGCCTTACAGTCCCATAATTAGACCTATATTTGAAGACCGCTTAAGACGGGTTACACTGTTCACACTGTCTGCAAACTCTGTAATATTTGAGTCTCCCTTTTCCCTTGACACTGGCTAATTTCCTGAATGTATTTATTTTTCTTGCAGGCTGTATGGACGGAATGCACGAACCTGTTGCCCAAATGACACCCGAATGCTCTTTAGACCAGTGTAATTAATTTATATTAAATAAAAACTTAACTACAGTTACAAATATATGTTAGTATTACTTTTTATCCCAGTGTGACGAGGTTTGCCTTATTGAAGAAACCAACGGACTTAGAAAATGTGTTTGATAGTCACATAAATAGCCGACACCAAAGTTCACTGACTGTGTGGAATTAGGTATTATACTCTCCGAAAATATTTTCGGGGAACATATAGTTGGCGGGTTGTATGTCTTATTTGATCATCCGTCCGACCGTCTCGTAGCTATATTGCAGTGTTTCTCAAATTTAAAGTAAAACAGATGTTTGTTAAAAGCATGCGGTTTCTTAATACATGTATATGACGAAAGTAATGCAGAAACCTCGTGTATAATTTTGTCATTTCATTAAGCTACCGCCTGCCTTTATGACCCACACTTAGAGCCCTCTAAAGCGACCACAATATGAATAAGCACGTGTCTTTCAAAGCAGGTTGTTGCTTAATGCAGGAGCTTTCTGCATTCTGAATTGATTTTGTCCTATATTAAGTTACCACATTCCTCTAAGACCGTGAATTAGACCTCTCGCTGGTGGTCACATTCGAGAATGTTAACGTTGGCGTTGGGAAGCTTCGCTATGCAATAAGCGTATTATTGAAACTTTTCAATTGAATGGATATCCATGAAAAAAACAACATTTTTATGCCCCCAATGACGGGCATATAGTAATCGCATTGTCCGTCCTTCCGTCCGTCTGTCTGTCCCAAATTTCGTGTCCCTTCTATAACTTTTTTTTATCTGTGAATGGATTTCAAAATAACTTGGCACATGTTCACCACACAAAGACGATGTGTTACGTTCAACTCCCTGGTCCATGGGTCAAAGGTCAAGGTCATCCTTCAGGGTCTAAGGTCGGGGGACATAAGTGTTACACAAACACACTCTTGTTTCTCAACAATGAAACGGATCATTTTGTTGTTTGACCTATAGCTCAGTACCCACTCAAGCCAACAAGAAGACATACTCATTTTAATTTAACTTTGACTTATGTCTCTTTCTTAACACAACGTGTGTTAGGACTACAGTAAAATCCCGCTAATGCGGCCACCTAAAAGAGGTATATTTATGGGTGCTAGATGCAGGTGGCAGCTTAATACAGGACAAAAGTAATACAGAAAGCTCCTACAGGAGCTTTCTGCATTACCTTTGCCCTGCATTAAGCAACCACCCGCTTGTAAAGACACCCATGTTTATTCATTAAGTGGTCGCATTAGCGAGGTTCTACTGTACTTGTGTTGGCGCTATTTCTCAGCATCCACTTTCAAGACTGTGTCTGCCATGTTCTGGGGAAACACTGACTTTGCCCCAGTTATATATTCATTCGCTCTGCAGTCCGCCCCAAATCGTGTGCGCTCCATATCTCCTAAAACTTATCCATTATTTTTCATTAAACTGATATCAAATGTTATCCCCTCATGACAATGTACAGAACTCATGTTCCAACATCCTAGATCAAGGTTAATGTTATATTTCCATAGATTAACCTATTTATTATGTTCATAACATGTATGACATTGTCGGAGATGGTACATGCCATGCCAGCTATAGATTTGTTTTTACATCGTTGAGCGAAAACAATCAACACCCGCGTCACATCAGTAGGATCATATACAGTAAAACCTATCTAAACCGGACGTTAAATATTATATAAATATGTCTTGGAGATAGGAGACAGTCCAATGCAGGGCAAAAGTCATGCAGAAAGTTCCTCCAGGAACTTTCTGCATAACCCCCTCCCTGCATTTAGTAGCCACCTGCCTAAAATAGTCTAACTTCTTCTCTACTAGAATTCCGGTTTAGAGGGGTTTTGCCAACAAAGACTTCAAAGTTTAACATATGGTCACTGTATGGCATCAATTAACACCAGCAGATTTTTTTTTTATAAATTTACCTCACAAATAGTACATACTCGGAACTCTGACTTAGCTGATTATATGTACAGTTGAACTTCGATATATCGAACTCGGATAACTCGAACTTCGAGATAACTCGAGGTAAAAATTCGGTCCCTCCAAAATTTACAATACAGAATTATTCTTAGATGTATTAATGCGCATATCTAGAAACACGTGTGACAGCTTAATGCAGGTCGAAAGTAGTGCTAAAAGCTTCCAGAGGAGCTTTAAGCATTACTTTAGACCTGCATTAAACTGTGACTTTGAGAAAATGTTCAATGATTACTTGAACCTTTGTTGTCTCGAAGTAATTTATATGGTCCCTTGAAGTTCGAAGTTAAGCTGTACATCACTGCATGTTGTACTGTTAGTAATAAAGCAGCTCCTCTTTGTCATTCTATGGTTCCAACCTTACCCCAATGCTAACAAATAAAATAACATCACCTGATTTGTGGAGCTGGTGAAATCGTGACTATTTCCAATTTGATCATGCCTTTGATAAACATTTTTTGTATGACCAAGTGTCAAGTTTCAAGTTTCAAGTTTCAAAAGTTTATTGTGATATAGGCCACCGGCCCTAACACAAACATGTATCATTAGTTACAGAAATTGGCTAGTGTGTGCACAATACAAGTATATATAAAAATGACATTTTTATACAGCAATAGACCCACCTGATCCAAAGTATTTTGTCTATAATAGTACAGGTTGGTTGCATCCTTTTAGAATCAGTGTCCAATTTGTAATGATCAAGATCACATATCTCGCGCTATGCCTCTCAGTATCGTTTTTTGATGGATGTCTTTTTTTTTCTTTTTTTTTTTATCTATTTATTTAAATGTATATTGTGTATGATGATATGAAATAGGTATATATATATATATTATATATATGTAAAACATGATCATCCAGATTCAGCTGCAAGATCTGTCCCAGGATCTCCATGGTTTACAGTGTACCCGCATACTACAATAGACTGAATAGCTTCATCAGCGTATGAGAGATTGGCATTACATATAAAAGATATAGTACAGCACCAACATATATTTAGTTACTAAAGTCAGCTGATTCATACCTACTAAGTAAAGGTAGTAACATTATAAGAAAGAAGTTAATTACTTCCAAGTAAAACAGTTTAAGATTTTTGCTTAAGATTTCAGCAACTTGACGAAACGAAATTCAAGGTGCCAAAAGCAGATAAACACAATTAAGTGAGTTTGTCAACTATGTACTTCCATCACCTTGACGAAACGAAATTCAAGGTGTCTTAGCCGACTTTTAGGCAGAATACGCATGGGTGGATGCGTCGGTAATAGCATACAGTCTCCATTTTCTGGAGTTAGGGCTGCATGATTTAACCTTGTACAATGCAGTACACGAAACAAGTACCACACATTATGTCTAACAAGGAATTTCTAAGTGGCTCATACATAGTGCCATACAAAACAATACAGAGCAAGGCATATGACTCAGTTGGTTAAAGCATACAATCCCCACCCACTATATAGAGTGGGGGTTGCATGCTTTAACCGCATATACCATGCAGATTCAATGGTACAACACACCATATGTTCCATAGTGCAATTTTAAGTAATTTATGAACAGACACAATACAATATTTAACAATATAGAATGTCCCATGACTTAGTGGGACAAAGCATATATTCCCCACTCGCTGGAGTGGGGTCTGTATGATTTCACCTTGCATAATTCCGTGTTCTTGTCTAAGTAAGCGTACCATACATAATACCATATCAAGCAACTCATATACAAGACCATATAATGCAGTGTAGAACGTCTCTTTTGTCTCAGTAGGTTAAAGCATACAATACCCTAGCTCTCACTGGGTCGGGACCTGCATGCTTTAATCTTGGATAATGCAGATTTGTTGGTACAGGATAAATGTATCGCACACCATGCCATATAAAGCAATTCATAAACAATGCCATGTAAAGAAAACAATGTCAAAGTGTCCTAAAACATACAATCCCCATTCACTGTAGTGGGGTTTGCCTGCCTTACCTTTACACAGGTACAATGTATATGCATTTCTAAAGATACCATATAAACTAATTATGGAACTTTTACAAATATAATAGAAAGTGATTATGCAAACCTAGACAGAAATTCCTTCCTTACATTGTAACCATGGTAAATGAAGGTAGCCAAATTTCTTATTACTGATTCATCTGTATTTGACATAAGAATACAAAAACGATGTCTTGATGGCTGTTCATAGAATTTCTTTGGTATGTGTTTTTCTCTTAAATCATGGTATAAAGGGCAAAACAGAATAAAGTGTTGTTCATCTTCAATTTCTGTCTTACAAAAAAGACACAATCTTTGATTTCTGTCAATACCTAGGTATCTTCCTTTCTCTATCATTAAAGGATGTGACGAGCATCGCAATGAAGTAAAGGCATAACGGAATTTCTTTAAATCTAAGATATCAAAATATTTTTCTAGCCCAAAGTTACGTTTAAAAGATATGTATGTAGACAATTTAGAACTATTGTGGGTTATATCATTCCAGGTTTGTCTGTATTGATCTTGTAACCTCTCTTTATAGGCAACAAGAAACATGTTCTCATTTTCAATACCTTGATTTTCCCAAACATACCCAAAACCATTTTGACAAAGGTGTTTCCTAATTTTCGTAACCCAATTTACTTTCCCCTGAGAATCCAATAGTTTCAGCATAGTATAGCATTTGCGAACATATCTATATTCTGGCATGTGTAAAATGCGTAACCAATATTTTAAGCATCTCACACACGAACTAATATCCATGGGGAAACGTCCACAGTCTCCCATTATGGCGGCATTACATGTATACAGAGGTACAGAAGCAAAACGTTTGCATGCATATGTGTGTACATATTCTATACACTGCATATGCTCCAAACCCCAAATTTCAGCACCATACAGTAAGATGGAAGATATTTTAGCATCAAATAATGTAAAAAAAGACTTGTGGGACATTGGCAAATACCGATATAAACTTGAGAGCATTGATACTAACACGCGTTTTGCTTTAAGACCCATGACCTCTGCCATTTTGTACATTGATAACTTAGGTGTAAAATTTACACCTACATAACTGAAACTACTTACAACCTCAATGGCACAATCAATGTAAAACCACTTCTCATTTCTGGACAATCGTCCGCCTCTTTTGAACACCATAATCTTTGTCTTATCTGTATTGACATTCAATTTAAAATCTATACAGAATTTATGTAGTATATTTAGTTTCTTTTGCAAGTCACCAACAGTGTCACCAAGTAATGCTACATCGTCGGCAAACATCAAAAGAAATATCTGCACAGTATCTGGATGTAACTGAATTCCATGGCAATCATTGTCTGAAAACACATCGGCTAACTCATTAATAAAAAGCGCGAAAAGTATCGGGCTTAAATTGCAGCCTTGCCTTAAACCAATAGGGCATTCACATTCTTCACTTAATATAGTTCTATTTCTGACACAAGCTTTAACACTGTCCTATATACTTTTTATGGATGTGTACAAGTGGCCAGTTATCCCCTTTCTATTTAAAATTTCAAACAATTTGCTTCTACTTACTGAGTCAAAGGCTTTCTTAAAATCAACAAAAGCTACATAAAATTTCTTATCTTTTCGACACAGATATTTACTTATAATTGATTGTAAGATATATGCATTGTCAATGGTGGAATATCCGGCTCTGAACCCTGCCTGTGACTCATTAAGTTTTTCATATGCGTTTACATAGAACGTTAACCTTTTATTTATCACACTAATATATATTTTACTCATGGTTTCTAACAAAGCAATACCTCTATAGTTATCAGGGTTATCTCGTGCACCCTTCTTATGGATCGGTATTATAATGAATTTAGACCAAGCTTGGGGAAATATCCCAGATTTGAATATCTTGTTAAACATTTTTAACACAAAGGGCATTAATAAATCTATACTATAAACAAAATGCTCTGCTTCAAGTAGCCCTGCTGTTGCCTTTTTTATATTTAGGCCTTTTACAGCTTCATTTACTTCTTCGGCAGTTATTTCACTGTTAAATAATATATGCTCAATTTCAGATAGTTCATCTGGATTTACATTTACCGCTAAACCATCAATTACTGTATCTTCTGCAATATCATTAAATAGTGAGTAAAAGTGCTTAAACCAGCTGTGGGTTTCAATATTAGGTTGTATCACAACAGGATTTATAATAGATTTAATTTCCTTCCAAAACCTTTTCGGGTCTGATACAGAGTTTTCAATAGACCTTAGCTTATCCATGTCAAATTTAGATTTTTTCCCTTGAATTAGATTATTGTACCTTCTTTTGCAGTCCAAATAATTTATAAGGTCTTCATTAGACCGTGAATTTCTGAATTTGCGCAAGAGTTTATTACGCATCTGTTTCAAAACCTGGCACTCGCTATCAAACCATTTACATGCTAATTTCTTTGGCTTCTTTGGACCAGTACTGACCTTTTTACAGTGGTCGGAGCATGACAAAATCAGTTCTTCTAATTCAGCCAACAGTCCATTTATGTCATCATTATTGCTTACTTGTTCCTCGAATATGTCAAAAGCACCATCTATGACCATATTTTCAAGTTTTGATCGAAATATAGCTTTATCTCTCTCCTCATGTGAAAACCTATACTTGATAGTACATGTATCATTTTCCGTGCAAGAATCCACCTGATCTAACATTTCAGGTGTACACTGCAGGGTTAATAATAAGGGTAAGTGTTTTAACAAACCATTTGAATCTATCTTAAAATCAACAAGCAGCTCAAAGATATCAGCTGTACAAACAAAGTAGTCAATAACGCTACACCCCACTGTATCAATAAAGGTAAAATCACCTTTGTTACTGTCATCACCAACTCTACCATTTATAATATACATATTATAAGTCTTCAGAAAATTTAAGAACAATTCACCCATTCTGTTAAGAGTTTTATCGGCTGACACTCTTTGAGTATTTATAGCAGGATTAAGAATGTCAATAAACTCTTCCAATACTGCAACATTGTTACTGATAGTCTCACACTCAACTACTTCTCCTGTTCTGGCATTCAAGTCACCACAAAGTATGACGCTAACATTACTTGTCATAACTTCATTCTCAACCAATTCGTTCTCCAATATTTCTAGAACTGACCGCTCAACTCTATCAT
The DNA here is from genome assembly GCA_963576725.1 of Azorinus chamasolen. Taxonomy (NCBI): domain Eukaryota; kingdom Metazoa; phylum Mollusca; class Bivalvia; order Cardiida; family Solecurtidae; genus Azorinus; species Azorinus chamasolen. The sequence goes on along the minus strand of OY755246.1, from coordinate 33,269,976 downwards.
ATACAGGAGAACTTTCAGGCGGGATATATAACCCTACAAACAAAAGTTTATTACAGTTACATGAGCTACTAATTACTCCATCCATCATAAGTATGACCCCAAATTTAAAATCTTGACACATACGACGGACATTTTTAGACAAATGACTACGCAACATGACAATAACACCACCCATATTTCGACCACCTTTTTGTGACTTGAATGCAGGACATGTAAATAAAGTGTAATCACCAAAAACACTATTAAGAATCGTATCATCTTCTAACCATGTTTCGGTTAGGCAAATTAAGTCAAACCTTTTCAAATAATGAACGAAACCAATGTCTTCAAGCTTTGATTTTAACCCTTCAATATTCCAGCTAAGTAAGTTCAGAGTTTTAGTTAGAGTACTCTCTTGTGCTAGGCTTTGGCCATTATCCTATTTATTAACACTGATTGTGTCACTTGGGTGCGTAGAACCAACATCACTATGCTCCATATCATTAATATCAGCACTGCTTATCACTACAGGCTGTTGTTGTGGGACCTGGGTGTCGTGGGCCTGTCCATTTCTGGACCCAGAACCATGACGCCTAGCTCTTACAAAAACACGTGAATTACTGTTTTGCCCCTGTTCATTATTGTTATCAAAAGCAACAAACTTCCCATTCTTGAAGTAGCCCTTTATACCCCGTTCACTTTTTGTTTTCAGTATTTCCCTCTGTCTAGTGGTAAGCTCATTCGAAATTCTTATCCCATTATTACGCAGCTTATCACGTGCATTTAAGACCTTCTGTTTATCACTAAAACTTTTGAATTTCACCAATATCATACGGTTTCTTTCTGCATCATATCTACCAATTCTTCTAGCACTTTCAAGAACTACGGGCTCATGGCTTTCTGGGGCAGTAGTCTCCAGCTATGTTTTAGAAATTAGAGACTCTGTCATCTCTGAAGTTTCATCACTATTATCATCGATGCCAAAAACTCGTAAGTTTTTTCTAATTACCTCATTTTCAAGTCTGTCAATTGTGTTTTCAAGCTTGTATATGTAATCACTGTGTCTATCGGTTCTACTGTCTAAATGATCAATGTCGGATTGTAATACCTCTTCATTGTAATTAATTTTACCGATCTCCTCTTCACAATTTGAGAGTCGATTTTGCTGCTCACTATAATGGTTTTCAAGATGGTTAACAGATATTTTAAGTTTCCCAACGTCATTTTTTACCCCCTTTAGGTCATTTCGTATAGCAACTACCTCTTCTCTTACACCTTGGATCTCTTGGGACATTCGATCTGAAGAACTGGAAATAGCCATTAAAACCATTTGCGTTTCCGGTGAAGGTGCTACCACCTGACCAACCATTTGACCAAGCGTATAATTGCCTTGAGCGTCTACGTTTTGGATCGGTCCCGGATTCAGTTCGACATCAGACGATAGCAATAGGAGTCTTTGGACATATGAGTAATATAACAGTCCATCTGCCAGCAACCCCGGTTGAATACAAGACTGGGCAATTAGTGGTATACAAGTCTGATATCCAACTTTGCTAACACATTGCTGTTGGTATATATGCAAATACTCATTGTTGAGTCTTACAGCTGAAACACTTTTCATATAGTTGGTAGTAACAAGCAGACCCAATGAAACTGTCATGGTGACAAGAATGGTAAAGCATACAGCGAATGCTCTCAAGTGGATGTCCGTTCCTTTTGTATATGGACTATAACAATTCGGGTCCTTAGGTTTGTAGTTTGGCATTCTGAATAATCCAACTCTAACCCGGTATGTTTCAATATCGATACCCATATTGTGTACACTTATACTACAGTTTCGCTTTTAGCCCTTGATACAGCAGTTTTGCACAAGCTTAGACACCTTGCAGTCTATTGCAGTATATTGTCTATTATCCTCTATCCAGTAGTAATATTGGTCAATGTCATTAACAATAGCTGGGCAGATTACAGGTAAACAGGTATACAAATTTACATTTACATCTCTGGCTGTACTTCGTGTAATCACTATCTACCTATATCGTGTTCACTCAAGCGGAACCCATTTGACTGATCTATTGTATTTACACAACTCAAAATTTCTCAAAATTTGCGATCAAAAATGTCATCACTTATCTGTCTTCCTGAAGCCCACTTCTTGACAAGTCCATCCATATAATTTTCATGATAAATAAGGTACATAAACTGTTGTAATAATCCAATTTATCAGAGCACAAAAACAGCATGTGCCACACCAACCACATACAAACACATGTCAAACAACCTTGATCCTGATGAAACGTCTCATTTGTATTAAAGCTGTTTGAAAATGAGGGTCAGATTGCAAATAGCGAGATAAAGGTTAATTTAAATTATTGCGTACCGTGGGAAATCACCTTGGATACGGAATGATTTCAGGATAGGTCAATTGTTGATGCCAAGCGAACGAAGGCTAATAAATAAGTGCAGCAGGTATTGTGATAATACAGTATGTGCGTTCTTATTTACATATGGGTTAACAACAGTTGCTTTACTTGCTTTGCTTAATAATGAGTATACATACCTTAGGACAATGCACATCTCCCAACGACGTTGTGCAGGACATATCTAGACTAAAACCTAAGTAAAAGATCAAAGGCTTAGGTAAAATGTATTTGCCCGTTCGATACCAAACGCTTTGAGGATTTTTTTTGTCCAAATTGAGGCAAGTGTCATCTACCGAAGACAATTTGCTGAACTAATGTCCCAGCGATTTTGACACATTCAAAGTCATAATTAAATTAATTAAATATTTAGTCCACAGTTTGTAACAGTAACTGCTCGATATAATCCAATGATAACTTATTGGAAGATTCATTATATATTATATTCTTGTTTAACGAACTTTGTAATGGGTCTGTCTCTGTAGATTTTAAAACATTAAAGTATTTCACAATCAAAATTCTTGTCTGCATTATTTCTCATCAACGGCTAGATTGAATTAAATGAAATTTGATGGGAAGACTTTTATGAAGGCACCCCACATTTAGGGGTTAATGTTTTACTCCGTGAATATTTATGTAAAATAGAATAGAACTCAGCCAGGAAGTTTGGAAATGAGCACAAGAAGCACAAATGAAACACACGCTAAACTGGAGGGACATTTTAGTTACTTATTAGCACTTATTAATTATTACTTATTTATTATTAGTAATTTGTTATTAGTTATTTGTTATGAATTAATGTGTGGTTCCACCATTTTGCAATATGAACAACTTTCCAAACATGTCCAAGATTCTATTAATTATATATATTATAAATTATATACAATGCAATTTGTTTCGTGCACAGGAGAACCTCTGGGGTCTTCCTCCACCTGTAATTAGCTGGACGTCGTGATATGACTGAAATACTTAAGAAATGAATGACGTGCTCCCGGTGTTCATGAGGTTATGCAACGCATAGCTTTACGAGCAAAGTTAGTGAAGCCCGAAGGGCTTCACGTGAATCTTTGATCGTAAAGCTATGCGTTGCATAACCTCATGAACACCGGGAGCACGTCATTTATTTCTTATATTTATATTCCATTGTATTTCTTATATTTCAACGGCTTTTTTTAAAAATATTATATACCGGTCACGTAATAGCCGCTATCTAGGTCGTTGCCAGGTTCGTTTCTAACGTAGTAGGATTGTTGGAGATAACGCTCCTTACGTCACGTGTACATAACACGGAAGTGACGTTACGTCGCTTGGGAACAGACGTTGATTAATAGAGTTTGAGTGTAGTACGCAAAGAGAGAATTGAGAGAAGTAAATTGTGAAAGAAGAAGACGTGTCAATCATCTATTCCCGTCCCATATAGACAATGATCTCTATATATGGTATGAAAAATAGTCCCAAACACATATTATAAATATAGAATGAATACAAGATTTTAATCAGTAAATTGTCCAGCGGAATTCTGGGAAAAGGAGAACCGACTCAAACCGGTATTGAAATGAACGTTCATGGGAAAATGCAACTTTCTTTTTAGAATAAGGTTATATAAGGACGTTGCAGGGCGAATGTAAATATTGTTAAAACGACGTAAAACCTGATAAAAACCAAACCAGACTATTATGGAAAAAGCTTGACCGAAGTAGCCTATAGATCTATCTCATCCACAATCACAACAAGGAATACCAACTGTAATGTATACGTAAATTTACAGGTCTGCCTACAACAACAAAATGCACTTCAGTATCAATATACAATGTAATACTTTGGGGGACATTTGTCACTTATTGTGACACTGTTCTTGTTGGCGTCTTAACTAAGCGTAACTTATTATAAAAGCATCTCTCTCCAGATATATTTAAAGTTTTGGCTTGAACAATGTATTGTTGATATTTAAGGACCAACGTCAAAGGAACAAAAATTAAGTCTCAGAAGAGACAGAGGAAAAAGATGAAAGGAGAAGTAAACACTCATAAATTGCTAGGTATTAGATCTACTAGGTAGTAACAAATAAGTACTAAGTAGTAATTAAAAAAAGATCAATAGTAACAAATAAGTACTAAGTAATAACTAATAACAAATAAATAGTAATAAATAAGTACTAAGTTAACTAATAACAAATAAGAAGTAACAGTACTGCTTCAGTCTGCCTGTAGGTCAATGTCATTGTCAAATGTCTATCAGGACTGTCTTGGAGTGTATTTGTCTGTCTTTTGAGAAATGCTACTTGTTATTATCTGCCGAGAGAGGAGGGCTGTAAATTTGACATTGTCCGAACATTTTTGGCACTGATTTTTTACTTTAAATATTTTTATTGAGCAAGATAATTTAATTCAACCAATTTTTGTAATTAAACACAAGAACAACATGCTTTTCATATATTTCAGATGCACAGTTATCTACATGTTTGGAAAACTGTCGTTCATTTTGCAAAATGGTGGAACCACACATTAATTCATAACAAATAAGTAATAACAAATAAGTAATATTAAACAAGTAATAACTAATAAGTGCTAATAAGTAACTAAATTGTCCCTCCAGGGCTTCCGTACTAAACTGTTCCTTGCTTGTTCCACGCCGACATCATATTCGCAGTGCCGTAAAACCAAACCTCAACCACATTCATCTAAAACAAAAGACAAGATGTGACGCAACAACTTACAAACGTGTATGGTAAGACATAACGTCACAAATCACCTTACTGAAAAGTAAATATCAGTTGGGCTGGGTCTAGGACACTGCGTAACTAAATAGGTTGGTTTGGCCCTCAGGGCATTGCGACACTGAAAATGTCACAAAGCGCCAAGGGATGTTGCACATAAAGAAGCTCTACAGGAATATGTTCGCTGCAAATGGAGAGTGGTCACACACATGTCATACACATACACATAGAACTGCTGTTTGCAAGCTCAACACCGAACACATAGCTGCGCAGTTAAACAAAAACTCAACTCGTCAAAATCAAATGGCAAGATGTGACTCCATACTTTACGCAAGGGTACGATAAGACATAACGTGAAACAAGACATCATGAACATCCATTAGATTACATTAAATCTTCGATAATTCCAAATTTTAGGAAAATATCAATGCAGACCCTTTGTGACAGGTGGCTGCTTAATGCAGAGTGAACATCACGCAGAGAGACCCCATTAAACAGCCACTTGTCTTAAAGGTCGATTATGATACGTATTTGCAGGAGAGACTCGCACACTCTATTGATATGATGTGTACTGGCAGGAGAGACTCAGCCACTCTATATATGTGCTGTGTACTGGCAGGAGAGACTCACACGCTCTATAGAGGTGATGTGTACTGACAGGAGAGACCCTATAGAGATGTTGTGTACTGTCAGGAGGGAGTCACATACTCCATGGATGTGCTGTGTACTGGCAGGAGAGACTCACATACTCTATAGAGATGTTGTGTACTGGCAGGAGAGACTCACATACTCTATAGATGTACTGTGTACTGGCAGGAGAGACTCACACACTCTATAGATGTACTGTGTACTAGCAGGAGAGACTCATACACTCTATAGATGTACTGTGTACTGGCAGGAGAGACTCACATACTCTATAGAGGTACTGTGTATTGGCAGGTGAGACTCGCACATCCTATAGATGTACTGTGTATTGACAGGAGATACTCACATACTTTATAGAGGTACTGTATACTAGCAGGAGAGACTCGCACACTCTATAGATGTGCTGTGTACTAGCAGGAGACACGGACACTTACCCGCTCTATTATCTATTCAGCTATCCATTTGATCGTTGAAATTCTGAAGCAAACGGTATCATCTCTGATCAGAGATTCCTCTGATATTTATCTACATTGTTTGCCGTTACACTGGAGATAAACCTGTGAATCTGCCCAAACATTGTTGCTGTCTTGGTATTGCAATGACAGATCACAAAGGGTGATTTTTCCTATGGATGTGACTAATACTGCCACGTTTACAACAAGACAATACAGATACACCTTCTATGAGCAATACTCACAATAAGTATAATTCTGGATGTTCCAGACAGATTGTAGCTTGATACATGACAAAAGCCAAGTAAGAACCTCCCAATTAGCTTTCTGCATTACTTGGGTATTGTATTAACCAGCCATCTACCTGCAACTATTTGAATATGGGAAGCAAGTATACTGATATTTACGACCAGTAGAGACACAGATCTGACGGCTTATAGAGGAGACCTCATTACAGGGTGTGTACTGTTTGTAAATAAAAATATCAAAGAAAAGCTACGTTTTTCATAGTGAATATAATCTATATTTAACAGATGTCCAGATAAGATGCGTGAAGTTAAACATTTTCAAGTGTAGTTTTTTTATGATTTTCTTTCTCCTAGGCTATTTTTAGAGCCAACCTTTTTTAATTAATCTACCGAAAATGAGCATTAACTAGAAAAAAGGAACATTTTAGAATTTTGTAGTTTGAAACCATTGTGATAAATAGAGCATTTGCTCCTATAAAATGCTCTATTTATCACAATGGTTTCACAATGTGAATTTTATAGAGGCGCAAAATTGCGTCACTAGGAGATAATGTGTTAAGACACAGCACTAATTTTTTTTATGGAACGCCATTCTGCCATGCTAATTGCTAAATACAAAATGCGAAATGCTTTTGCCAATTGTGTAAATTGCTAGGGAATTTTCCGCTTGATGGATGTAAATGACAAATGCGAAATGCAAAATGCTTATTGCTAAATGCATGTTTGTACTACTAGCATTGAACAGTGACATTTTTAAAGTGACTGTACATTTGCTAAATGCATGTTTATTTACATTAAAGCGCATTGCTTATTGCACTACTAAATTAAAAATGGCACTGTTCGATACCAGTAGTGCCAACATGCATTTAGCAATAAGCATTTCGCATTTGTCATTTACATCTATCATTTGGAACATTCCGGTTCTTTCCCTAGCAATTAAAACACTTGGCAAAAAGCATTTCGCATATTGCATTTAGCATTTCGCATTTAGCATTTAGCAAATAGCATGGCAGAATGGCGTTCCATAGTGTTTACCTCACTAACAGTTTCGTCCACTACTGTGGACAACCTCAGAGCTACTGTCCATTGGCGTACGATCGGCTGAGAACGGCATTTCCCGTCAATATCCGGTAGATTGACGCAAACGGGATCGTAAATCTTCGACGAGTTCTCCAGTCTCCTTCCCTGTCAACTATTTTCGCACCCTCCCAGTGTATTTAATAGTCTTCAATGTTTTGGTGGTCTGTGATTGCACCTTTTTCATACGTAGTTTCTGAAAGTGTTCTAGTCGCTTTTGTGTATGTCATGTTGGCTCTGTGTTCACAGTTTTTTGGTTTTCCCCAAGGCGTGTCCCAAATTTCCTACCCGATTCCCCAATATACACCTTGGTACAGTTCTTACACGGAATTCTGTACACAACTTCTGATCTGCTTTTGCTGTCTTGCATATCTTTTGGATGACGGAAAATCCTGTGGTCAGCCAAGCGTACGCCAAATGGGCAGTAAATCTGAGGACATCCACTGTAGTGGACGAAACAGTTAGTGAGGTAAGAACAACAATTTTAGTGTTGTGTCTTAAAGAAAAGAAAACAATATACAATGGAATTACCCTGCTCTGTGTTTATTCCAAATTTCGTGGAATAATAGTTATAATGAAATATGAGGTGAGACATTGTAGCCATTTTAGAAACTAAAGAAACATATATAGAGGATCTGTTGCGAGTTGTCTTTTAAGATCACATGTTCCTAAACGAGCCTTAGAAAATGTCATTAAGCGAGCCTTGGCGAGCTTAATAACATTTTCTTGGTGAGTTTAGGAACATGTGATCTTAAAAGACAACTAGCATCAGATTCTTTTTCTCACATAACAAAAAAGTGTACTTTCGCCGTTTGAATGACATGTAAACATCGGTTACCATGGTTTGACGTCATATATGACGTATGACGTCATATATGTTCTAAAGTGATCTTACACGTGTTACAGATCAGGGAATTTTAACCCGTTGTTCTAACTCGGAGATAAGGGAATGTATGTGAGAAATTTCAAATTCCATTAGCAAACAGAGCAGACCCTGATTAGACGGATCCTATAGTAGCCGTCTGATCTGGGTCTACTCTGTTTGCAAATGAGTAAACCCCGTTTTTATGTAGGAATTGGTTAAACAAAGAATTAAAACATATACGCGACATAGTTCCGGAACATGAGATAGAGTACAAAGAGATTGAAGCTAATGTCAACTTTAACTACAACAGTTTCCAACAATGTACTGGAGATCTAAACTACACACAATCCATATAAAGCTCGGTCAATGTACTGGAGATCTAAACTACACAAAATACATATAAAGCTCGGTCAATGTACTGGAGATCTAAACTAAATAACATCCATATAAAGCTCGGTCAATGTACTGGTGATCTAAACTACCTAAAATCCATATAAAGCTCGGTCAATGCAACAATGTACTGGAGATCTAAACTACACGAAATCCATATAAAGCTCGGTCAATGTACTGGAGATCTAAACTACATAAAATCCATATAAAGCTCGGTCAATGCAAGTTCGACTTCATGTACTATTACAAATATTTCAGACCTTTTAACGTATTGCTTTATTCAAATTAAAGAACGTGTAAAACTATTGCTATAAAATTTACGATAATTCTGGAAAACATTTGTTAACTCTCAGATAATGAAGTTACAAAACAAAAGGTACCAAACACTACTCTACAACAAGCTCTTATCAAAACTAAACTCGATACTCTTACTGGAAAATATTTGCCAGAGAAAATAGATTGCTTCTTGCATGCTATGCTGACCGTGAAGTTTTACGGACGACACGGTTTAGCATAATACTATATGGACTTGCTCCGAAGTTTTATTAATCGGAGGGACTTCATGTGAAATCTGATACCTGATAAACATACAGATGTAATCATTGCCTTTAATGAAATATCTCGGTATCTGGATGACATATCTAATACTGATAATCCCTTTTTCGATGCCTTGTTTTCTTCTTTATACCCAAAAGAACTTCAGTTAAATCAAACAAACCAGTCAATATTTATGTTCACTGTTCGTTTGACTATAAACTGACTTGATGATTTTTAGTTTTGGTCTAAAGTCACATCTGATGTGTTGTCGATGTTGAGCAGGCAAGGAACAGTTGTATATGTATATGTCCTACATATATCCATTCTACCTATATATATCCTATATATACCTAGACTACATATATGCATTCTACTTATACATCCATACATGTGCATATCCTATCTATACATATCCTACCTATACCTATCATATCTCTACATATCCTGCCTATGCTTACGGTAGGTCGATGGTCCTACCCGGATGTTCTTCTGTGCATAAAACAATGCAATTTGTTCCGTGCACAGAAGAACCTCTCGGGTCTTCCACCACCTGTAATTAGCTAGACGTGTTTATATAATTGAAAAACTGTTGAAGCGGCGTAAAACCCGATAAAAACCAAACCAAACAAAACCTACCTATACATATTCTACCTATCATACCAATACATATCCTACCTATACATATCATAAATATATCTATTCTACTTATAAATTCGTACCTATACATATATTACCTATAAATATCATACATATATCTATTCGTACATATACATCCCCACCTATACCTTTATTACCTATAAATATCCTACCTATATCTATCATAGCTATACCTATCATACCGTTATCAATTCTACATATATATCCCTACCTATACATATACATAAATATATTCTACTTATACAACCCTACCTAAATCTGCCCTATCTATACCTGTCCTACCTATACATGTCCTACATATATCTTTTCTACTTATACATCCCTACCTATGCCTATCATACTTATACCTATCATACACATACATTTTCTACTTATACATCACAACCTTTACCTATCCTATATATACCTATCCTACGTATGACTAGTCTATCTATACCTATCCTGCATATATCTTTTCTACTTATACATCCCTACCTATACATTTCATACGTATACCTATCCTACATATACATTTTCTACTTATATATCCCTACATATACCTATTCTACGATATACCTATTCTACTTATACATCCCTGCCTATACATGTCCTACTTAAATATCCCATGTCTGGTTATCCTGACTCATATGAGCACCAAATATCAACCACACTTAGCCCTTTGAATGCTGGAACAAGTGCACTGATATCTACGAACAGTGTAGACCCAGATCAGAGGGTTCCCATCTGATCAGATTCTGCATTGTTAGCCATTCAAAATATTCTTCTGCAAATATACCCTTTCTCACTGCACAGACTATCGTTAAAGGCAATTTGTCTATAAATGACGAGTTTTAGAAAGTTAAAAATGGAATAATTTTTTAAAGAAAATGTAGTAGTCTGTGGACATAACTAACGGTTTGCGAAAGCTTTGTGTAAAAGTATTCGGTGTTACTCGCTTGCATTTTAGATAAAACCCGTTCGGGGTTTAGTTCCGTATCGATCGTAACTTCCGGTATTTCCCGAGGTGTTCCGGTTGGTTACGTATGTGTTCAGGATATCGTAATATTACTTTATTCTAGAAAAAAACCAACAACATGTAATCAGTTATTATTGATTCACAAATGCTTGTTGAGATATACGAGCCGTAAGTTATTCAGGGAAAACCTGTTCAGAGAAAATCGTCCAAACAGTATTACATGTATTTCAATGGTTATGATATATTTTCAAGATACTTATTGACATATTACCTTTAAACAAGGATGGTCATTTCACTCATTCAGTATGCAAAGGGTTAAGCAAAAGCTATTTTAAAATATCATGACGTTGTTATCATTATACATGAATCAATATGAAACGCTTTTATTCTGACAGATAATAGATATAATTTTCAAACCATTTCCTACATGCTTCGGGTCGTTTGACACTCCTGAGAGTAAACGCTATAAAACCAACACCATTTCTGATTCCATGTCACTGACTGGTAAAGTTCCGGACAAGGTGAGTACACTAGTGTTACTTAGTTTATCAACTTTAATTTATAAAGATATAGTCCTACTTAACCCTTTACCTGATAGAACCGGCTTTTAGCGTGTTTGATTTATTCCTCCGCTGAAGAAAATAGTTCAAATTCATACAGTCATGAACATATTGCATAATAAATATTTTCTATATCCTAGTAGGTGGTAGCTTAAAGCAGGCTGAAAGTAAAGCAGAATGCGCCATAAGGCGCATTCTGCTTTACTTTCAACCTGCTTTAGGTGGCCACCTGTCTCCATAACTAGAAACAGTCTATTGGGTAAAGGGTTAAACTATATACATGTATGTTACTTATACTCCTTTAAACGCCTTTACAAACAGTCAACCCAGATCAAACGGCTCGTGTAGGAGCTGTCTGATCAGGATCTGCTCTGTTTGCTTATGGAATAACATAGATCTGGTTCTACAGTTTCTACCAAGGCGAAACACGTTTGTATCGAGTTGCCATTATAAACAAATCAGCTTACTAATATTTATGATTTTTTTCTTATGGGTCAAACATAAGACGTAAACAACATCAAAATAATATATATGTATACAGCGACGGGGTAAAACACGTTATTACTGACTTTAAATACTTATGATAACAAGCCATTGTTTCTAAACGTGGGTTTGCTAAATGAAGTATGGCAGCCTTCCTTTAGGTGCAATGGTTAATGCATCTTTGCAATGCAATGTATTTGCCCAATTAAGTGCCACGAAGACGGGTTCGTGGTAGCATATGCGAACGATTTGGCTCCAGATAAGACGTTCTCATCTCATTAGGACCAAAACTGTTTCACGTTACACTTGTCTTTGTATAAAGAAATTGAACACGCGCCCTACTTGAAGTAGACAAAACTATTATCAGCAGACGATAATGCTGACACTGAAAGGGTTACTAACTATTTATGGGTCATTTTCAGCCTTCGTCAATCATGAAGTTCATCACACTTTCTGTCGTATCTGCCGTTTTCGTAGCCACGGTGGCTGCTGGTATGTCTAGTGGCGGTTTTGGCTATCCTATGTACGGATATGGCGGTGGCTATGGTGGTGCTGTAGGACAAGGAATTGGGGGCGGAATAGGTGGTGGTGGATTATTCTCAGCTCTGATTGGCCTAGTCTTCAGTAAGTTGCCTGTCTTATTTCTAAAAGACTTTCTCCTAAAGACGTTGATGTCGGCATTGAACAAAGGAACAAAGTATGGCAATTACTGATTCCAAAACGAACTTATTCGTCGTCTCACAAGGATACTAAATCTTTAAACACAAGACACTGTTTTATGAAGAGACACGGCCTAATAGAAACGTTTTACCTGGTAGCTATTACTGACTTAACCCGTTCAACGCTGCATTATCAAGTGGGCTATTTCAAAAAACTTCCCACGAATATTCAGGGATGTTGTAAAAGTATAACATAACAAACAGGACAGCCTCTGATAAGAGGGCTGCTATAGGAGCCCTCTCATCTGGGTCTTCACTGTTTGCAAATGACACGAGTGACTTGTTTCCCACCAAGAATGGGTTAAGTAGTATTTAAAGGGCTTCAATATAAACATATACTCATTACTGTAGTTAGGTAAACAGGGACATTGACCTATTGAAGAACAGGAGCATGACTCTAATTTTATAAGATTTGATCAATATTCTCATTACTGAGAACATGTCCGGTTAATGAGTAACCTCAAACGGTTGCCATAGGGCACTTTCCCAAATTGTTGCGATGACATACATAGCCGACATATTAAATATATCTCCTTTCAATAACTGATTAGACATAGCTCTTTCGTATGACGTTATACTGACCTGCACCAGGGAATGAATGATAATTAAAAACTGCGAACAGTGTTGACCTAGACCAGTCAACTTACCCTTTACAATGCCCAATTTTCAAATGGACTATTCCAAATTTCAAACAGGGCAAACTCATGGTGGATATTTAGAGATTTTCTAAAGAAAAGTGTAACATGATAAATATTGCATACCCTCATCTGGGTTTACACTGTAAGGGTTAATGGAAGATGGGGATTATGCTGCTGACAGTGTAGTTGACTAAAAGTATCAAAGTTTCAAATAGTTCTGAGCCGTGTGCATACATTTATTATACGTATCTGAACATTATGAAAGATCTAGGTAAACAACGATATTGTCTTGTCGTTTGATGCATCGATGCAATAACTAAATGTCTTTTGTAGTATTAAGTAACATACATTAATAGGACATTGCCTTGTCTTCTGCAGCAGTATCCAATAAGATTCATCGTACGATATTTATTCGTCATTTGCAGTATCCACAGAGATACATCAATGCGATACCGTTTTGTCGTTTGCAGATATACGACATATTTGTCTTTTGCAGTATCAAATATGATTTATTAATAGTTAATACGATTCCGTTTTGGGGTTTTAGTATCCAGTGAGATACATCGTACGATATCTTCTTGTTTTTGTCAGTATCCAGTGAGATACATCGATATATCTTCTTGATTTTTACAATACCCAATGAGATACATTTGTACATCGTACGATATCTTCATGTTTTTGTCAGTATCCAGTGAGATACATCGATATGATATCTTCTTGATTTTTACAATACCCAATGTGATACATTTGTACATCGTACGATATCTTCTTGTTTCTGTCAGTATCCAGTGAGATACATCGATATGATATCTTCTTGATTTTTACAATTCCCAATGAGATTAATTTGTACATCGTACGATATCTTCTTGTTTCTGTCAGTATCCAGTGAGATACATCGATATGATATCTTCTTGATGTTTACAATTCCCAATGAGATTCATTTGTACATCGTACGATATCTTCTTGTTTCTGTCAGTATCCAGTGAGATACATCGTACGATATCTTCTTGATTCTGTCAGTATCCAGTGAGATACATCGATATGATATCTTCTTGATTTTTACAATTCCCAATGAGATTCATTTGTACATCCATCCCATATCTTCTTGTCGTTTTTAGCATCAATTGAAATACGTAAATATGGTATCTTCTTCTCTTTCGCAATAATCAAATGTGATACATTTAATATTTAACATGATATCTTCTTGTCTTTTTCAGTGTCATTCTTCTTTCAAATTATTGGAGATCTTTTTGACAATGACGACGACGACTATTATCGCGGTGGTAAATATTACAGAAGTTATGAAGGCCATCAAGAAGACTATTAAACATTGTTGCCCAAGGTAAGTTCGTACCGATTGCTATCCATATGTTGTCTCACTGAATTAATTTCAACGCTGAAATTTCAAAGTGGGATAGTCCATCAATGGTTAAAGGTAGAGTTCATTCAGCATGAAAGGGTATAACTTTTGAGAGGTTTAATTTTCATAATGAGTTTGAATGCCAAACAGTTCAGACCCTGATCAGAAGGATCCACTAGGTCTACACTGTTTGTAAGTTAAGTGCACTCTATGGAATTATTTTAATATCATCAGTATTTAACCCATAAACTTTTCAGATCGAACCTTTTTGAATCACTGTACTGAAAATGAGCATTTACTAGTTTTGAAACTAAGGTGATAAATAAGCATGCTCCTATAATTGAACGGCAAAGTGACGTGTCACGTGATGTTTTCCGAAACATTAGCTATTAACCCTTATCTTGAAAGTACATGTAAGAGTCAAGCAGGAAACACCGCATACAAATCACACAATAGCCCAAACAGCATAACAACGACAAACAGCAAATGTACATGTATATAAAAGACACAAAGAGACGCACAAAGACAAAACAAACATACAATAAGGGGGAGATGGAAGTACCGCAAACAGAGTCAATAAACGTAGCCCCTCTCCTACTAATCTACAACAACCGCGATGGCAAATACAGTGGTAAAGTGCATGTATTTAAGTGAAGTAACTGTATCCACCTATCGCTAGTGTACTCAATGATTGAGCTGCAAACAGAGTAACTGTAGAAAAGCAATAAAGGGTACGATAAAAACGAGTACAAATATCCGACGACCTCCTTCCGTTTCCGGATTTAAGAAGTCACCTTCATATGGTACTAAACCTTTCTTGTCGGCGTACATGCAAAGAAGCCAGCGTGATTGCCAACTATAAAAGGGTTGACAGCCAGTTTGATTTGTGCATTCATTATTTGTTACCTACTTTGTGTCCTAAATATAAACCTTCTTATTCTAAGCGCAAATTGAGTTGACATTTGAAAACAGTTTGTATCCAAAATAGGTACTCGGTATCTCGCCAGGGTTCAAGCTGTGTGCCTCAGCAAAAGCCTGAAACAATAATCGGTAAGAAACTAAACATTGCTGCAGATCAGAGTTTGACCAGGCATAGTTTTACAGTAGCAGATAAGGGTTCAGGTTAACATTATACAATAGACCTGTCCCAGGCGGCCATTCGTGTATTGAACATATGGGTCTAAAAAGCAGCAGGTTGCTTAATGCAGGGCAAAAGTGAGCTTTCTGTATTACTTTTATGGCCTTGAGATTCGAGTCTCCATTTTCCCCTGACACTGTCTAATTTCCCGAATGTATTTATTTTACTTCCAGGCTGTATGGACGGAATGCACCAACCTGTTGATCAAATGACACCTGAATGCTCTTTAGACCAGTGTAATTAATTTATATTAAATAAAAACTTAACTACAGTTACAAATATATGTTTGTGTTACTTTTTATCCCAGTGTGACGAATGTGAGCCGTATTACAAAAACCACGGATTTAGTAATTTTATGTGATAGTCATATAAATAGCCGACACCAAACACTGTGGAAATAAGGTATTATATTGCTCGAAAATATTGTCTCGTAGCTGTATCTCAATGTTTCTAAAACAACCAAAGAAAAACATAAGCACCTGTTAAAAGCATTTGGTTTCCTAATATATGACGATAGTAATGCACAAAACTCCTGTATGTCTTTCTTACTGTATTTAAGCTATCGCCTGCCTTTAGGACCAAGACTTAGAGTCCTCTAAAGCGACAATATTATGAATACAAAATGTCAATACGTGTCTTTCATAGCAGGTTGTTGCTTAATGCAGGAGCTTTCTGTATTACTTTCGTCCTACATTAAGCTCTCACCTGCCTCTAAGACCAGGAATTAGACCTCTCGCTGGTGGTCACATTAGAGAGTGTTCAATTTATTTGCTAGATTTCAATGGGACGCTTTACTATGCTATAAGGGTATTATTGAGAATTATCGATTGAATGAATATTCATGGAAATAAAACCATTTTTCTCCATAATGAAAAGGATAATCTGGTTTTGACCTACATCTCAGTACCCACTCAAGCCATCAAGAAGACATACTCATTTAAATTAAGCTTTGACGTGTGACCCTTTCTTATCACAATATGTAATATGACTAGTTGCGTTTGCGGTCTTTCTCAGCAGCCACTTGACTGTGTCTGCCATGTTCTAGGGAAACATTGACTTTGCCCCAGATATATATTAATTCACCCCACAGTCTGCCCCAAAATCATAAGTGCTCCATATCTCCTAAAACTTATCCAATAAATTTTCATTAACCTGATATGAAATGTTATCCCCTCATGGCAATATACAGAACTCATATTCCAGCATCCCAGAATCAAGGTTAATGTTACATTTCCATAGATTAACAATGTCCCTTATAGAAACACCTTTGCACGCCTTTGCATAGTAGACCCAGATCAGACAGCTCTTGTACGATCTGTCTTATCAAATTCTTCTCTGTTTGTTCATGAACTTATATAAATCTGAAGTAGTCAGATTTACAGCAGATCAAAATTTGAGCAGATTTTATTCTTGGGTAAGGGTCATATGTTTTGTCATCTCCATGTCCCAACAAAACAATAACGGTTGGAATGATGTTCGTCAAACTTTGGGACACATGTACATTTCCCGAAGACGTTGTAAATAACTTGGGACACATGTACATTTCCCGAAGACGTTGTAGTGAACTTGGGACACATGCACATCTCCCGAAGACATTGTAAATAACTTGGGACAAATGAACATTTCACGAAGACGTTGTTCTGAACTTGGGACAAATGACATTGTAAATAACTTGGGACAAATGAACATTTCCCGAAGACGTTGTTCTGAACTTGGGACAAATGACATTGTAAATGACTTGGGACAAATGCACATTTCTCGAAGATGTACTAAACTTGAGACTCATGCACATCTCCCAATGACATAGTAAATAACTTGGGACAAATGCACATTTCCCGAAGACGTTGTTCTGAACTTCGGACAAATGCACCTGTGAATTTGATCAAATCCGTTGCTGTCCTTGTGTGCAATGAAATAACACAAAGGCGTGTTTTCTTGTGGGTGCGACTAATACTGCCGCGTTTACAAGACAAATTGTTTGATTGGTCAGATTTTGAGCTAGCTCAGAATCTTACAAATAAGATACTTGAGAATGATCTCAGACTCAGAGGTTTTATAACTTTAGGCCCAGTATACACTCTCTACGATCAATACTCACAATAAGAATACTTATGGATGTTAAAGGCAGTTGGTAGCTTGATACAGGATCACAATTAGCTTTCTGCATCAGTTGCGTATTACATTAACCTGTCATCTATCTGTAACTATTTGAATATGGGAAATAGATATAGATTTACTGATATTTATAAAGTAGTGATCAAGATCCGACGGCTTATAGAGGTTCAGATACGATGCATGAATTTAAAGTGTAGCTCCTTTATTTCTCAACCAAACCCTATAATGTGGTCACACTCTTTAAAATCTTCTCGAAGGGTACGCGCTTTCATCTGTTGCTCCGTTTAAATAGTGATGGGGTATTCAAGTACCCATCAACCTTCTTCCACCAAATTATAGATTTACGTTTCGCCATTTAAAGAAATGTATACAGGATTGGTATTCAAATATATTGTTTGTACCATATGATATAGCATCTAATAACGTTACCATTACACGAGGAACGCATTATGTTATTGTTTTAAACAAAGAAATTGTAAATACTAAAACATATACTCGTACTTCAGTCTCGTCATCATAACGCGACATAGTTCCGGAACATGGTGAAACGTGCAAAGATTTTGGAGTTGATTTCAAAAGCCTCCAACAATGTACTGGGTATCTAAACTACATAAAATCCATATAAAGCTCGGTCAATACAAGTTCGACTTCATGTACTACTACAAATATTTCAAATCTTTTAACTTCTTGCTTTATTCAAATTAAGGAACGTGTAAAACTGTATTGTTATAAAATATCTGGAAAACATCTGTTAATTCTAATGAAATGCTATGTTAATTACAAATCAAACGGTACCAAGCTCGTACATGCGATTTTTATAATGTATGCCCTTCTCTACCACATGATCTTATCAAACCTAATCTCGACATTCTTACATACTTTGCTAGGGAAAAAAGATTATTTCTCGCATGCAATGCTGACGGCATTTTTACGAATGACACGGTTAAGCATTAGACTATGTGGACTTGCTCCGAAGTTTGTGAATAGTTCACCGTTCCTCCGGACAATATCTTAGTACGTTATGGGGATGCCACATATGGTCAATATATATTGGTATTCCCATTAGTACAAATTGCGCACAATTTGTCGCAAACCTCTTTTTGTATTGCTATGTGAGGGACTTCATGTGAAGTCTGAATCCTGATAAACAGGCAGATGTCATTATTGCCTTTATGACCCTTTACTCCATAGATACGAATTTGCCTTTGCAAACAGAGTAGACCCAGATCAGACGGTCACTGTAGGAGCCATCTAACCAGGGTTTGCTCTGTTTGCTATGATTTACTAAAGACATGGCCAAAACTTCCTGTGTCCATGCGCTATTATCAAAATATAATCTAATTGATATGCATGACGTCATTATTTCTTACATGAATATTCATGGAGTAAATGGTTAATGGAACATCTCGATATCCGGATGACATATTTAATATTGATAATCCATTTGATGCCTTATTTTCTTCTATATTCCAAAAAGAACAGCGGTTATTTAAAACGATCCCGTACGACACTTCAGCACCTCTTCTAGACTTAGATCTGTCTATTTATAATGAATTAATCTCTTCCAAAATGTATGACAAGCGGGGCGACTCTGACTTTAATATTGTAAATTACCTTTATCTAGATGGGGTGTTCCTTGTGCTACATTATACGGGGCTTATATTTCACAACTTGTCCGTTATGTTAGGGCCTGTCCCTCTGTTTAGGACTTCAATATTCGCAACCGTGTTAATATAAACATCTTCTCCAACACGGATAAAGGTATCACAAGCTTCGTAAATCATTCTCTAAATTCCATTACCTACATCTCACACTCATTAGCAAAAACAAATGTAATCTAATTTGCCCCTGTGACAGGACATTTCGTACCAAGAATATTACGGCGATGTATTACAAACTTCGTAAGAAACATCTTTTTCCAACATCTGTTCAGAAAACGCATTCATAAGACAATAATTATTAGTGAAATACTACAACCAAACTATATTGCAACGCACTGCATGTTTATTGGTCGATCCTTCTACAATCGAGTGATGCTATTAAGTGTCGCAGTACCCTAGACTCAGCCAAACCGCTATATGATCTTCAGTAAGGACCTTCTTGTCATGCGCTAGCGTGATTTATGGCATCACATCTTGCCATTTGTTTTGATAGGTTTTGGTTTAATGGCACAGCTATGTTATTGGAGTTAAGCGTGTAAGGAACATTTCCATGTGTACATGTATGTGTATGTGTATGGTATATGTGTGTCACATTGGCCTAACCGATGTTAGTGTGGAGCAGGCAAGGAACAGTCTATGTCGTGTGCCAGCGCGCATTTCATTTGTGCTCTTGGTGTTGCTGTGCACTGTTGTGTGTCATTTTCAAATGCCCTGCCCTTCACCATTCCATGACCTAAAAACCTCCCATTTCGTTCATTAACAATTTAACTCAAGTATACGCTTTTCTACGCCTTTGCAAATAGAGTAGACCTAGACCACACCCCTGTATGGGACGACTGATCAGGGTATTCTTATGAAATGATGAAAGTTTGATTAATAGTTTTGGTCTTGGCTAAACTTTCTTGTGTCCATTTACCATTACAAAAAAATAATATTCATGATGTTATTATTTCTTACATGAATATTCATGAAGTAAAGTGTTAAATGGGCCAAATATAGGATGAAAGTGTCATGCATAAATTACATTTCTCACGATATGACATGTCTAATAAACAATTAAAGGAAAATAATATTGCATTGTGAAGAATATATTTATTGTCGGATTGTTGGCTCCACTGTCTAGATAGAAGCAGAAACACAGAAACTACCAGTGACATGCTTTAGCTACTCGCTGCAGAAATTAACTCT
Organism: Azorinus chamasolen; assembly: GCA_963576725.1. NCBI lineage: Eukaryota > Metazoa > Mollusca > Bivalvia > Cardiida > Solecurtidae > Azorinus > Azorinus chamasolen. Next base: position 33,249,173 of record OY755246.1, on the reverse strand, counting down.
TTCGCTGCCAATGTCGCATCCGTGATTAATTATACAAACAGTTTGGATCCAGATGAGACGCCGAGTAACTCGGCGTCACGCCAGCATCCAAACTGTTTGTTACCGTGACTATGTTTTGTAAACAAAAATGAAGAAAATTAAAATATGAAAATTGTAGCAGACGACAAAGTTAGCAGACGACAGAAAATTTGCAGCAAAATAGTTAATATATTATTAAGTCTTTACCGATTGATATGTTAACGAATATTGAATTTTGAAAAGTAGTCTCTCATTTAGAACATATTTAGACATCTTGTGTCGCCATATACTGCTAGTTACAACTTTTCTAAAGTATATGTACATTCACTTTGATATTCAGGAGGGGACTAGAGAAAAGTAGACACAGAATTGCTCGGTGTTTGATCTGGATCCAAGCTGTATACACATGTCAGTTACTTAGCTTAGCATTCAAGGGGTTTAATTAGGTATATGACCTATTTAGGTATATGATCATTTAGGTATATGACCTATTTAGGTATATGACTATTTAGGTATATGACCTATTTATTATTATTATTATTATTATTATTATACCACATTTATATAGCACTCTTTTCACACAGGATATGTGCGTTCAATAGCGCTTCACATGGATGGAATCAATAATTGGAACGAACCGCATGATTATTTATCCAGACAATGAAAGGTTTACAATAGATATACAATACATATAAAATCACTAGCCGGAAGGAACGCATGATCGTCCATCCGGTCAGTGAAGGATATACAAAATATATACAAAATATATACAATAGATATGAAAATCATAACCGGAAGGAACCGCATGATCGTCCATCCAGTCAATGAAAGATATGCAATAGATATACAATAAATATAAAAACCACTAACCGGTAGGAACCACATGATTAATCTACCCAGTCAATGAATGATAAGCAATAGATATACAATAAATATGGTATGCAATAAATATAAAATCACTAACCGGTAGGAACCACATGATTAATCTACCCAGTCAATGAATGATAAGCAATAGATATACAATATATATATGATATACAATAAATATAAAATCACTAACCGGTAGGAACCACATGATTAATCTACCCAGTCAATGAATGATAAGCAATAGATATACAATAAATATGATATACAATAAATATGAAATTTAGTTTTCTGACTCATTTACCTTTAACATGCGTAGTGGTGTTTCCCTATTGACGTTATATTGTTTTTCAGATATTAGAGCAGACCGCCTTCAAACCCACGGAGTGTAAAGCAGTTTGGATCCTGATGAGACACAGGGTAACAAAGGCGTGAAGAAACGTTGATATGAGGGAAAGGGTTAAAGGTTAAGTGCACAAGTACTACACCATTACAGTAAAACGTCACTAGTACTAACTTAGAATAATCCGAACACGTAGTAAAGGAGATTCGAGAACATTGTAGGCAGGTGGCTGCTTAACCCTTTCCCTGTTCAACATTTATGTAAGAAATGCTGACACCATGAATATTTATAAGCTGATTTTTTATAATGTAAACTTTTCAAGGAAATTACTTGCTTTGACAAACACTTTAGAATCAGGCCTATATCATGTGAAAAGCAAACAGTGCAGAGTCAGATAAGACGGCTCATTTAGGAGCCGTCTGGTCTAGGTCTACTCTGTTTGCAAATACGTGAAAATGTAAGTATGAAGGAAAATGTTAATAAAGAGTAAACGTCTTGCGGGACTACCCTTTGCCTAATGAATACTCATGTAAAACTAATGCTATACTGGAGGTTAATTAGTTGACATTTTAAAATGCCATATGCACACTGAGTGTTCGGTTTAGCGAGGTTAACCCTTTGCCTGGTGAATATTCATTACGTTGCGTTCGATGTTAACGTCAGTCTTGAAAATCGCGTATTTTAGCGTATCAAATATATGACATCTCTGCAAATAATTACAGCACCAAAACGAAATTTATATTGCCGGAAAGAGCAAAACACTACCTTGCCGACTATTATATGTTTACGTTTCTATGTATTTCTCAGTTAATTTTATAATGAATGTAAAACTAATGCTATAATGGAGGTTAATTAGTTCAGATTTTAAAATGCCATATGCACACTGAAATAGATCTATTTGGTATTGGTAGAAACTCTAGAGTCAGAGCTGTCATAATATCATAAACAGTCTTCTGATCTGAGTCTACTTTGTTTGCAAAGATGTGAACATGCGTTTATATGAAGGAAAGGGTTAAGTTTGCATGAAAAAATATAAGTGTTAGACATCACCATAAAACTCGTATATCGACACATTTTCAATATAGCCAGGAGCTGTACAAAGCGATATATGACAGTTTTCAGCGCACATATATTTTTTAAACAACCCTTTCCTCCCTAAATACGCCTTTCTACGCCTTTGTAAACAGTGTGGACCCACATTAGACGATTCCTGTAAGATTTGTCTCATCAGTCTGAACTGTTTGCTTATGATATATATATATATGACTCTACAGTTTCTGCCATGACCAAACACTTACGTATCCAAGTGTTATTATAATAACTAATGTAATTAGCATCCATGATGTAATTATTGCTTACCTGAATATTCATGGAGTAAAGGGTTAAGGAGTTTTCAAAATGGCGTGGGTCCTGTGGGTCCTGTTCTTCACATTTCGCAGAACTTTGTGCGACATGAACAATTAATCGACATAATACGTCCAAAGCGATTCTCTCAATTGTTCAATGCACAACCGTGAAAATCCAGGCCACGTTACTTGTGAATAGTTTGGTGTTGGTTATGACGCTAAACACGACTTGAAACGCGTCGCAAACAGCTTTGATCCAGATGAGACGCCATTTAAACCCTTCCTTCATACAAACGTGTTTTACGTTTCTTCTACTACTACAACAACTACTACTACTGCTACTACTACTACTTCTACTACTATTACTACTACTACTACTACTACTACTAAAACTTCTTCTTCTTCTACTCTGTTTGCAAATCCGTGAAAAGGCATTCATATAAAGGAAATGTTTAATTACAAACAGAAGAAACCGTCTGGTCAGTGTCTGCTCTGTTTGCTTACGACCGTATTTGTGCATAAATGTAATGGTATTTAAAATATTTATATACATGTAATGGTATTTACAGTATGTATGTACATTTAATGGTATTAACAGTATTTATATACATGTAATGGTATGTACAGTATTAATATACATGTAATGGTATCTGCAGTACTTATATACATGTATTAGTATTTTCAGCATTCATATACATGTTATGGTATTTACAGTATTTATGTACATGTACACGTACCTATAGTAGTATATACAGTATTTATATACACGCAATTGTATTTACAGCATTCATATACATCCAACTGTATTTACAGCATTCATATACATCCAACGGTATTTACAGCATTCATATACACGCAATGGTATTTGTATTTATTATATTTATAATGGTATATGAATACAGAATTCTTAGATATGACAGAAGCTGTAGAATGAGATGTATATAATTGCATGGGGAAACAGGGCAGACCCTGATCTGAGCTAGGTCTACTCAGTTTGTAATACATAAAAATGAGTGTGTATCAGGTACAGAACTAAGAACTTTATTTCTTCATAACTAATATAAGTACATTGTCTTGGTTTAATCTGTAACCTGCTAAATTTAGAAGATTCTGTCTACCTTTTTATTTACCTTTTATTTTTCCTCTATCTAAAAGATGTGGCTACAATTTCAAACAGTTTGGATCCTGAGTAGACGCCTCAAGCTAGCAAGTGTCTGATCTGTATCCAAACTGCTTGCATAACCATTTTAGACCTCACTCGTACCGCGTTAACACACGAGACGACAGTTGGATGTCATTTACAAACAATGCAGACCCAGATCAGAGGATTCCCTGAGGAACATTCTGATCAGGATCTTCACTGCTTATCAATCAAATCCTATAGCAACTTTTACCCTTTCTTACTGTATGGACTCTAATTATGAACAGTGATTGACTATTTCACTCTGGTAATTTAACGTTGAAAGGGTTAACTCTTTCCCTGTTCTATATATAGATCTAGTCCAATTTTCAATACCTACTAAATACCCATGGACAGAATAGTTATAGTGTAATATTGAAGGTGTACAATTGCAGCCATTTTAGAAACTAAAGAAACAGATCTATCAAATTCCATTAGCAAACAGATCAGATCCTAATCAGACAGCTCCTATAGGAGCATTCTGATCTGTGTCTACCCTGTTTGCAAATGCGTGAAAATGCAGGAAAGGGTTAAATGTTAATACTCTGAATTAAAAGCATTTTGATGAAAGGAAGTCGGAAAAGTTGTTCCCCTTAATAATTATTAAAGGTACTTAAATAAGAATAAAACACCATCAGTGTTACACTGTATTCTTACAATTCATCCAATCTCTCTTGATCTGATCAAGATTAATTAACCCTTCGCTTGCTATTCACGACAATATACCTACCTGTAATCACATCACGACAATATACCTACCTGTAATCACATCACGACAATATACCTACCTGTAATCACAGATTCCTTCGTGACAGGTTGAATTGTATATTAACCCTTTCCCGGTTGAATATTCGTGTAAGAAATAACGGCATCATGAATAGTTATCAGCTGATTTTTAACCCTTCGCTTGCTATTCACGTCAATATACCTACCTGTAAATAGTGAAGACCTAGATGAGACAGCTCCTGCAGGAGCTGTCTCATCAGGGTCTGCACTATTTACAAGTTGATTGTGCAATCTGTGCACTCCACAGCAGTGATTGCACAGCGAAATACTTGCACACAGTGAAGTTATATGTAATTATACAACAGGGCATGGGTAAAGAAGGAGAACTGTGTTTTAAAAATCAGCAAGAGAACAGTTAACATACATCATGCTACATAGTTTAACCCTTCCCTGTTCTATATTTATTCAAAATGTCAATATCTACTATATATTCATGGACAAACTAATTATAATGAAATACGAAAGATGGAACATTGTAGCCATGTCAGAAAGTAAAAAACAAATCTTTGAAATTCCACTAGCAAACAGAGCAGATCCCGATCAGACGGCTCCTATAGGAGCCGTCTGATATGGGTATACTGTGGTGGAAATGCGTGAAAAGGCGTTTCAATGAAGTATAGGTACGAGTACAAGTACAATGGTTAACGGTTTATTAGCTCTTTGCGCGCTAAGAATTATGTCGTCTGCAACAAGTGTCGTCTGTTTCTTCAAATAAAATTTCTCTCATTTCTTTGCAAACAATTAGGTCAAAGTGTTTACATCCTGATTAGACGCCACATTATGCGACGTGTGATTTGGATCTAAACTGTTTGCATAAGTAGAGCTCCAGGTCAGATGCGTACATTAAAACGTTGTCAAGAATAACTTCTTTATTGTCCCACCAAACATTATACTATGACACTCATTAAAACCGTCTCGAAGAGACGATTCTAAAAGTAAAGAGTGGTAACAGTATAGGGTTTGGAGAAATGTAAAAATGACGATTTTTAGTACGCACCTTTATCCGTTGCTCTGCATAGGTAATCAAAATTTCGCCGCTAGCATGCAAGAAGTTAGATACAAGTAGTTCAGCGGAAAAAAAGTGTTAAGGAGAGGTTTTTTAATAATTTCCTACACACCCGGGGCGTGATAAACCACGAGCCAAAAGGTATAAATGTCCCCGGTCTCGATGAACAGCTACCACTAACTTTCAAGATCTGGGCAGAGTAGACCAATCGTAAGTACTGTACTTTTTTCTTTTTCTGACAGTTAGACCAGTACAAACTATACTGTTAGTCTCAGTGATGGATTAGAGAATGAAGAGTTTAAATTAGGTACATTTACAGTTAAAACCCCTCTAAGGCGACCACCTGGGTCTTTACCCTGGTTCCCTGTTCTATATTTAATTGATAGAATTTAATCAAGATACCTGATGTCACTATTTTCAAATCAAAAAGTCTTGTTCTACATTCCCAAATCACCAGAAATGTCTTTTTCGTATGTGCAATTTCCTCTTTTTACCCCCCCCCCAACATCACCCCACTTGGTTACCTGTTTTCCTCCGACAAACACCTTCTACATTACATACTGTGTAGTTTATATGTATATAACTCACGTTGACATTGTTAAAAAGTACATGTATAATAGACGATGTACTAAGTACAAGTCTGAATAAAAATATGTTCTGTTCTGTTCTGTTCTATTTTTATTCCAAATTGCAATGCCTACTGAATGTTCATGCACCAGTTATAATGAAATATGGAAGGTGGAACATTGTAGCCACTTTAGAAACAGATCTTTCAGATTCCACTAGCAAACAGAGCAGACCCAGATCAGACGGCTCCTGTATGAGCCATCTGATGTTGATCTACTTTGTTTGCAAAATTATGAATAGGGTTAACCCGTTCCCTATTGAATATGTTCAGTCTTAAGCGGTCATGAAAAACATAGGTCTTTGTATGGATAGGGTAGGGAAGTTGGTAGCTTAACCCATTCCCTCATATTGACGACTTTTGACGACTCTGTAAAAGTCACTTTGTGAAACCATTGTGATAAATAGAGCATTTGCTCCTATAGGAGCAAATGCCCTATTTATCACAATGGTTTCAAACTACAAAATTCTAAAATTTTCCTTTTCTCTACATAATGCTCCTTTTCAGTAGATTTATTCAAAGAGGTTGGATCTAAAAATAGCCTATGAGGGAATGGGTTAATGCATGTACGATAGGAGATTTCTGCATTATTTTGCCACCACCTGTTTTTTAGTAATCCTATGTTCAATAAATGAATGAGTGATTAGGACATGTGGTACTGTATAAATGATGACTATTTATTAGCTGAGTGTTTATAATGGAGGGTATTGATAGAATATGCGGATTGCTATCTGTTATCATTTCAAGCAGTGGAAAATCAGAAATGATCTGTAACATATCGGTTCTGACTTGTGGTAGGTCGGTGGTTCTACCGGGGTGTCCTTCTATGCGCATAACAAACAAACAAACAATACTTAACCCTTTCCCTGTTCTATGTTTATTCAAAATTTCAATACCTACTGAATATTCATTAACAAAATAGTTATAAAGAAATATGGAAGGTGCAACATTGTAGACATTTTAGAAGGCAAATAAACTGATCTATCAAATGCTATTAGCACACAGAGCAGACCCTGATCAGACGGCTCCTCTAGGAGCCGTCTGATCTGGGTCTACTCTGTTTGCAAATGCGTGAAAACACGTTTACATGAGGGAAAGGGTTAACACAAGCTGTTTTGCCGGAAATGAGGGAATGGTTTAAAGTCATGTTATTACACTACTTGACAGTAGCTGTTTAAAAGGCATGTTAGTACATTACATGGTGGTAGCTGATTTAAGGCATGTAAGTACAGTTCGTGTGGTTTTGATGGCATGCTTTACAATACCAGACACTGTGTGATAGTCATGGTTTTACACTACCTGGCGCTATCTGTGCCATAGTCATGGTTTTAACTACTTGACGATATCTGTATCATATACTCTACCAGACGTTAGCCGTATCATAGTCATGGTTTTACACCACCTGGCTAGCTGTGTCATAGTCATGGTTTTACACTATTTGACGCTGGCTGTGCCATAGTCATGGTTTTACACTACTTGACGCTATCCGTATCATAGTCACGGTTTTACAATACTTGGTGCTGGCTGTGTCATAGTCATGCTTTTACACTACTTGACTTTGCTCCTATAGGAACAAATACTCTATGAATCGCAATGGTTCCAAAAGGTAACTTTTACAGAAGCGTCAAAATGTGTCAGTACGAGGGAATGGGTTAAGCTTAAATGACAAGACACAACGTTTAACAAAGTCTATTCCTCATAGCCTTCGGGACTTTTGTTCCAATTTGGCCATAATAATGTTTTTCACCTTTAAGATGGATGTTACGCACATGCGTAAGTGCGTATCGCTAGCTACACACTTGATTGCAGTTCTAATTCTCCACTGTTTGACATGGCAATGGTTTCCCTATACTAAATTTCAAACCTTAACCTGCGGAATATTCTTTACGAAATAATAAGTGCATGAGTATTAATTGGATGATTTATTATACTGACGTCATAACAGGGAAATTGGACCAGGACAGAGTCAATAGTATTTCATAAACTCAGAGGCTCCTATTTGAGTAATCTGATCTGGATATTCTCTATTTGAAAACGCGTTAAAATGCGTACCTAACAGATCAACAAGTTAATACATTCATAATTTGCGGATTATTGTATGAATAGTTATTAAATACAGTTGAACTTCGGTATCTCGAAATCAAAAGGGACCATAGAATTACTTCGAGATAACAGATGTTCGAGTCATCCGATTTCTAATCTGAAAAAATCTCAAGTTCACAGCTGAATGCATGTCTAAAGCAATGCCGAAAACTCATGTAGGAGGTTTCATCATTACTTTCTACCTGCTGGTACATGTATTTACTAGTAGATATGCGTAGTGATATCTTTCAGAACACTTCTATATTGTACACTTTGGAGGGACCGACCTTTTACTTCGAGTTATCCCAAAGTCGAGATATCCGAGTTCGACATATCGAAGTTTTAAACTGTGTAGAATTGGATATTTAACTGAAAACTGCCTGTGTGTTTCAGCTTTCGTCAGTCATGAAGCTCGTCACACTATTTGTCGCTTGTGCCTTGTGCATAGCCATGGTGGCCGCAGGATATCCAATGATGATGGGTGGTGGTGGCTATGGTGGCGGTGGCGGATATGGTGGATATGGCTATGGTTCCGGTGGCTTTGGTGGTGGTGGTGGTGGTGGTGGACTAGGATTTGGAAGCGGGGGACTTTTCTCAATGATGATCAGTTTGGTCTTCTGTAAGTTATTGATTACATTTTATGATTTACCTGTAGGATAGATTTAAATAACACATTCTTCAACTCAGAACTCATAATGATTTAACCATTTACTCCATAAATACACACTTCTACACTTTTGCAAACACTTTAGACCCAGATCAGACGGCTCCTATAGGAGCCGCGCCGTCTGATTAGAGTCTGCTCTGTTTGCTTATGGTATAATATAGATATGATTCTACAGTTTCTGCCATGGCCAAACAGTCATGTGTCAATGTGCTATTATAACAATTTATCTAATTAATATTCATGGTGTCATTATTTCTTTCATGAAACTTCATGGAGTAAAGAGTTAACGCTTCCACTGTCAAATCTGTGATCACCTTGGTTTATAGTTTACAGATGAGATATCCTCGTCATACCAGAATTCAAATCTGTTTGATACTGTCAAACTGCCTTTTAATCATTTCCTTTCCATGCATTTGCAAAAAGAATAGACCCAGATCAGACTGCTCCTGTATGAGCCGTCTGATCAGGGTCTACTCTGTTTGCTAATGGAATTGGATAGGTCTGCTTCTTTAGTTTCTAAACTGGCTACACTGTTGGACCTTACATACCGATATAGAATAAACTGGCTACACTGTTGGACCTTACATACCGGTATAGAATAAACTGGCTACACTGTTGGACCTTACATGAATAAACTGGCTACACTGTTGGACCTTACATACCGGTATAGAATAAACTGGCTACACTGTTGGACCTTACATACCGGTATAGAATAAACTGGCTACACTATTGGACCTTACATACCGGTATAGAATAAACTGGCTACACTGTTGGACCTTACATACCGGTATAGAATAAACTGGCTACACTGTTGGACCTTACATACCGGTATAGAATGGGGAAAACAGAAAATGAACAGTTTGAGTATAGTGTGCAGTCTCGAGTCTGAAGAAACTTTTTACCCTTTCCTCCATAAATACGCCTTTCTACGCCTCTGTAAAAGTCACCTTCTGAAACCATTGTGAGCAAATGCTCTATTTATCACAATGGTTTCAAACTACAAAATTCTAAAATATTCCTTTTCTCTAGATAGTTCTCCTTTTCGGTAGATTTATTGAAGTGGTTGGATCTAAAACTAGCCTATGAGGAAATGGGTTAAAAAGGACATTAGAAAACATGACTGTATAGTGTATACATATGTTCAATGTTAACATTTCCTGTCACCCTTTCCTTCATACAAACGCTCTGTCACTCCTTTGCAAACAAAGTAGACACAGATCAGACGGATCCTGTATGAGCTACCCATTCAGGATCTGCACTGCTTGCTTATGACATGGCATCTGATTCTACAGTTTTTGTGATAATTTACATTATGAAAAAAATATCAATAATTTTCCACATTTTCTTTCACGTTTTTACAGTGTCATTCTTCTTCCAAATCATTGGTGATCTTTTTGACAACGACGACGACAGCTACGGCGGCGGCGGACATGGCGGCAAGGGAGGCTACTATAAAGGAGATATGATGAATGACTATTAAACACAAGGCCACTTCTGAAAAGGTATGTACTGCAAACTCGATACTACGAAATTTAAGTCATGAAAGATTAAGATACTTTGTAGGCAGGTGGCTGCTTAATGCAGGGTGAAAGCCATGCAGAAAGCTCCTAGAGGAGCTTTCTGCATGACTCTTACCTTGCATTAAGCTGTCACCTGTGTTAAAGATCAATAAAGGTACATGTTTTAGGGTCGAGGTTTTACTGTAATGATAGCACGATTGTTCATTAGCTGATTGTTTTTGTAACGGGCTTATGTACACATGGTATTTTAGTATTTGAAGAAACTATAGAGCCATATTTATATACATGTACATTGTAATTGCATTAGGAAATAGAACAGTCCCTGATCAGACGGTTCCTACCGGGGCGTTCGTGATGAAATTTAGCATCATATCATTTCTATATTGTTTGTCATTTGTCAGGATCTTTTAAGAGTTGCCCTTTTTCATGACATACATGACATATCTGAATCTAAACTGATTGCCTGCGTCCGAATCCGGCTGTCCTTTCATTTGCTATCTTGATTTAACTGCTCGAATTACAGTTGTGACTCTCCAGCAACTTAATGATATTTTGCTATATCTTTCACTCTCACACAGTCATTTACTCACTCTCTCTCTCTCACATCTCTCCATCTCTCACATATATTATGGTATGTATTTCGCCCCCTCTCACTCACTTGGTCATTCTTAAGCAAACAGAACAACCCCTGATCAGACAGCTCCTAAAGGAGCCGTATGATCTTGGTCTACTGTGCTCCTACAGTAGCCGTATGATCTTGGTCCACTCTGCTCCTACAGGAACCATATGATCTTGGTATACTCTGCTCCTACAGGAGCCGTATGATCTTGGTCTGCTGTGCTCCTACAGTAGCCGTATGATCTTGGTCTACTCTGCTCCTACAGGAACCATATGATCTTGGTATACTCTGCTCCTACAGGAGCCGTATGATCTTGGTCTGCTGTGCTCCTACAGTAGCCGTATGATCTTGGTCTACTCTGCTCCTACAGGAACCATATGATCTTGGTATACTCTGTTCATACAGGAGCCGTATGATCTTGGTCTACTCTGCTCCTACAGGAATCGTATGATCTTGGTCTACTGTGCTCCTACAAGAGCCGTATGATCTTGGTCTACTGTGCTCCTACAGGAATCGTATGATCTTGGTCTACTGTGCTCCTACAGGAGCCGTATGATATTGGTCTACTCTGGTTGCAAATGCGGTAAAAGATGTTTACAGTAAAACCTCTCTAAATCAGAATTCTAGTAGAGAAGAATTTAGATACTTTAGGCAGGCGGCTGCTTACTGCAGAGTGAAGGTCATACAGAAGGCTCCTAGAGGAGCTTTCTGCATGACTTTCACCCTGTATTAAGCTGCTACCTGTCTCCAAGACCGATATTTATACTATATTGAACGTCCTGTTTAAGGGGGTGGGGGGGGGGGGGGGTATTATATACATGTATATTGTAACTTCATTAGAAAACAGAGCAGATCATTAAGTCAGTTGGACTCCGTTACACTGCGTCCAAATTAGATATTATTGAAAAGCTTATACAAAGAAACAACGAAAGTAATATGAGAGGTACAGATAAAGGTGCGTACTCAAATACTAAACTCGTCATTTCTCCACCAAACCCTATACTGTGACCACTATTTAGAATCTCTAAATAGTGGTCATGGTATAGGGTTTGGTGAAAATAATAAAGGAGCTATTCTTTAAATTGTTTAACTTTACACATCATATCAGGACTTCTGACATATGGCTCATAAGGGAACTTTCTGCATACAGCCGTTCTGCATTTAGCTACCAGCTATTTTAACATTTTGGCGCCAAATAATTTCTGTCTATAACCCCCCGCTCTCTCTCTCTCTCTCTCTCTCTCTCTCTCTGGGGCCAATCTTATGGTGAATATTTAGTGCATTACCTTTAGGAATCCTCTCATCTGGGTCTACACAGTTTGCAAAGGTCATTAGTGACTCATGTTTTGCACTGTAAGGGTTACGGACCCGAATTATATCCGACGAATTATGGTCGTTGAAAATAGATATTTTGTGTGTGTGAATTATACTATGGAATAGATAGGTATCCACGTCCCCAGAAAGTATTTCATATACCTCTGTTATTTCCATTTACGATCCTTTTATCATTTTAGGAGACCGGATGATTATCTCTGACGTGGATCATGGATGCCATCTATTGAATATAACCAGACTATTGAACATTGAATTAAATACTTACATATCCTGCAATCAAAGTCCAGTCTTGTCTGGTTTATGTTTCCTTCAAAAACTGCAATCTGCACTGGGTCTAAGCGCACAAGCAAAGAAAGCTGTTCAAAAACTACATAATATATATGTGAAGTTTATAAAGAGGGGAATTGTTCATGAACCAGCGATACATTATACAGTATAGTATGCAAATGAAACGGAAACTGTGGAAATTGTGATCTAAACTGTAGAATATTAATCAAAGTACTGCAATTACAGTAAACCCCCGCTAATGCGACCACCTAAAAGAGGTATGATTCTAGGTGCTAAATGCAGGTGGTAGCTTAATGCAGGACAAAAGTAATGCAGAAAGCTCTCTGTATTACTTTTGTCCTGCATTAAGCAACCACCTGCTTATAAAGACACCCATGTTTATTCATTAAGTGGTCGCATTAGAGGGATCTTACTGTACATAAGAGGGGCGTTGCATTAACATGGGTAAACAGATGGGAAACGCAAATATCCCTTATCTGGCCTCTCTCGCATTTATAAACAGCATGGATTCAGATGGGATGCTGAACCCCTAGGCGCCTCATCAGGATCCAACCCGTTTGTTACTCGGTCAATAGTTTGCCAAAACTTGCCATATCGGAAGTTGTCAAGATTGCATCTTATGCTATTGTTGCAATAAACATAAAACCAGATCAGCAGATAGAGGTGTGTACTCAAATGATAAAGGTGTGTACTCAAATGATAAAGGTGTGTAATCAAATGATAAAGGTGCGTACTCAAATGCTAAAATAGTCTTTTCTCAACAAAACCCTATGTTGTGACCACTCTTTAGAATCTTCTCTTCGAGATTATTCTAAAGAGTGGTAACAGCATAGAGTTTGATGGAGAAATAAAGAAGTAATTCTTGAAAATGTTTTAATTTGCACATCTTATATGTCTTACACTGTCTATAATAGAAAACCCTGCAAAGTCTACTAACGGTATGTTTGAAATAATGATATAATATAAAAGAATATCCACACATTTCTTCAATTTCCAACCACTTGTCTTGGATATATCAATGCAATCTGGCCCCAAGGTTATCAAACTTTTGAGTCTGAGTTCATTCTCAAATATCAAAGTTCATTCTCAATCTCAAAATCTGACCAATCAGATGCTTGAGAATGATTTCAGACTCGAGCAAACGTTTTACGTATAACCTCGTGACCAGTAGTCTGATATTTAAAACAAAACCACAATCATGCATGTACATGAAACAACTAGAACTATCACTAAAGGTGATGGATACCCCCGCACGACAGTCTTGATTGCAAATCCAAGTTTGTGACACCAACTACCAATGTAAAAGGACCAAATGACAAAACTACTCAAAGTTCAAGCTGAGATAACTCTGTAATGGCTGGTACTAAACACAGAAAATTGTGTCTTGCACATGTACTATTCGTGTTCAGTATGTATGAAGAGTATCAATTCAATAAGTTTCAAATTGAAGGAGGAGGTCGCGACACCAACTCCCCATGTTTCATGCCAAAAACTATTCAAAGTTCTGGGGGAGATTATTCTGCAATGGCCAGCCATGTACACATGAAAACTCCGTCTTGCACATGTATCTATTGTGGTTATTATGTATACAAAATATAAATTCAAATAACTTTAAAACTGAAGGAGGAGTTTGCGACACCAACTCCCAACGTTTCATGCCAAAATGACAAATAAAACTCAAAGTTCAGGGGGAGATAATTCTGCAATGCTCAATGTTAAACACGTGAACATTAAATTGTGTCGTGCACATGTACCATTCATGGTTATTATGTATGTACCAACTATGAACTGAATAATTTTCAGATTGAAGGTTATTATGTATACCAAATATAATTTCCGTAAATTTAAAACTGAAAGAGAAGTTCGCGACACAAACTACCCATGTTCAAATGCGGACGGACCGACGGACCGACCAACCGACCGAGCTACCGACCAACCGACCGCCGGACAGGGTGTTTCCAGTATACCCCCTCAAACAAGTTTGCGGGGGTAAAATAAAAGTCGTAGTAAGAGCCTGGTCCTAATAAAGGCTTCCCCGCCCGTATATGAACATGCATCACTTAGACGTGTTTATGTGATGTCAATTTACTGGCCCAAACTTGCAAGTACAGTAATTCTCTATACCTGCAAGTTTGGGGAAAGCTACAAAATGAGCTTCCTTCGAGGAGCTTACTGCATGACTTTCACCATGCTTTAAGCAGTCACCTGCCTAAAAAGGCATTAAGTCTTCATGATGAAAATTTAGCAACCAGAGCAGATCCTGATCAGACGGTTCCTATAGGAGCCGTTTGATCTGGGTCTACTCTGTTTGCTGCAAGTGCGTGAAAATACATTAATATTTATATCTTCGCAAAACACAGTAGAAAACTATAAAACAACCTATCATCGAAAATACTTACTACTTATGGATACTTATGGATTTCTTCCAGCACAGGTTTTCAGTCCTCTTCGCCGGATTCCAAATCTTGGTTTTCTTGTTCACGACTATTGTAACTTCCGGTTTTACAGTCGATCACGCCCTTATAATTGTATAAAATCTCTTGATTTTCCCAATATTTGTCTAGCCTGTTCTTAAAAATATTCATTGTTTTAGCACATACTATATAGTGGTCATTAAAAATGAAAGGTATTAAATGCATTTATATGAAGGAAAAGGAAATTTCAAATCAGAGCGAAAGTAATGCAGACAGTATCGATCATGTACTTTCTTCAGTATATACTACACCCTGCATAACCTATATATTTCCATATTATGTAAGGAAAACTAGTCAAGATTTTACTATGGAACTCATATACTTTTCATACAGAGGGGGCATTTGCTGGCATAAACCATCAGGAAACAGTGCAGTCCTTCAGGAGCCCTCTGATCCGGGACTACACTTATTGCCTATTTTCCTTTTAAGAGACACTTGACACTAATGGGTTAAGGTCACACTTCTCATAACAATTTACCTTTACGCGTCATTTCATGGTCGAGTCAGAGTGGTTTTACTCTGTCTTCAGCAAAGTCATTGTTTTACATAATATTGGCCTCATTTTGTTCATTAAAAGTGGTAGATGATCCGAATCAGATATCTCATTCGATAGAAGTCTGGTCTGCAGATTCAGTGACTCTCTCTCCTTAGATCTTACATATGAATGTTTCTGTGTTTCGCAGATGTACTACTTGCTGTATATTACGTATTCATATAAAACACAGGTGCTGGCATGCAACCTAGTTTCGAAGCTACAGCTTGTATACAGTATTATCTACATACAGTATTATACAGTATTATCTATACACTAAATGTTTGAGGTGCTCCAATAAACATTTATGCATAAATTGATCACTTCATTAATATCAATTCATTTATTTTTTACAAAGAAAACTATTAAATGAAATGTTTTGCTTAGACGAAAAATGTAGGATCAGATCTATATAATTCATAAGCAAACAGAGCAGACCCTGATCAGACGGCTCTTACGGGAGCCGTATGATCTGGGTCTACACTTTTTGCAAACAGGTTTATATGAGGGAAAGGGTTAAGAGACAAAACTATACCTCATAATACCTCTTAAATGAAAGCACCGGAAGTTAAAACAGGTAACAAGAAATACGTCTGATCATAACATTTTCATGTAAAATGATGCTTACATTTCTGAAAGTGAATTTATTCTTGAGAGACCAAGATAACTAATACATTTTATAGCAGGAGATTTTAATACATACATTTCGATGAAAAAAGTGTGGACGACAAAATACACACAACAATGAATAAAAACAAATCTTAGACAAGACAAGAGATGTCACAGTCACGTGACAAATGCCCCCAAAAATTATACCCTGTGACCTTGACCTTTGACCCATGGACCAGGGAGTTGACACATCGTTTTTGTGTGGTTAAAATTTGTGCCAGGTTCCTTTGAAATCCATTCACAGATAAACAAGTAATTGTACCCTGTGACCTTGATCTTTGACATATGGACCAGGGAGCTGAACGCGACACATCGTCTTTGTCTGGTGAACAGCTGTGCCAAGTTATATTGAAATCCATTGACAGATAAAGATGTTACACACCGGACACGAAATTTGTGACAAAGTAATTGTACCCTGTGACCTTGACCTTTGACCCATGGACCAGGGAGTTGAAAGCGACACATCATCTTTGTGTGGTGAACATTTGTGCCAAATCATATTGAAATTCATTGATACATAAAGAAGTTACATACCGGACACGAAATTTGTGACAAAGTAATTGTACCCTGTGACCTTGACCTTTGACCCATGGACCTGGGAGTTGAACGCGACACATCGTCTTTGTGTGGTGAACATTTGTGGCAAGTTATATTGAAATCCAGTGATAGATGAAGAAGTTACAGACCGGAAACGAAATTTGTGACAAAGTAATTGTACCCTGTGACCTTGACCTTTGACCCATGGACCAGGGAGTTAAATGTGACACATCGTTTCTGTCTGGTGAACATTTGTGGCAAGTTATATTTAAATCCATTGATAGATGAAGAAGTTACAGACCGGACACAAATTTGTGACAAAGTAATTGTACCCCGTGACCTTGACCTTTGACCCATGGACCTGGGAGTTGAACGCGACACATCGTCTTTGTGTGGTGAACATTTGTGGCAAGTTATATTTAAATCCATTGATAGATGAAGAAGTTACAGACCGGACACGAAATTTGTGACAAAGTATTTGTACCCTGTGACCTTGACCTTTGACCCATGGACCTGGGAGTTGAACGCGACACATCGTCTTTGTGTGGTGAACATTTGTGGCAAGATATATTTAAATCCATTGATAGATGAAGAAGTTACAGACCGGACACAAATTTGTGACAAAGTAATTGTACCCTGTGACCTTGACCTTTGACCCATGGACCTGGGAGTTGAACGCGACACATCGTCTTTGTGTGGTGAACATTTGTGGCAAGTTATATTTAAATCCATTGATAGATGAAGAAGTTACAGACCGGACACGAAATTTGTGACAAAGTAATTGTACCCTGTGACCTTGACCTTTGACCCATGGACCTGGGAGTTGAACGCGACAGATCGTCTTTGTGTGGTGAACATTTGTGGCAAGTTATATTGAAATCCATTGATAGATGAAGAAGTTACAGACCGGACACGAAATTTGTGACAAAGTAATTGTACCCTGTGACCTTGACCTTTGACCCATGGACCTGGGAGTTGAACGCGACACATCGTCTCTGTCTGGTGAACATTTGTGGCAAGTTATATTGAAATCCATTGATAGATGAAGAAGTTACAGACCGGACACGAATTCCGGACGGAAGGACAGACGGACAGACGGACGGACGGACGGACAGACGGACAGACGGAAGGACGGACAATGCGATTACTATATGCCCGCCTTTGGGGGCATAAAAAGAAAGCAATAATCTGACAGACATATGGATAATTCAGTACCTGAAACGGCAGTATACTAGTACGTATAACTCTAATTAATAAACATGTTTCGTCACGTCTTGATAACTTTCTAGTATCAACGGAGTTATTACAATAATAACCAAAACTAGTACAAATTTTCAACCAAATAATCCAGGTGTAAGAATAAACCAAGAATTCGTTCAACAAAACAAAAGGCCTTGATATTTTAAACTAAATGTCAATAATATAACCACTGGTAAAATATGTATTAGAGAAATAGCTGAAAACAACAAAGAAGCAACTCTAGTTACACATCAGGATATAATAATAGATGCAATACGAAATGAAAATCTAAAAGAGACGTCAGCAAAGAAGAAACTTGACTCGCATATAGAACAACATGTTTTTAACATATTGAATAACTTTAACAAGATTTAATCGAAACAAATAAAGAAAAAAATATAGACTAATTTGAACTAAACCTATCACTAAATGTGATTCATACCCCCACCCACCACCTTGTCACAAGATTCAATGACTTCAATACAAGAGGCAATCAAATAAACTACTTCTGGACAAAATGGTGCTATATATCGCAAAGTACAAAAAGGAGAATTACTCCTTAAAATGCAATTATAGTTACTATCCTTGCTGACTGCACTTCCTCATCTCAATCTCTATCAATGTTTAACATTTCACAATACTACCAACAACTTGTTAGAAGTTAAATGTCTATGTAAAGTAACAAAGGGGAATAACTCCCTCAAAAATAAATTACAAAGCACAAAGACACAAGGCAAACAAAAGTAAGGGTGACAAAGAGAGAACCGCCTTGGCACGGTCAGTAGCATAATCATTACTGGGGGTTTAAACCGGTTTACGGACGTCCTAACCTCACACTTATCTCAAAGTCGCCCTAGCTAAACAAACATTGTAAATAAAGGTATCCCCGCCGGACTTCCCCACAACATAGAAGACAGTAATCACAGTACAAAATGTAAAACATAGCATAACAACTGTGAAAGTCCGTCAAATATGTACTCAATGACTTTGCTGAAGACGGAGCAACTGCAGGGAAGCCGTTAAGGGCACGCCAGAGAAAAGGTAATACATGAGTCTGGTAAGCTCATCCCATTTCTGGGTTTAAGAGTATACCATCATAGAGTACTACCCTCGGCCTGTACCCTTATTGACTGCACATCCTAGCATCACCCTCTATCCATATATTAAGTTTGACAGTTGTGCCTACAATACTTGAGAAGTTATGCTCCAGAGAAACAATTGCTTCTTAAAAGTAACTAAGGAGAATAACTCCCTTAAAATGAATTAACAATTACAAACCTTGTTGACTGCAAATCCTCTCACCACCCTCTATCCACTCCCTACTTTCACATTTATGCCTACAATACTTGAGAAGTTATGCTCCGGACAAAACTTGCTTCAGAAAAATGTCCTAGGGGAATAACTCTACCAAAAGGGAAAACCGCGTTAAGGCTTGTGAACTGCACTTGGGTCAATGTGGTCTATCTCTATATGAAGCCACTAATTTAATACGTTTAAAGTTATGATCCGGACAAGCAGATTTTGACAAAAATAACAATGGGCAATAACTCCAAAAATACTGAAGACAGAGTTATGGACCTTGTGCACTGCACTTGCGGTCAATGTGATCAAGCCGGACGGACAGACAGACGTACGGACATGATGACTCAAGTATTAACCCCCCAACAAAAAACCCCAAAAAACCAAAAAAAAAACCAAACAAACAAACAAACAACAACCCCCCCCCCCCAACAAAACAACAACCAACAAAACAACGAACTTCGTTTGTGGCGGTATAAAAATGAATTAACTATTAAAAGAACAAAATAAATGACATACATTTTAGAATGAAACACTTTAAATAAGTACTAATTTACAGTTAATATTGACGGGCAAATTGTGAAATGAATAGTATGCTATTCTTGAAAGAACTACACCCTTTTATGAAATATAACATAAAAAAGCAAGAATGAGAAACACATTAAGTATAAACTTTATCGGCAACCAAACCACCCAGAAATTGAATAATACTGGAAAAAAATCTGAAAACAGAATATAAGTGTAAAAACGCCTTATCACAGACGAAAAAAAGATAAAAAGCATAGGCTCATATTGCTTCCAAACCATAAACATGACACATTTTTCTTCTATATATATAAAAACGAAGACCGACCAGCACTTTAAATACTGACTATAAAATTGCACCAAATCTATAACATAGAATATACTACTCCCCACATCACTCGTAATCAGCTCTCACACAGAATTAATTTAAATATAGATACGTTGATGATAATGTAAAAGCAACTGAAGAGGTACGTCTATTTAGTTGAACAGGAATATCTTAATTGCTTATTTTTTATTTGAAAAATCTTCGATAGTATTAATCACACACATGTCTACTCAAAATACTAAATCATTTCAATTTCGACGAGTTTCTCATTCAATAGGTTTACGTTTTTAGAACAATGCAAACAAGTGCCATTTATGACAGAATAATTTCGAATAGAAAGAGGAGTCAAACAAGGGTTTCCTCTGTTTCCTTATTTATTAACCGATATACATTCAAACGAAATTGCAATTAACCAAGAACTAAAAGCTGTCAGTATGAAAACAGTAGAAATGAAAAACATTTAATTTGCAGATGGTACAACTTTTATGGTCGATTAATCCGAACAATCCTTTAAAACATTAATAGATACATAACAGATAATAGAACTAAACCGTCTGGTTTAAAGTTAAATAAGGAAAAAGGTAAAGTAGTACTAAGAGCTGGTGCTTCAAAACGAGACTCTAAAATATACCTAGAACATAAACCTTTCAAACGATCTTCTGACAATGCAACAAGATTGGGAATACCCGTTAATTACTACAAACATGAATTGTCAAATCTAATTCCGAAAACCGACGACGAACTTTAAACAGTATTAAAACTAGAGGTTTTTGTCACAAAAACGGATGTCTCCCCTCTAATAAAAACAATATGTAAAGGGAAATCACTAAAAATGTTATGGACTTGATGATTGATACTTCCCCTCATTATGCGCTTTCCACACCACATTTTTCAAGAAGAAAATGATAACAGCTAATAACTCTAAAAATATTGACACCAGAGTTATGACCCTTGTGCACGACACTTACTTTCATCATGCCCTTTCCATAAATGAAATGTCATTCCAATAGCATCAGTCGAACAGGAGTTATTGATCGGACAAAAAATGTAACAAAGGGCAATAACTCCAAAAGTATTGAAGCCAGAATTATGGCCCTTGTTCATGACACTTTCTCTCATCATGCTCTTTCCATGTATGAAGTTTCAATACAATGGCAAGAGCCATGTAGGAGTTATCATCCGGACAAGAAAGCGTTAAACAAATTTACAAGGGGCAATAACTCTCAATTTATTGAAGCCAGAGTTAAGGACCTTATGCATGACACTCTCTTATCATGATCTTTCCATTATGAAGTTTCAATCCAATGGCATGTGCCATATAGGAGTTATCATCCTGACAAAAAATTGTGATTTTTTAACAAAGGGCAATAACTCCAATATTAGTGAAACAAGAGTTATGGACCTTAAGCATGACACTTTCTCTTATCATGATCTTTCCATGTATGAAGTTTCAATCCAATGGCATGAGCCATATAGGAGTTATCGTCCGGACAAAAAATTATGAAAAAACATTACAAGGGCAATAACTCCATTATTAGTGAAGCCAGCGTTATGGACATTGTGTATGACACTTCCTCTTGTCATGATCTTTCCATATATGAAGTTTCAATCCAATGACATGAGCCATATAGGAGTTATCGTCCGGACAAAAAATTGTGAATTTTTTTACAAGGGAAATAACTCCATTATTAGTGAAGCCAGAGTTATGGACCTTGTGTATGACACTTCCTCTTGTCATGATCTTTCCATATATGAAGTTTCAATCCAATGGCATGAGCCATAATTATAGGAGTTATTGTCCGGACAAAAAAGTGTTGTTTTTTTTACAAGGGGCAATAACTCCTATATTAGTGAAGCCAGAGTTATGGACCTTGTGCATGACACTTCCTCTCATTATGCTCTTTCCATATATGAAGTTTCAATCAACTGGCATCAGGCATATTGAAGTTATCGTCCGGACAAAAAGTGTGACGGACAGACAGACGGACAGACGGACGGACGGACAGACAGACAGACAGACAACTCTCACGAAAACAATATGTCTCCCCCATATAAATATGGGGGGGGGGAGACATAACAATGACAGCTAACTTCAAGCGCTTTTAAAGGCACATATCTTGTGTGTAATGAGCGCTATATATATATGGTATAATAATAATACAACTTATCTTACTTGGCAAGGTAACAGTCATTTCGCTGCTTTGCAACGAATGAGATTAGCCGAAATCATCTTCCTGATATAATCCCTCATCATCATGTCATCTCATCATTCAGCGGCGCTATATGACATATTCAGTGTCGCAGTGCCGTAAACCCCAACTCACTCACTCACAAATGAAATCAGTCATTCTAGCAAATGAATAAGGCTGTATAAAACTTTCCGACATTAAAATTTTGAATTCTCTAACGTGTTACTAGAGAAACCGAATTTTCGCCAGTATAAACAAACTCTCTTGAGGTTGTAATATAACACAATTCTAAACAGATACAGGGAAAAATTATTTTTGAAGGTAACTGAAACCAAGAGGACATACGAGGCATGTTTCCAAAACATCCAGTTTAACCCTTTACTCCATTGACGGGCCTTTATATCATAGGGATCTGTACTGCTTCATGGTTATTTATATAAAGCTAAATAATAACAAGGATTCCAACTGGCAGAACGGACATCCGTGTACCACAAGTACAAATATGAAAGTAACTCTTTAAATGATTATTTCCTAATTATTTCGGCTATTGAAAGCCAATATATTTTACTATCAAATAAATATAATCTTCTGACGGTAACTTATGCACAACTGTCAATTTAAAAATGATTTTCTCAAGATTTCACGTGTTTTCTTGGTCATTGACAAACGTTCGTTCACCCCGGTCTCACCATATCACAGCAATAACCTGGCGATTTGCAGTTCAAAAGATGGCGCGGTTCAATAAAACAACCCATTGTTATCAGCAATTTCCACTTGCTGAACCAAAGTATTTTGTAGAAAACAAGGGGGTCATTTTTCTGAAGAATATCGACTGTCGGTCAGTATTTATTTTTTTAAAAATAGTGACCCCCGTTCATAGTGTTTTGGCCCACGTTCTTAGTATTTTAAACAACTCACGCAAATTTAATCTGTCCAGTATAATTTAAAGAAAGGGTAAAACTTTATCGAAAAATATTTAACATTGGTCATGCTTCTTACAGATGTAGTGACCCTGGTCATATCATTTTCAGCCCTGTTTATTATACATGTATCAAGACCAATGCGCGCAATGTTAATTGAACCAAAGTACTTTGTAGAAAGGAAGGGGTCCCTTTTTCTGATGAATATCGACCCCCGGTCAGTATTTTTTAACAAGAGGGCCTTGATGACCCTGATATCGCTCACCAGACAATCAGAGAAGAGTTTCAGTTTTCACTATGTTTCTACAGAAAACTGGCCACCCCTGGGACAGGGTCTCATTTGAACCCTGGGGCATAATTCATATAACATTTGTAGAGGACTTACAGATGATGCTATGTGCCAAATATGCCAGCCCCATACACACGGAAAACTGCTAAACCGCCACCTTATGCTTTATCATATTGTAAAGGGATGCGACAATTGTTCGGACAATTTAGTTTAAACATATTTTATTTCATAAATGTACATAAATCAGTATATCGCTAGCTATATATTAAGGATTGGATCGGAAGCAAAATGCTTATTAGGATCCTCTCCTTGATGCATTATAGCTACACTGGTTGACATATCATAACACAACTATGTTGAGTACAACTCAAATAATTAGGAGAAAAACATAAGACAATGGTACATGATTATGTCTACAACATAACAGTTTCTTGGAAGACGTATAAAAGGGAATGCTATGTATTGAATGATACTTCTGTTACATGTACGTTTGAAGAACACAATGAACGTAGAACATCATTCATGACTAATTCCATTGAAACAGCAGGAAAGAAAACATAAGAGAATGGAAATAATGGCGGTCAACAAGATGGAGGCCCAGTGCCGACGGGACACAGGAGTGCATATGACAATGGTCACCCTACTTAAAACAAACCAAATACTGGAACTTAACTGAATCTTCAGGTTTCTAAAATAAACTTCTGCACCGCTTTGAATATGATAGTGTTACTATGTGTATCAAGTGATGGGTAACCATAACGAAGGAGTTTCACTGTAACAGGCCGTAAATTGCTAATTACATGTATTAGATGGGTACGCTGGACGTGGTAAAGCGGGCATATAAGACAGAAGTGTTCAGTACTTTCTATATCACCACAAGAGCATAACGGAGAGACAACAATGTTTCTTTGAAACAATGGAAGGTTTAATGTGCTACAAATTGTTTTTAATCGGGTATGGAGTATGTGACCCTGTCTTGTACCAGTATAGAAGTATAAGGGAACACAAGTGATGTTATTGTCGTCAATCGCAGATTTGAAGGATGACTTTGAAACAGAGCGTCTGACTTCTAAGGGGAGGGAGTTCCATTCACGAACAACAGAGGGTAAGAAAGAATCCGAATATAGTTTTGTCTTGGAGTGCACAGACTGCACATTGTCTTGGCTTCTTAAAGGATAATGACTTTAATCGCCATCAAATGGGGGAACAAGTGAGGATAGGTAATCGGATTCCGAACGGGAATAAGTTTAGTTGCTCCTATGGCGATTCTTTCAGCCTAATATTGGATATTTTCAAGTTCATTCTTCTCATAATCATGTGCCAAGTGGATTCCGAGATGCCTATGTATATCAACCTCAGTAATTTCTATGTTTAATATATAGATAACGGAGGATGTTCAGGCTTAATGGATTTTCTAGAAATTTTAAGCGATTCTGTTTTAGTTGGATTAAAAGCAACAAGAGTGGTCCAAGTATAAATCCCTGTGGTACCCCAGCTTTTACAGGTAAAAGTTCGGACTTAGCACCCGGAATTACAACACATTGTCGCCGTTTATATAAATAGTTAGAGAACCATGTACAAATGGAACACATGCAGATAGCCCGGTTTAATGCCAACATTCAGGCTTTTCTGGTCATTAGACAGCAATTAAATTTGTGTAAATCGGTAGAAAATAGGGTAGGGACTATATGCGGAAAAAATAAAGACTGTGAAGTACTTTTCTCTTTAAAATAGAAAGTTGAAAGTGACTGTTTAGTAGTTTTTCTGAGTGAACTCGATTATATACAGATTGGTGTTCATTGAAATGTGTTGAAAAATCTAAATAAAGTTGAATACATATATTACTAATATGCATTGATAAATAATGTAAAGTTACCTATTCAAAATACATATAAGAGCCTTTAGGAACATTGTACAATATTCAAACAGCATTGAGACTTTTGGGAATTACCTCTCTTTTCCCACACTTACATTAATTTCTATAGAAACTGGCCACCCTGGAGACGGGACCAATTTTGACTCCAGGGGCATAATTTATATAACATTTGTAGAGGACCTAAACATGATGCTATGTGCCAAATATGAAAGCTGAGAAACTTCAAAATTGTTACTATATGTCTCTATTGAAAACTGACCAACCCTGGGGTAGGGCAAATTTTGACCCAAGGGGCATACTTTATAAAACTTTTGTAGAGGACCTGGACGTGATGCTATGCGCCATTTGCTTTTGTTAAATATGCTTTATTCTCCACGTCATATGTATGTGATGGTAGGAGAGGACCACCCCTCATCATACCTTACAACAATTGGGCTAGTTTGATACAAAGCTTTACTCTACATGTTCTCAGACCGCACATTGACAAATTATCTGAACACCAAAGATTCTTCTTGAAAATTCCTTTTATTAATAAAGGTATTGATTTTATTGACCTCAAAGTATTTTAGAGACAAAAATGTAATTGACACTATTCCTAAATACTTTAAAAATACAGAACCACCTATCACCTGCTACAAATCCATCAGAAATACAATTTTCAACTATAATAAAATTGTGGCCGACCTTAATATTAATGATAATATTCCTGATAATTGAGATTGCGCCACCTCAAAATTTTGCTATTCTCCGGCTGGTCATGTGATTACTGGTAACTTTGAGATAATTAAAGATAAACGTCTACGATCTCTTTTGAATAAAGGTCCCAAATATAGAATACCATCCTTGATAGATTTTAACTCTTGTCGAGTTCAGATTGCGGAGGCTTTACAAAATTTTAGTATTAAATGGTGTCGAAGAGAACATGTTGAGTCTAATGCTCTTTCTTGTTGGAAAAAACTAATTTTTGATATAATTGATAAACGCATTTCCTTTTACAGCTCTAATAAACACATTCTTCCACCTAAACCTAGAACTTCTTTTAGACATCTTAAAAAGGGACCTTCTTCCACCTAAACCTAGAACTTCTTTTAGACATCTTAAAAAGGGTTTACATGATTTCCATTCAAAATACGATTTTGTTCCTGCTGATAAGGCATCGAATAATGTTATTATTATTTGACGATTACATTATATCGATGTCTTGAAGCAGGAAATTATTAATACCAAGTCATACATTTCAGTTACTACTGACGAAAAGACCATCATTTCAGACCATGTCAAAAAGTGTGAACAATTTGGAACCGATATTAAAATTACACAACATAAACTTCCTACAATGTATTGGTTACCAAAACTACATAAAAAAGCGCGTTTCATTGCAAATTCTAGTTCATGTACAACTACTAAATTGTCTATACTTTTGACTTCTTGTTTAACGAAGGTAAAGGAACATGTAAAATTCTACTGTGATAAGACTTATGAAAATTCTGGAATAAATCTCTTCTGGTCTATTAAGAACTCTTCAGAAGTCTTAAACAAACTTAAGAACAAAAGGTATCTTGCATCCACTGTAAGCACGTACGATTTTTCTACTCTGTACACAACTCTTCCTCATATTTTAATTAAGGATAAGCTTACTAATTTAATCCAGAAAGTATTTGCCCGAGAAAAAACATCATTCTTGGCATGTAATGCTGAAAAAGCTTTCTTTACTGACGAGCAAATGAAATATTACACCAATTGGACTTGCTCAGAAGTTTGCGAAGCACTAACCTTTCTTTTGGATAGCATATTTGTACGTTATGGGAATGCTATATACCGTCAGGTAATTGGTATTCCTATGGGTACGAATTGTGCACCACTTGTCGCAGATTTGTTTTTGTACTGATATGAGAGAGATTTCATGTTGCGTTTGAATCCTCAATCACAAGAAGATGTTATAAAAGCCTTCAATGAAACTTGTCGATATTTGGATGATATTTTTAACTTAGATAACCCTTTCTTTGATGCTCTGATTCCTACAATTTATCCTAAAGAACTCAAATTGAATAAAGCTAACCCGTCCGACAATTATGCAGCGTTTCTTGATCTAGACCTTAAAATTAATAATGGAATGATTTCTTCTAAAATATATGACAAAAGAGATGATTTTGATTTTAATATTGTAAATTTTCCTCATCTTGACGGGGATGTTCCCCGTGCTCCATCTTACGGGGTTTATATATCTCAACTTATTATGTCTCCCCCCATATTTATATGGGGGAGACATATTGTTTTCGTGAGAGTTGTCTGTCTGTCCGTCCGTCTGTCCGTCTGTCTGTCACACTTTTTGTCCGGACGATAACTTCAATATGCCTGATGCCAGTTGATTGAAACTTCATATATGGAAAGAGCATAATGAGAGGAAGTGTCATGCACAAGGTCCATAACTCTGGCTTCACTAATATTGGAGTTATTGCCCTTTGTAAAAAAAAATCACACTTTTTTGTCCGGACGATAACTCCTGTATGGCTCATGCCATTGGATTGAAACTTCATATATGGAAAGATCATGACGAGAGAAAGTGTCATGCACAACTCTGGCTTCACTAATATTGGAGTTATTGCCCTTTGTAAAAAATATCATAATTTTTTGTCCGGACAATAACTTCAATATGCCTGATGCCAGTTGATTGAAACTTCATATATGGAAAGAGAATAATGAGAGGAAGTGTCATGCACAAGGTCCATAACTCTGGCTTCACTAATATTGGAGTTATTGCCCTTTGTAAAAAATATCATAATTTTTTGTCCCGACAATAACTTCAATATGCCTGATGTCATTGGATTGAAACTTCATATATGGAAAGATCATAACAAGAGGAAGTGTCATGCAGAAGGTACATAACTCTGGCTTCACTAATATAGGAGTTATTGCCCTTTGTAAAAAAAATCACACTTTTTTGTCCGGACGATAACTTCTATATGGCTCATGCCATTGGATTGAAACTTCATATATGGAAAGATCATAACGAGAGGAAGTGTCATGCACAAGGTTCATAGCTCTGGCTTCACTAATATTGGAGTTATTGCCCTTTGTAAAAAAAATCACACTTTTTTGTCCGGACGATAACTTCTATATGGCTCATGCCATTGGATTGAAACTTCATATATGGAAAGATCATAACGAGAGGAAGTGTCATGCACACGGTCCATAACTCTGGCTTCACTAATATTGGAGTTATTGCCCTTTGTAAAAACAATCACAATTTTTTGTCCAGATGATTACTCCTATGTGACACATGCCATTGGAGTGAAACTTCATACATGGAACGATCATAATAAGAGAAAGTGTCATGCATAAGATCCTTAACTCGAGCTTCAATAAATTTAGAGTTATTGCCCCTTGTACATTTGTTTAATTCTTTCTTGTCGGGACGATAACTCCTACATGGCTCTTGCCATCGTATTGAAACTTCATACATGGAAAGAGCATGATGAGAGAAAGTGTCATGAACAAGGGCCATAATTCTGGCTTCAATACTTTTGGAGTTATTGCCCTTTGTTACATTTTTTGGCCGATCAATAACTCCTGTTCGACTGATGCTATTGGAATGACATTTTATTTTTGGAAAGAGCATGATGAAAGTAAGTGTCATGCACAAGGGCCATAAATCTGGTATCAGTATTTTTGGAGTTATTAGCTGTTATCATTTTCTTCTTGAAAAATGTAGTGTGGAAAACGCATAATGAGGGGAAGTATCATTCATCAAGACCATAACATTTTTAGTGATTTCCCTTTACATATTGTTTTTATTAGAGGGGAGACATCCGTTTTTTTGACAAAAACCTCTAGTTCGTTTTGCTAGAGCTTGTTCATCTATTGACGATTTTAACAGTCGAAATCTCATTTTAACTGAAAAACTGCTTAAGCAAGGATATAGATACCATAAACTAAGAAAAACTTTCTCTAAATTTTATTATCGAAATCTCTCGCTTATTGGCAAGTACCAATGTAATCTCAGGGTGCTTCTGCGATACGGTATTTCACATCCTGAATTTTATGGTGATGTGATTTACAAATTTCGTAAAATTATTGGACATTTTCGCACTTTGTTCATCAAATATGTTAAACAATTCATTAAAAAGGGATATGATCCTGTAGTACTACAACATACTGCATGTTTGGTTGTGAACCCTTTTACAGTTGGCAATCACGCTGGCCTCTTTGCATGTACGCCGACAAGAAAGGTTTAGTACTCTATGAAGGCGACCTCTTAAATCCAGAAATGGAAGGAGAACGTCGGATATCTGTACTATTTCATTTTTGTCGTACCCTTTATTACTTTTCTACAGTTACTCTGTTTGCAGCTCAATCATTGAGTACACTAGCGATAGGTGGATACATTATGTTCACTTAAATGTTTTCGTTATACATGCACTTTACCACTGTATTTGCCGTCGCGGTTGTTGTAGATTAGTCGGAGAGGGGATACGTTTATTTACACTGTTTGTCTTTTAGGGTGGGGATGGAATAAGTGTGAGGTTGGGCGCCCATAAACCGGTTTGGCCCCCCAGTGACTTTTGTCACTGACCGTTCCAAGGCGGTGCTTCCATCTTCCTCCTATTGTATGTTTGTTTTGTCTTTGTGCGTCTCTTGTTGTTTTTTCTAGTTGTGTACATTTGCTGTTTCCTTGTGTTGCTGTTCGGGTGACTGTTTGTTCTGTATGTGGTGTTTCCTGCATGACTCATTTTTGTACTTTTAGTAGCATTG
Organism: Azorinus chamasolen; assembly: GCA_963576725.1. Taxonomy (NCBI): domain Eukaryota; kingdom Metazoa; phylum Mollusca; class Bivalvia; order Cardiida; family Solecurtidae; genus Azorinus; species Azorinus chamasolen. Next base: position 33,218,865 of record OY755246.1, on the reverse strand, counting down.
TCATGTTGTATGGTAAGTTAATTAACAAAACACATGCAATTAAATGAAATCAATTTTAACAATGCCGTTTAAAAAAACAAAAAATAAATATTGATTTATTGTTTATACACCTACATTTTTGAAGGAGAGTTTCTAAGTATTTGATAAAAAAACTTTTTAAAGTGGAAAAATAACAGAAATAAATGATAAGAATTAATAAAGCACAGTTAGAGTATTTAGATAGATAAAATACTAACAATCAAAGAGAAAACAAACGTGCTCATTTCAATAGTATTTCGAATTCATGTTTATGTTTTTTCCATATAATAATGTTTGCATCTATCTGAGAAACAATAATAATTGCCAAAGCAATCTTTTCAGTTTTGCAGTCAACACGCTCGAAATTCAATGATGAGATACACTTTGTCGGGTTATAAATGAATTATTAAGTGTACTTCAACTTCAACTTCAATGTTAATACTCCACAATATCCTTTGAACACAACGTGGAGGTGCAGGGGTGTATGTACAGTGGGTGGGTTGTGACTGTACCGATGGAATTTAAATAGAAACAGGCTTTGAAATGCAAATTACTAAGTACATAATGTTACTGTAATATACCAGCTAAAACTTAAAGTGTAATCAAACGAGCAACATAGTTCAATGGTATTCACACCGGTATACTCAGCAGACGAAAGCACATCTGCTACACACCCTTCCCCTATCATGAAGAAAAATAAAATTGTCACACAGTGACAATTATTATTTTTCCCAGCCATGAACGAAGTTTAAATCCAAAACCAATCAGTTAACAGTGCATGTAAAGGTAGTTTCTGCTTAATACAGTATATAATTACATGTAGATTCTGCTTAATGAAGAATTGGGGTGATAACACTGTAGACTCCACTTAATCAAGTTAATGCTAAATTGAAGTAATAACAATGTAGGCCCAAGTAGTTTGGTCGTGATGGTACTAAACATTCCTAACAAGTAATGTGAACTTTCAAAGTCGTTCAAATTACATCGCGCCTAAACACAATGTAAACTGAATATTGTTGAAAGCGAAGGCTGCTCGACATTTCTATTTATGCGTACAATCAATTGGACTAAATTTAGACCCAGTAGGCCTAATAATTAAGAACAAAACAATAAGGTACACCACGCAGTGTTTCCATTTGTAACTGAATACCAATGTAAATCATTGGTTAGACTTAAGGTCAACATGAACGTTTTCCAACATTTGGTGAGAATTTGTGAGAGTTTGAAACATCCATGATGATTGAATTTACAACCGAACTAAACATTTCAGATTCAATGCCGACTTTACATAACAAGCTATATATCATACGACAGCAATAGATCCCTAATGACTATATAGATGAAAGTTCTTCCTCAATCTTTTCCTTCTCAGAGTTCTCTTTCATCTTCTAATACCTATATAATATACGCTGATAGGCTTGTTCTAACCTACGCACCTCCCTTTTCTTTGTCCGAAGTCATAGGGACTCGTCCATCCTCGACCGGGGGCTGCGGCAACCTCACGCTCATAGGATCACCGAAGATCCTACTAGGCCGCCCTTCATCTAACAAAGACGCTCCAGCCTCATGAAGTGATAAATGCTTCTTAGCATTCTTCCGTTGACCAAACAGCTTCTTGCAAACAGAGCACCGAAACACTCGTGTATACGGCCTATGACACAAACTTCCCATATTTAAAAGAAATGGGCATGACGCTACACAAAGGTACCTCGCACATCATGCCGTAATCCGGGAACCTAATGTCCTCATCATATTCATAGTACTCTTCCTCATTAATGGTAATACATTCAGAGTCTGACATCCTGAATGGATTTGGTCTGTACCATTGGAAAGAAAGCTCCTGTATAGAGTAAATATTTAGAACCTTTAAAATAAAAGGAAACAAACTAAAATTAAACCGAACAAAATCAAATAAATGAAAACAAAGACATTATTGCCCTGACAGATGGTTAGGTACACATGTGCCTCCTATCCCTATTTAAATGGTGCATATACGTGTGTATTACATATCTAAATAACTATTAAATCAGTACAAGCGCTACTCTCGCACTCACTCTCTCTCTCTATCACTATTCTGACGTAAAGTTTAAGTACTATGGGGAGTATATGTCTCTGGGTTTGACGGGTCACCCTGACCTCGTTACACGAGTAGCGGGTCTACTAGGTTCATTCTCTTCGAAGTCTAGGGTCGCCTCCGAATTCAGAGCTTCTGCCCAATCATTGATTGGTGATTGCATGAGCACACTTTGGTCTGGATTAATCGTTTCATCTTGATCATCAAAATCAAAGGAGGCTGGTCATTATCCCCTACGTATTGTTAAGTGAACTATGTGAACATTAATGATCCTGCTTTCAGGATTCCGTTGAATGGAGTACACCAGATCGCACAGTTTGTTTACTACCAAGTATGGTCCAGTCCATACCAAGCCAAGTTTTTGCCCAGCAGATGGGGGATTATAACGCCACACCGAGGAGCCTACTGTGAAACTACGTTCTGCTGACTCAGCGTCATATACTGATTTATGACGTTTGGCAGATTGACCCAAGTTTTTATGCGCAAACTCAAATTCTATCTGCATGGCAGAGTGAAGCCATTCAGCATATTCTATGGGATATTCAATTTATGCCCTATCAGGAGATTGTCTGTACATGAAATCCACCGGACATTTTATTTCCTGCCCTAACATTAAAAGGTTAGGAGTACATTTAGTACTTTACCATCTTGCACTGTGGCACGATAAGCCATCATGAGGTACGAAAGGTGGTCGTCCCAATCGTCACGGTTCTCGGACACGAAGATCGATAACATCTGTTTCAAATATCTGTTGAACCTGCCTACAAATCCATCAGATCGAGGCCTATAAGGACACGTTCTTGTTTTCAAGGAGCATAGGCGCTTGCAATACTTATAAATGTTTTAGCATAGGTAAAATGCATTTTGGTAGATGTATTTCTAACATTGCACCGCGAACAATGACTTACTAACGTACATCCATGAACCTGATATTGTGTTTGTATTATTTAACATAAGGCATCAAGCAATACAATTATACCAAATTATATACCAAATTATGTTAATAAATAACTTCATATGTTTCTATACAAAACTTAATGTTATTTGGTAACAATGCTTTATCGAGCTAGACCTATCAGTAAGGAACGTTCACTAACGGTGATTAACAGCCCCAAAGATACAAAGCTCTACAAAAATACAGTTAATTTAAAAGAAAGAACGAATATTTCAACACTGAACACTTTTAAAATATCCATGTCAATTTGGAAACTAACACTTGTCAATTTGTTTTTACTTTCATTACTGTTCAATACAAGAGTTAACTTTCACACAAAGTTTCAGTTAATTCCTAATAAACAAGGATTATGTCATGACTGAGCACTGCTGTCATCTGTATTCTTGTTGGTAGTGAGGTGTCATCTTCATTATCATCTGAGCTGTTGTTGTTCTTCATAATTTTGTTATTACTGAAGTCATCATCTGAGATGAAAAGATGCATCTGTAATTAGTTGAGTTTCCAGTTTGATAAGTGCTTTTTTGAGTGTTTCAGTTTCATTTTCGTTCTCTGTATCATTTCTTTTTCATTGATCAAGTTTGTTCTTTTTCTTTCGCTTTTGTCTAATTCAGATTTCCATTTTGAAATTGCTTTGTCTTTGTCAGCCAGAGTTTTCGCAAGAACAATGTTCCGGCACTGCAATATTTTTGAGCTGCTTTTAACAACTTTAGCTACATGTTCCAGGCCTGGTACGATTTCTTTTTTACCTGTACTAATGTGCTAGCAGTCTGTAGTTTATGGGCATGCCAAAGAATTTGAATCTCTTGGGCAGCAACAATTTCTATGATGTTTTGTCCATGGTTAATTTACGGTATAATCTGACTGTAGAAAATATAGATTAAGTAACATGCACAAGATACAATTTATGATAGCTCTTTAACAAGTATTATGCATTTTGACAAAATGTAATACTTGCCAAGGTCACTCTGGAGGCAAGAGATGTCTAAGCTCTTTCACCAACTAACATATTTATATTGCATGTATACAGTGTAATTATGTGTCAGATGCCATAGCCATAAAAGTTTACTTATTTACATACCCTGAGTCTTCCACCTGGCTCAATATTGCTATCCTTAATCTGAAGCTCACGAATTTCCTCCTGGCTAAAAGAACTGAACCAATTGGGCCTGAAGTCTTGCTCAGCGGCTGAATCCGAGGCAGACGAGGGCGGATTGCCCCTCAGACGCGAAGTATCTAATGTGTTAACGGTCGCGACGTCTTCGTCGATTGCAGACTGATCTGGGCTTGTCGGAGTTTGAGGGTCGGGGCTAAGTCTGTTCAGAAGAGCTCGGACTCTCCAGCTACTCAGGACATTTACTACCGCACACCTGCCATTACGGGAAGGATATCTCAGAACGGGTGGGTTAGTAAGGCGTTGTCTCAACTCGTTAAATGACTGCTGACACCTATCATCCCATTTGAACTTCACCTTTTTCCTGGTGAGGTAATTCAGGGATTCAGTTAGGTCTGTACAGTTCTCTATGTACTGGCGGTAAAAAATTACTATCCCTAAGAAGCTTTTCACCTCTGTCTTGTTTGTAGGTACGGGCCAATCTATTATGACTTTAACCTTCTCAGGGTCACAAGTGATTCCAGATTCTGAGACTTTATGTCCTAGGAACGGAATTTCCCTTTGAAAGAATACGCATTTAGAGGGTTTAAGCTTAAGATTTGCCTCTCTAAAACATGTGAAAACTAGCCCAAGGTTTGCGATTGTTTCTCCGAAATATTTGCCGAAGATAATGACTTCATCTACATAGCAAATGCATTTTGTCCAATTAAGATTCAACAAGACCCTTTCCATTAATCTTTCAAAGGTTGCACCGGCAACCACTAGCCCAAATGAGGTTGGAGTAGAAAATGCAGTGTCTTCGGAGTCCATCCCAAGTTGCCAGTAGCCAGAAGCCAGGTCTACAGTGTTGTACAACTTTGACCCTTACAATGGATCAAAGAGTTGGTTTATGTGTGGAAGTGGGTAAGCATCTTTTACTGTTACATTGTTTAGCTCACAGAAATCAATAGCGAACCTAAAAGTGCCATCCTTTTTTTACCAAGCAGATTTGGGTGGACCAGGGACTGTCAGTGCGTTCTACTACGTTATTCTTGAGCTTTTTTGCTAATTCCTGCTGAATAATCTCAGTTTGTGCCGCTGAGTATTACCGGCCTAGTTGTCCCTGTATCTATGATATGTTCGGCTAAATGGGTTCTACCCAGTTTGCCATCAGGTCCTACGAATATGTCCTGAAAGTCTATTCATAATAACCTAATAAATTCTAACTTCTGGTCTGGTGACAAGTCGACCGACAAGCCATTCACCAAAATTTGTAAGTGTGCAGAAACAGACTCGGGGCTAAACCCTTCATGGTCTGCACCGTTCTCTGTTTGATCAGTACTTGTTACCCTACTCTCAGTTTCCGCCAGTTTTACGGAACAAATGTTTCCTAACACACAGCCATGTTTCAGCTTAACTGGTCAGTCATTGACATTCATGACTGATAGCACGGTGTCACCCTTATTCCCAATTAAGGATTTGGCCACCAAAATTCCCTCAAAGCGGATTCTGTCGCCACCATACATATGCTCATATAAGTGAGTAGAAGCATTGCCCTTGATGAACATTTCAGACTGTGGCGGAATAGAGATTTGCTCTGTTACGCATACTTTACCATCTAAATTTGAACCAATGTTGTAAATTCTGAAGGGAGGTGATCCCCCGAAAGCAAAAATTGCAACACAAAAAGAGAAAATTGCAGACTCGGTTTTATTGAGTCTGTTCATGAGCAGTAATTGAAAGTGCAACACTGCTCACGCCCCCTAGCACCGGCTTAAGCGGTATTCAATTTTCAGAACAAGATGTACTGAAATTCATGATCTCGAAGGATCAGAAGGTATAACAACACTGAGAATGAAGTACGGGGCGACGTTTTAGTTGTACCAGGCCCGCCTTAGTCTTCCAAAGTAATGTTTACCACTTAAGCCTGCGACAATGTGAACCAATGAAGTCATGTCCTACAATGCAAGAACTGCCCTGAATGTTGCTACCAAAAGGGGCCACCTGTATGTATGAACCTCTGTCTTCAACTCAAATATGCCCTTGCCTAGGATTTCTAACAGTGTCCCATTAGATGCCGTGATTTCTAAAAACCAAAAGTTCAAAGCTAGGCTGATCCTGCCAATTCTCATATACTTCCCGCGAAATGATGCTCATCGGGGAGCCGGTATCAAATAATGCAGGTAAAGGAATACCCCCTATCTCAGCGTGAAAGTACACCAACTTACATTTGAGATTTTCTGGGAACATTCGTGTTCACTCTGTGTTTTGTCATTATTTTTTCCTATCTGAACATGGTCAACTCGAACTTTACAGGAGGCTGAACTCAAACTATTCTGTTCAAATGTATTATCTGCATTGCTTATGCTTTCGTTTGGAACAGGGGTGTTATCTACACAATTATCATAAAAACCAGTACTCTTGGTACTTTGGTTTTCAATATTTACAATTAACAATTTACAGTCGAGTTTTGACCCTTCTAATGAGTGTGCACTGTTTGAAGGTAATTGTTTTCTTTCCTGCTGCCTACACGTGCCACTCTGATTTTTGGTTGCGTTACATCAACATTTTGACCAAGCCTATCATGCAAATCATTGACTCACTTGCTCGTTAAATAAACAATTTTTGCATGATTTTGTAAGTGCTGCGTTATCGGCCTGGGATTTTTGCTGCATAGGCCTAGGATTGTACTGCATTTGCCTTTGATTTTGCTGCATTGTCCTATCTGCATTATACACTTGGCACCTATTTTGCTTATGATAATCAGCTTGATCTGAGAAGTCATTTCTAGGTTCTGCATGATGATGTGGTGTGTAGTGACTAGGTCTGTCATAATCGGTCATGGGTTTTCTAGGTATGTCAAGTGGATCCCTAAGAGCCTCAAAATTGAGAGCTAATGTTAACATCTCTTGCACAAGCATGTGCCCGCTAGCCCTAGACTTGCTCATTTCTAGTTGCAAAAAATCCTTACATTTCCTATTTCTGATACCTTAAGTAAACTGATCGCATACCAATTGGTGAAACAGGTTACTTTGCTCTTTAGGAAAGGCTTTGTTGGCTAACTTTTACAGGTCACCTAGATGTATTTATATCCTCGTTCTCACGTCGTACACGTGCACCGAATTGTGATACGCTCGGATGCCAATTGCAAAGCTGGGCCCATTGGAAGGTACATGTACAATACGGTACTCACCAATATCTTCCCTTGTATATCCCCTCGCGCATCGGGTAACTTGTCCCAATATCTGAGTCACCATCTGGATCACACCAGTACATTTTAATTCTATCTCGTGTCAATAAGTTGTCAATTAAATGAAATGAACACGCCATAGTTCTATGACAGCTTGTTCTAAATATAGATTCTTGCTCGTTACAGTAAACTCTCTATCTTAGGAATTCCTAGACTTCCTTCTGACACTTTCCTTAGTTATTGAATAGCAAATTCTAAGCATGAATTGTGTTCAACCTGACGATGTCCCACCGGAAGTTCAAAAAATGTAGCAGGACTCGTTTTATTTATACATCGTCGCTTCCCATTGGAAATGGCCTGGGCACAAGACAAGCAATGAGTTTTGTTTTACAGTTTATTTTACATGTATATACCCTGTTAGACTCTAAATGTACATTAAAATAATTCAGAGGCAGCCCCCAGACACAATAACGGGATGTTGACACGGAGTCGCCGACTGCTATCAGCAGCTCATGCGAGTGTTAGAATTATGTCCGTGGGGTATGAGATTTTGGGCGCTATGCTCAAGTGTTATGCACTGGCAGTGTGATTGTAAGAAACAAAACACAAATAACCATCGGCGGTGGTCTGACCTAAAACTATATTCTGTAAAATGTCCCGTGGCAAGGTACTGGTAGAACAAAGCTGACAGCCCCTTGTAAACTGCAGCCGCAACAAAAATAAAGTAGCGTATGTAACGCAAATTTAGAATTGAAACTTTAGAAGCATACATCAAATGAGAAACAACATGTGAAGGAAGCACATGTGTACCAACCCGACCTATCGACTAACAATCTGATTGACTAAGGTCAAAGTGCACCAGTATGGTTGACAGCATGCACGAATTTAATGATGAGAGACAATTTGTCGGATTATAAATGAAATACTAAGTGTATCGATTGAATTTAAATAGAAACATGCTTTGAAATGTAAGTACATAATGTTTCTGTAATTTAAAGTGTAATCAAACGATCTACAGAGTTCAATGGTATTCACACCAGCGGACGAAAGCACATCTGCTACACAATAAATAATAGCTTGTTCCAAATGCAACGCATTGAATACATTTCTATAGAAACTCATAAGACACGCTTACTTTTATAAATGTATATGATGTATACACAAACCTGAATGACAATCCATACTACTGAAGTACACAGGCTGAATGTCAGTACCATATCCGATCAGTTGGAAGCAGTAGATTTAAGTGCAGATATGATATAATGATGCCCCATTTGATAAAAGTACATTTACGAGTCATGCAGGAAACACCGTTTACAAAACACACAACCGCCCGAACAGCACCACGACGAAAAACAAACAATATGGGAAGGATGGAAGTACCGCCTTGGAACGGTCAGTGACAAATGTCACTGGGGGGTTCAAACCGGTTTAGGGGCGCCCAACCTCACACTTATTCCATCCCCACCCTAAAAGACGGTGTAAATAAACGTATCCCCTATCCGACTTATTTACAACAACCGCGATGGCAAATACAGTGGTAAAGTAAATGTAAAACGAAACATTTAAGTGAAACAAACTGTATCCACCTGTCGCTAGTGTACTAAATGATTGAGCTGCAAACAGAGTAACTGTAGAAAATTAATAAAGGGTACGACAAAAACGAGATTTTTATCCGACGTCCTTTTTCCGTTTCCGGATTTAAGAGGTCGCCTTTATAGAGTACTAAACATTTCTTGTCGGCGTACATGCAAAGAATGCAGCGGGGTTGCCAACTGCAAAAGGGTTGATAACAAGACATGCAGTATGTTGTAGTACCATAGGATCATGTCCCTTTTTAATGAATTTTAATGTATTTAGTGAACAAAGAAGAAGTCTTCTTTTCAACTTTCAGCAGGGATAAATTCATTATCACAAGGACAAGGTATTCCAGTGAGGCAACACTATAACTTGTCTCAAGCGGGTGCCGTCTGCAAATAACCGAAATACTGTTGGTCGGACGTAAAACCCATCTCACTCACTCACTCACAATGACGTCTCGGAAAAATCCTAGAAGTCTTGTTGACATCTGTTGGCACATTCACTATATTGCCTGTTATACTAGTTTGTCCCTTCGTAGCAGTTCCCTCAACTGCATAAATGATATTCTAGCTCCTTTGTTCCCTGCTTTCAGAAGAATTTCTCTTTTGGGCATTTTATTTTCATTTTTAAATTCATCTGCTGTTCTTTTTTCATGTTTGGGAAATTTTTCCTGTTCCCTGCTTTTAGAGGAATTCCTTTTTAGCAGTTTCTTCATTCTTAAGTTCATCTGCTGTTATTTTGTCTGCTTTTGAAGTTTTTCCTGTACCCTGCTTTTTTGCATTTTCTTCATTCTTAAAAATTCATCTGCTGTTTTTTTTCCTGCTTGTGAAGTTTTTCCTGTTCCCTAATTTAAGAAGATTTTCTCTTGTTTGGCATTTTGTTCATTCTTAATTCATCTGCTGTTCTTTTTTCCTGCTTGTGAAGTTTCTCCTGTTCCCTGCTTTTAGAAGATGTTCTCTTCTTTTGCATTTTGTTTATTCTTAAATTCATCTGCTGTTCTCTTTTCCTGTTTGTGAAGTTTTTCCTGTTCCCTGATGTTTTTGCATTTTCTTCATTCTTAAATTCATCTGATTTTCCTTCATTCTCTGTCTTTCCTGCTCCTTTTGTTCTGCCATTTGTTTTAATGTTGAATTTTGAAGATCCAGGTCGTTGTTGATTTGCAAATATTCCGACAAAACTGGTTCAAAATGATTATCTTTGTGATTCAAATATAACGCCTCTGTACCACATGTAGAGTTTGCATTTCCTAGATAGGAGTGTAAATACACTGACCACTTCCATTCCTAACCAACTGTTGTATACAAATATATATTAAGTTAGCAGTGGTAAAGAGTTCCAATTGAGACGCCCATATCTTATTCCGGCACATTCTGTTTAAATAGTCTGGGTGGGGATGGAATAAGTGTGAGGTTGGGCGCCCATAAACCGGTTTAACCCCCAGTGACTTTTGTCACTGACCGTTCCAAGGTGGTACTTCCATCTTCCCCCTAATGTATGTTTGTTTTGTCTTTGTGTGTCTTTTGATGTTTTTATAGTTATGTGCATTTGCTGTTTCCTTGTGTTGCTGTTCGGGCGACTGTTTGTTCTGTATGTGGTGTTTCCTGCATGACTCATTTTTGTACTTGAACTGGTTCTGGGTCACCCTTTACTCGTTCTATTGGTCTAGATCTCATGTGATTCACAAGTGTTTTCCTGAAGAATGAGTGATGAACTTGAGACAGTAATGATGAAAGGTATGGCTCGGAAAAACAATTTCCATCCGATTCCATCGGTTCTGTTGTTAAAGGTTTTGACCTATTCATCATTAATGATGTATGTATTTCCTGTGAAGATTGTGAAGTGGCTGGCGCAATTCTTGACACTTTGACCTTTGCGAATCGTATGACACTGGCTTAAAATAATTTATTTGAAATTCATACAGAGCTATTGTTGAAGGTTGTGTATTTGTATCTTCTTGATTTTGAACTTTACACTTGTGGTCCTTGAACTTCTTAAAATTGCTGAAGTGTTTCGTACAATGTTTTCAAAATTTGCATTTATGCTGCTCATATCTTAACTGTGAGGAATAGGTATCTTTACAAAAGTTACATGTAAACTTTCTATTACACAAATGAGTTTTGAACCGCTGTCCTGATTGGGCTACATGTCCACATTTTGCACAGTAGACACAAATGATTTGTCAATCCGCTTTCTGTCTTGTATTCCCGCAGACATTTTTGCCACTTATGAATGTTCCAATTATAGAGATGGGCACCACGGTTTCCTTTCGAGTAATGCATATCTCCGTTATTTGAAAATAAATCCTGCACCCGAACAATGACTTACTTACGTACATACATGAGCCTGAAATTGTGTTTTTATTATTTAATATAAGGCATCAAGCAATACAATTATACCAAATTATATACCAAATTACGTTAATAAATAACTTCATATGTTTCTATACAAAACTTAATGTTATTTGGTAACAATGCTTTATCGAGCTAGACCTATCAGTAAGGAACGTTCACTAACGGTGATTAACAGTCCCAAAAATACAAAGCTCTACAAAAATACAGCTAATTTAAAAGAAAGAACGAATATTTCAACATTGAACACTTTTAAGATGTCCATGTCAATTTGGAAACTAACACTTGTCAAATTGTTGTTCCTGCTAATGTTGTTATTATTGAAGTCATCATCTGAGTTGAAAAGATGCATCTGTAACTAGTTGTGTTTCCAGTTTAATAAGTGCTTTTTTGGTTGTTTCAGTTTCATTTTCTTTATCTGTATCATTTCATTTTCATTGATCAAGTTTGTTCTTTTTCTTTCGCTTTTGTCTAATTCAGATGTCCATTTTGAAATAGCTTTGTCTTTCTCAGCCAGATTTTTCTGAAGAACAATGTTCCGGCACTGCAAGGTTTTTGAGCTGCTTTTAATAATTTTAGCTACATGTTCCAGGCCTGGTACGACTAATGTGCTACATGTAGCAGTCTGTAGTTTATGGGCATGCCCAAAAATTTGAATCTCTTGGGCAGCAACTGTTTCTATGAATGTTTGTCCATGGTTAATCTACGGTATAATCTGAAAGTAGAAAAGATAGATTAAGTAACATGCACAAGCTACAATTTATGATAGCTCTTTAACAAGTATTATGAATTTTGACAAACTGTAATACTTGCCAAGGTCACTCTGGAGGCAAGAGATGTGTCTAAGCTCTTTCACCAAATAACATATTTATATTGCATGTATACAGTGTGATTATGTGTCAGATGCCATAGCCATAAAAGTTTACTTATTTACATAAATGTTTCTGCAAAAGTAGACAAATAATTTTATGTAACCCCTGGTTAATTCGCATAAATTACTCCGGGGTGGGGGTGAGAACAATAGGCATGCTCTACTTCATAGTTTAATATATATAAGTCGGGTTACAGTGCACCTCAAAGTAAGTCCTGTGCTGCGGTTGTCCGGCAAACCGACGTCGGACATCCGTCTGAAAGATACAGACATTGAACCGAACATAAGCATGTATAACAAATACCATTTACAAGCTGCAAACAAGTTACAGATGAATGAATGTCCATTCCTTTCCAGTTATCTGGGCAACAGCCTTCTTAAGTAAAGTCTGTTGTTCTTTACCTTACCATTCCTCAAGATGCATGTATATATAGACCATGATAACATGTTAAACAAAGTAATATAGATTCTAATGAGCATAACCTGTCACACTTACCAGGGCCCAAGGGGCTCCCAATGGCTCTCATAAAGCAACTAGTTCCCAAGTGGTCTGGTGGCCAACCGTTCTACAAACTGGTGAACTGAAAGCAATGTATGGTTGTTATAGTAACGAGTTCATGTGCATGACAGTCAGTGAAAGCTAAACGAGTAGGACAAAGGAGCAAAGTACTTTACAATGACGAGAATCGAATACACCAAACAAGAATGAGTTATTACCAATTTTCTTCAAGAATAACCAAAAGAATATTATACTGCATACAAAACAAAAGCTGCACAATAAACAATGAATGCCTCACCAACAATGTCTCAAGACCTCTGAACCAAACAATTATGTAACCGCCGAAAGTTGAAATCGCTTTTCAAAATGAACCCCTCTCTCTGAATGACAGAACGTAATTAAAACTTATGGCGTGAACAAGGGAAAGAACTCGCACCTCTACAAACAGGCTAACACACGGACCACATACGATACAACCAAAACACGGACGCAAATTACGGAGGGTCACATTTACATCAATTGTTAAAATAAATAGAACATATAAAATATATAACGAGACGTGTTTAGGAAAGCCCCCGACAGTTGCTTTGACCTATAAATGTGACCTTTGACCTTAAACGTTGACATTTACCTTAATATATGACCAACCAAAATATGTGGCTTTATGAGATGCACACACAAACCAAATATGAAGTCTCTATCTCTATTCATTCCAAAGGTATGGCCAAAAGTTGGACTTTAAGTCCAATAAGTCTGACATTTGACCTTGAATGGTGACCTTGACCTTAACATGTGACCACCCAAAATGTGCGACTTTATAAGACACATATTCATACCAAATATGACGTCTCTATCTATACCGGATCCAAAGATGTGGGCAGTGTTAAAGTGTGCATTTTTACCTATAAATTTGACCTTGAACGGTAACCTTGACCTTAATATGTGACTGCCCAAAATAAGCGGCTTTATAAAATGCATGCACATGCCAATTATGAAGTCTTTATCTCTATTCATTCCAAAGAGATGTCCAATATTGAAGTTGGACTCTAAGTACAATAAATTTGACCGTTGAGCCTGAATAATGACCTTGACCTTAACATGTGACCACCCAAAATGTACGACTTTATAAGATGCATATCCATACCAAATATGAAGTCTCTATCTATACTGGTTCCAAAGATGTGGCCAATGTTAAAGTGTGCAATTTTACCTATAAATCTGACCTTTGACCTTTAACAGTGACCTTGACCTTAAGATGTGGTAACCCAAAATGTGTGGCTGTATGAGGTACACATACAAGCCAAGTATGAAGTCTCTATCTCTATTCATTCCAAAAATGTGGCCAATGTTAAAGTTGGACGTACATAAGCAAACAAGGCAAAAACAATATGCCCCCAAGATCTGATCTGGGGCCATTAAAAGATTGTGTTCATGTCATCATTTAGTGAGTAAGGTTTGCAAAATTTATTGCAACCATTATTTAATGTAATAGAACCACTTACCGGCTGGTGTCTGTAATCAGAACATGGAGTTTGAAAATGTTTGGTAAATATCTGAAATTCTGAGTCGAAAAGGGTACATAACTAAGGCAAAATTAATTTTAGGGTATTGTGAAATTGGTTCCCGTTGCAATAGTAAACATGCATACCAAATTTGAACCAAATATCGTTGACAGTTTCTGCGACATGGACCTTACATAAAACTTAAAAAAAGGTGCATAACTATGGCTAAATTAATTTTCGGCTTACCTGCCTTTGTTAAATGGGTTACCCTTGTGATAGTAAACATGCCCACCAAATTTTAACAAATATATTAGACGGTTTCTGAGAAATGGACCTTAACAAAAAGGTTAACTAACGCCGACGCCGACACCGACGCCGACGAGAGGGTCATGACAATAGCTCCATTTTTCGAAAAAGTGGAGCTAAAAATGAAACCGCACAAAAAGGGTTGTTAGCAGTCAATAATATACTCCACCTTCTTACAGCAATAAAATGCAAATGTAAATGTCCCCTTAGATAAAGTTATATTACCACTACCACCACTTCTGCTAATAAAACTACTACTACTTCTTCTGTTACGTCTTCTTCTCCCTCTTCTCAGTCTCGTTTTCAACCAAAACCACTGTCACTCCCCTACTAGTGTCAACATTTTTAAAAGCACTGGCAGTCTCAGAATAAAAAGGCGTTTGCGTTAAATTTCGTTTAAACTCCCCCTCCTCCCGTCCCCCCGATTCTGTAGCGACAACAACAACAAAAAGCTTCAGCCACAGCAATGTAATGTATTCAAGTATTTGCAATTGTTGATATTTGTTGGTAATATTTGAGACGGGGTCAATGTTTTATATCGCGGAAGTGGGGGGGGGTAACTATTTATACCGGGGGTCAGTATTCTATGGGGGTCACTTTTCTTCGCTATACCGTCTGATTTTGGTCTACTCTGTTTGCAAAGGCGTATAAAGGAGTAATTATGGAGAAAAGGGTTAAACATGGGAACTATATTTCTAGCTTATGCATGTCAAATGGTTGCTATTGGACAATTTCTAAATTATGGTGCGATATATTACCTTCATGACTGAAAAAGCCCAGAACGTTCAATAGAAACGGCATACCACGAGAAAATATCAATAGGGCAATACATTAGTCACCGAAAAAAAGGAACTCTACATTGAAGTTAACCCTTTAACCGTTTCCTTCATATTTGCCTTTTCATGCATTTGCAAACAGAGTAGACCAAGCTTTCCCCTAAGGATTCGATGGGTTCAACAGACGCCGAGTTCGTAAGACACTTACCGTCTCAGGGGTGAATAGGAAAAACAGGGTTGACTGGTGTCATGGTAAACTGTTGTGGATTTTAAATCAAAACTCGAAAACGGTTATTTTGTCTGACGAAACCAAAGCGGCAGTGGGAAATAACGAAAAACGAAAAAAGCTTTTGTGCGGTGAAAGACCGATGAAATTTATAGACAGGAATGTGTTGGAGTGAGGGGTTGGTAAGTGGTCAGTGTGATGTTTTGGGTCAGTATTTCCTACAATGGTGTTGGAACGCTCGTTGATATTAAGGGCTGTATGGACAAAGATAAGTACATTCAAACACTTGATAATATCATCTCATTTCTGGTGTGTAGTATAGCTAAACACTTCCCCAATTCTTAATATATCTTTCAAGAACAACGCTCCGGCTTATAGATTTCACAGAGCTATGACATGGAAAAGAGAAAACACCATCCCCCGTCTATAAATTGGCCCTTTCAGTCCTCGAGCATATACATATAAAACACTCGAAATTGAAATACTCTTAGGAACTTAGCGCTATTTATTTTTAAAGCGTTTGAAATAAGGAACAGTACTTACTATTGTAATTGATACACTGTCCTTCTCTCTTAAAACTATTTGCAAAGCTAACGTTGTATTAACTGATATTAGCGCTACTTATTTAGCAGAACATTGGATACATATTAAAACACATTATACAGTGTTATACTGAGCGTATTTAGATAGTGCGAGTCGTTGAAAGGAGGATAACTTAGATAGAGTACTGTAGATGTGTTTTGTTATCTCCCAATTGATTGATCTATAGATGTTTGAATTTAAGAACACCATTGACCGTTGATCTGGTTTATGTATAATATTACATGTAACTATATTTCATTTACTTGTATTGAGATATGTGTTTGTTACAGGTAACTATGATATGTGTATGTGGTATGTTGGGCAAATGCCCTTTTTCCTGAATAAAATCTATCTATACATAATTGAAAATATATGGAAAATTATAAAAATCAAACTTCAGAGGAGAATAAATCACATTCACAACAGAGACACGCTCATTCACGAAGTTCTGAAAAGATGGGACTCCCTTACTCCCGTGTATATACAGAGCCTATATGCATCGATACCAAGAATATTAAGGCATGTGATAATTTCTAAAGGTCACATAACGAAGTACTGATAGCCAGAGGTAAGAAAAAAACGTTTGAATGTTTGAGTGATTTCTGTTAAAAATATGCTTCAAAATTTAAACGTTATGTCGTCGTCAATTTTGATGAAAAGTGCATGGTCACGTATCATGTAGACCCAGATCAGAACGCAGATCAGGAGCCAGATCAGGAGGCAGACCCTGTTTATAGCGCAGACCCTGATCACCAAACTTGTAAATAGTTAACCCTTTCATTCATATAAACGTGTTTTCACGCGTTTGCAAACAGAGTAGATCCATATCAGACGGCTCCTATAGGAGGCGTCTGATCAGGGTCTGCTCTGTTTGCTAGAAGAATTTGGAAGATCTGTTTCTAAACTTTCTAAAATGGCTACATTGTTCCACTTTTCATATTTCATTATAACTATTTTGTCCATGAATATTCAGTAGGTATTGAAATTTGGAACAAACCGAGAACAGGGAAAGGGTAAAGACACTTTAATCTTAACTCTTTGAATACAGGATATGGTCGTACCGAATTTAGCAAACAGTGTGTACCTAGACAAGTGGACTCATAGAGGGTCAATGTGATCAGGGTATACACTGTTTGTCATTCAACACTTCTCGCAAATTATATGTTTAACACTGATGGATTCTCCAACTTCGAAATTAACCCTTTGCTCCATGAACACGTCATTATGCGCCTATGCAAACAGAGAAGACAAAAATCAAACGGGTCCTATATGAGCCGTCTGATGTTTGCTTATGAAATATAGATATGATTCTACAGCCACTAACAGCCAAATATAAATCGAATAATAGGTTAGTGCCGTAGACGCCTTTATCCGACTCGGAGAGAAAACAGCTGAGGCTCGACAAGCCTTCCATATTTCATTATAACTATTTTGTGCATGAATTGAGTCCCAGATTTAGGTGTTTAAATTTGGAATAAACATAGAACAGGAAAAGGGTTATTTATAGGGCCCACTCAGTATGAAATGTTTACGCTTGCTAGAGGAGTATGAATGACAAACAGTACAGACCCTGATCAGATGTTCTCTTTAGGGGTCCACTGATCTGGGTCAACGCTGATTGCAGATAACAGTACATGCGTGTCTGCCGTTCAAAGGGTATATACCCATTCATTGTTATATGAATACTACATAAACAAGACCAAGTGTTTATGAATAAACCTTAGATAAGCATTTGGCCATGTTCCTTAGATGCATGTCTGTATGTAAATAATGGGACATTTTTGATACATTCTATTGAAAAAAGAAATTAAAAACCGACAAAACAGTTATAATGGTCATTAGCAGGAAATATCATGATCAGAATCAACAACATCATGTAGCATCATCATCATCATCATCACTTCATCATCACCATCCTCCTCCTCCTCATCCTCATCATCCTCATCATCATCACCGCCAGCATTTTCGTTTTCCATTTAGAGATCAGTAGCGGTAACTATCATTTCTCTGAGAACGTTCACCCAAGGCTAAAAGCTAGTGCCGGAAATCTTGATTTCCACCAAGTGAACACCTATTGCTTAACCCTTTCCCTCGTAAAAACGTGTTTTCACGCATTTGCAAACGGAGTAGACCCAGATCAGACGGTTCCTATAGGCGCCATCTGATCAGGGTCTGCTCTGTTTGCTGATGGAATTTGAAAGATCTGTGTCTTTACTTTCTAAAATGGCTACCCTCTTGTACCTTCCACATTTCGTTGCAACTATTTTCACCATGAATATTTAGCAGGTATCGAATTTGTTTTAAATAAACATAGAACATACAAAGGGTTAATGTTGGACAAATGTGACGTAAAAAGTCCATTTGGAGCTTTCTGTATTAGCGTTGTCCTGCATTAAGGTACCACCTTCCGTAACTGTTACTTCAATGAATACTTATGTAATAAATAATGTCACCATGAATATTAATCAGATCAGTTTCTTGAAAGGCACATTAATGCCGGAACTTGTGACCACGGTGGAAACTGTAAAATTACTTAACCCTTTGCCTCATCAGCTATTTTAGACCCAACCTCTTTGAATAAATCTACCGAAAAGGAGCATTAACTATAGAGAAAAGGACAATTTTCGAATTTTGTAGTTTGAAACTATTGTGATAAATAGAGCATTTGCTCCTATAGGAGCAAATGCTCTATTTATCACAATGGTTTCATAACGTCGTCAAAAGTCGTCAATATAAGAGAAAGGGTTAAGCAAACAGAGCGGACAGTCCCTGATCAGACATTTCGTACAATAGTTGTCTGATATGGATGGGTTGCTAATATTTTTCTTAAGATCTGAGGTGCATGTTGTTTATATATGGTTTAATAATTCTGTATTATCATTTTGTTAAATATTTTGTGATGTGAAGTCCACATGCAAGATTGGTTTAACCAAATGTGTGCTTTCGTTAAACAAAGTCATTATTATTATTATAATATCATTATATCATTATTATTATTATTATTATTATTATTATTATTATTATTATTACTTTCTAACTGGGTTTACTCTGTTTGTAAAGGCGTTCAAAGGCGTACCGATGAAGTGAAGGGTAAAAAAACGAGGATTAGAACAAACAAGATAGTCTCGACTTGTTCCACAGTACATGCATTACCCAACAAAAACTGCTTAGATTAGGACATCGACATTTTGTTTTACGATTACTGTCAAAAATAAAACTTTTTTTAATATTTTAATTAAACCGACAAATCAATCAATGCCATCAAATTATTTGAAGAGACTTCCCCGGTCGTTTCCTACTGGCCTGAGGCTCGAACACTTTGAATGAAGAACGAGTTAGCCGACAGTTGCAAACAGTGTATATCCAGATCTGTAGACCCTCTGATCAAGGTCTACACAGTTCGTCATTTAAGTTCCAACAGCGAATTTAATGACTTTAAAACCGCATGACCTCTACCGTGAAACAAGTATGAACCAGCCCATGTTGAATGGGTCAGCATATGAAGGGACAATCTTTAAGTCAAATTGTATAAAAGCCCAGTGCGAGCCCAGTTCGGACTGTAGCGAGCTGGTAAGACTCCGGACAAAGGTTTGTACAGAAGTTTCTAATGTTAACTTATTTGTTTCTTTTTTTCCATTTTTTGTGAGAGTGACGAACAATTTGGATTAAAAACCCGTTTTATTTATTTGCAGAGCGTGGAAACTGTTATTTCTTTTTCTTAACCAATTACCTGATGAATATTCACGTAAAATATGATTGAATGAATAATATACAGTATAGTATGTCTTAACTCATTCTCTCCTACGCTATTTTTAGACTCAACCTTTTTGAATTAATCTACAAAAAGGAGCATTAACTAGAGAAAAGGAAAAAAAATTGAATTTTGTAGTTTGAAACTATTGTGATAAATAGAGCATTTGCTCCTATAGGAGCAAATGCTCTATTTATCACAATGGTTTCACAATGTCAATTTTATAGAGGCGCAAAAATGCGTCACTAGGGGGTAATGTGTTAAGCGGCCATTCATTTCCTGAACATATGCGTCATAAAAAGCAGGTGATTGCTTAATGCTTGGCAAAAGTAACAGAGCTTTCTGCATTACATTTTGACCTGCATTAAGCTACCATCTGCCTTACAACCCCATGACATGGTCTCTTTTTGACGGTCGCTAAAGACAGATTTTACTGTATGATGACATTATGAACAAACACGTGGACAGTTGTCCAGCACACATACACGTGAACAGTTGACCAGCGCACAAACGGCAGGCTTTATTTTTTTCGATATCAGAAGGTAGATGGATCAGTCAGCTCTTATAGGAGCTGATCGTGGTCTTCTCTGTTTTTAAATGCGTAACGTGTACAAAATGCATCCCTATTCAGAGGTATTCTGCTTATACCTTCGAAAACAAATGCACAATAAATTGAGTTCAGAGTCTTAATATATGGGACTTTAATCTAATTTAGTTCTAATGAACGTAATAAGGAAGAGTTGTGGTTTGTTATGAACACCTATGGAATAGTCTAAGCGATGTTCCAAAATTGATTCGAGGCCAATGGGAGCTTCGCCGAAAATGTCCGATGATTTCCGCAGTTTTCCGTCACTCAAAAAATTGACAGGTTCTAAGGCTTCAATGTTCAGTATCTATTGGCTGAATGCATATATACCGTTGGGGAAATGGACCGTTTATTATAAAAGCTCGATTGTCATGCTTTAAATGTGTACAACTTTGGATGTTGATTGATTTAAACGCAAAATGGGTAGAATATAACTTAAAGTAAAGAGTTTAAGTTTCTCTCATTTTTAAACAAACAACTGTTCGCGTAACAAACAGCTTTGATACAGACGAGATACAAACAGATTCGATACAGACGTGTAACAAACAGCTTCGATACAGACGAGATAGGCGTTTCAACTGGATATAAGATGCGCTTAGTAGAATTAGGTTTTAGCAAAATCTGTAACTAGAACAACATCAAACATTACTACAACCTAAAATCGAAATTATTCATTTTGGTCTCGGTGCGTTTTATCTCAGTTTAAGTGCGCATTTTATAAATAATACTAACTTGTACAAAGTGTCAAAAAGTCATTTGATTTAAGCATTTGTGTGAGTTTAAACACACTTGACCGTCGTATATAATAATCTGAAATGTAAAGTATTCTGTCTTGTATTTAGGGCATAATATAATGAAATGAAAGTCCTCCTCCTCCCCATCATCACCAGTTTCACACATGTGGTACTGTCTATTGGTTCTATCTATTCTATTGTTACCGCATCTTCTTGTTTCTGCACGTAGACTGTGGGAGGAGGTCCTCAGTCTTGTAATATACATGTATAACCTTTGTCATTTGTTCAACAAATTCAAATACTAGTATTCAAAATCTACTTTAACATGTTTATACATCAGCAATTTATTACTGGTGTCAATATCACCTCTCCAATCGTGCATAAAACACTCTACCACTCTTTGCTTAAGATTTTAAATAAACATCATGACATAATGACAACATGGATATTATCAGGTTTTAGTCGATGTAACAGTATTTCAGTCATATCACGACGGGTGGAGGAAGATCCCAGAGGTATTTCTGTGCACGGAACAAATTGTCATGTTTCGTGCACAGAAGAACAACTTAGTAGAACTTAGTAGAACTACCGACCTACCGCAGGTCAGCTGGAAGGCTTGCTCACATGAATCTTAGACTAATTGTTATAACAGCACATATAGGAGCCGTCTGATCAGAATCTGTCCTATTTGCTTAAGACATAATATAGATATGATTATTTTTACTTCAATGTTGTCCAAAATATTCCATGTCCATGCGCCATTATAAACTTAATCTAATTAATATTCAGGGTGTCATTATTTCTTACATGAATATTCATAGAGTAAAGGTTTTATTTTTTTTGTGTGTGTTATTCAGACAGGCAATTTTGTGATACCTTTCTCAAACAGTTTTGATCCAAATGGATGGGCACCATGTAACGCATATCTTGACCATTTGACACTGTCAGTGTGGTTTTGATTAAAATGATCGAACATCCTATCTGCAAACAGTTTGGTTCCAGATCAGTTGACGATTGGATTGATGTCTAAACAGGATCCAGTTTAAGTTGTTTGACACTTGGTCAGTAGCTTCATGAAAGAATTGGAAATATTTAAAAACGGATACAACTGTATCGGAGTATATAAAATAGCGATACATTGTGCTTTAACCCTTTCCTTCATAAATACGCCTTTCTACGCCTCTGTAATAACCACTTCTTTAAACCATTGTGATAAATAGAGCATTTGCTCCTATTTTTAATCACAATGGTTTCAAACTACAAAATTCTAATTTTTTTTACTTTTCTCTAGTAAATGATCCTTTTGGGTAGATTCATTCAAAGAGGTTGGGTCTAAAAATAGCCTATGGAGGAATGGGTTAAACAAACGTATTCATATGAAAGAAATAAGCATGGATATCAATTATATTATTTTTTCATGATGGCAAATGTACGTAGGTGTTTTTGGTATTGGTAATAAACTATAGAGTCAGACCTGTTATAATTTTGTATGTAAACAGGACAGACCATGGTCGGATGACTCCTATATGAGCCATCTGATCTGGATCTACTCTGTTTTCAAATGCGTGAAAATGCGTTTATATGAGGGAACGCATCACACATGATGAGGTTTAAAGGTGTCATTATCTTTTAGCTAAAGTCAATCATGAGGCTGATCACTATTTCCATTGTAACCGCGCTGGTTGTGGCCGTGGCGGCTGCGGGGATGTACGGTGGCTATCCAATGTACGGCGGCGGCGGCTATGGGGGCGGGGGTTATGGCGTCGGGGGATTTGGCAGAGGAGGTTTCGGTGGACTTTTCTCCGCATTGATTGGCCTAGTCTTCAGTAAGTTGTTTTCAAATAGCAACACCGTTTGACTGAATCTCCATAATTGGCTTTAACCATTTACCCGATGACTATTCATGTAAATATCCATCTGTTTTGAATATTACTGTATTTTGTTTCTTTGATACAATACAAAATAAGGAAATGTATTGCCATGGAAAACAATAGAGAATACAGAACATATATAAGCCAACAGAGCAGCCACTAGCCAGACTTCTCCTATAGGAGTATTCTGATAATGGTCGACATTGTTTGCAGAGGGTTAACACTTCTCTTGCTGAATTTTAAAATACATTTCTCCTTCTTTACCCATGCCCTGTTGTATAATTACATATATCTTCACTATGTACAAGTATTTCGCTGTGCAATCACTGCTGTAGAGTGCACTGGTTGCACAATCAACTTGTAAATAGTGCAGACCCTGATGAGACAGCTCCTGTAGGAACTGTCTCGTCTGGGTCTTCACTATTTACAGGTAGATATATTGACGCGAATAGCAAGCGAGTGGTTAATACGTTGGTAAAATTCGGACGGACATGGTCAATAATGTTCTTTCCAGTTAATCCCTTACAATGCGGGAAACTAGTCATTAATATTCTTTGCAAACAGTGTAGACCCAGATGAGAAGACTCATATAGGAGCCCTCTCACCATGGCCTGCACGGTGTTTCGTCAAGTTACACTTTTCTTTTAGAAAAAATCCTGAATATTCACCGTAAGCTTGACCTGTTTGAATTTTGGAATAGTCCATCTGGAAATGCAGCGCTGTAAGGGTTAAAGAACAAAACAGATCGGTGTGAAGTTTTTCAGTAAACGTTCTTTGTAGTTGAAATACAGGAATAACTTTAAATAAGTATTCGTAAGTTGTGTTTTACGTCAAGAAGACATGGACTGGTCAGGTCTTTTGTAAATGGTATACCATGTCAAAACCATGTGGACTGGTCCAGTATTTCTTTTGTGTCCAGTACACAGTCAAACTCACTGGTCAATGTCGCCTGCATTTCCAAGAGATGCAGTCTCATACTGATTATGTTATTGTAATCTGCACTCCTTGTTATCATCAGGTCTATATCATTGTACGCATTTTAACGCCTTTGCAAACAGAGTAGATCCGTACCAGATGCGCCTATAGGAGCCATCTGATTAGGGTCTGTTCTGTTTGCATATGAAATAATATAGATTTGTTTCTACAATTCCTGTCGTGCCCAAAAACTCGTGCGTTCATATATCATTGAAAAACATGGGCGTTCATATACAACTGAAAAGCATCGGCTAATAAATATTTACATTTTCATTATTTCTTACATGTATATTCATGACGTAATAGATTAACCCTTTCGCTTCCACATTCTGTCGTCTGCTAACTTTGTCGTCTGCTACAAATTTTCATTCTTTTGATTTTCTTCATTTTTGTTTCAAAAACATAGTAACAGTAACAAACAGTTTCGTCTCATCTGGATCCAAACTGTTTACATAGGTAAGCACAGATCCGGCATTGGCAGCGAAAGGGTTAAGGGTTGATAAGTAAGTAGTTGATATCATGCATTCTGAAAACCATTGATCTTAAACAATTAGATGTAGCCTGCGGATCCGTGATTACCTTTGAAAACAGTTAGGATCAAAAGGAAACGCTCATTAACTCGGCGTATCATCAGGATCCATACTGTTCGACTCTCTTGATTTCATTTTGTAGAACACATGACTATACATTATGTTATGAAAATGATGTTTGCGATTTTTTGTGCAATTACAATATTTCTCAACATACAAAACGTTAATCCTTTCACTGGGGGCCAACTACGTATTATTATCAAATGTTTTGCTACGACAATTTATATGGGTATTTTAATAGATTTGTTTTCCTATGAAGCCAATGTATCAATTGGGAAATGTTTTCCTACGATAACAAAGTTGCCTTCGTAGGAAAATAAATCTATTAAAATACTCATATAAATTGTCGTAGCAAAACATTTTGATAATAATACGTAGTTGGCCCCCAGTGCCTTTACTCAATGAATATTCATGTAACAAAGTCATGGCATCAAGAATATCAATTATATAAGTTTTACAATAGCACATATACACGTGAATAATGGCATCAAGAATATCAATTATATAAGTTTTACAATAGCACATATACACGTGAATAATGGCACCAAGAATATCAAATATATAAGTTTTACAATAGCACATATACACGTGAATAATGGCATCAAGAATATCAATTATATAAGTTTTACAATAGCACATATACACGTGAATAATGGCATCAAGAATATCAAATATATAAGTTTTACAATAGCACATATACACGTGAATAATGGCATCAAGAATATCAAATATATAAGTTTTACAATAGCACATATACACGTGAATAATGGCATCAAGAATATCAAATATATAAGTTTTACAATAGCACATATACACGTGAATAATGGCAACAAGAATATCAAATATATAAGTTTTACAATAGCACATATACACGTGAATAATGGCATCAAGAATATCAATTATATAAGTTTTACAATAGCACATATACACCTGAATGTTTGACCAGGACATAATCATATCTATGTTATATCATAGGCAAAGCGAGTAGACCCAGATCAGACGGCTCCTATAGGAGCCGTCTGATCTGGGTCTACTCGGTTTGCAAAGGCATGAAAACAATACTTATAGAATAAAGGGTTAATGTATACTGGTGTACTTATTGCCGTATCCGTGTACCAATGCATTTCCTCTTTGCACGCTAAACAATTATTAGTTACTGTTATGTATACGTGTTTTTGTATTGTAGTTTCGTTTTTCTTCGAAATAATTGGTGATCTGTTTGACGATGACGATGACCACTACTACAAAGGAGGAAAGAAAGGCCACTCGGAGATGATGGACGACTATTAAGAGCCGCTACATTCACCGTATGTATACATATACAGTAAAACACATCTAAACCGGAGAGTCATGCACAAAACTCACCTAGAAGCTATTTTGCATCATGGCTTTCATCCTGCATTTAGCAGCCATCTGTCTAAAGTATCTAAATGCTACGTCTGATCAGGGTCTACACTGTTTGTCATATAGTTAAAACACTGTCTTTCTAAAGCGACCACTTACTAAGTCAATGAAAAAATCCCTTTAGGGCAGGTGGCTCCGTAAATGTATATGAAAGAAACGGTGACACCATTAATGGTAATTAGATTAATTTTAAAAATGGCATGTATACATATACGATTTTGTTTGGTCAAAGCAGAAACTGTATATATAGTCATAGCTATATCATTCAATAAGCAAACAGAGTGGACACTTATCAGACAGCTCAGATAGGAGCCGTCTGATCTTGGTCTTCTCTATTTGCAAGGCGTAGAAAAGAATATTTATTAAGTAAAGGGTTAAACCTTTGCACCATGAATATAATGTAAGAAATAATGGCTATATTGATGTTAATTAAATGAAGTTTATAACGGCACTATAAAGAAAGAATATAAAGAAAGAATATTTCCTCAGCAAACAAAGCAGACCGTGTTCAGACGGTGCCCACAGGGGCCGTTAGATCTGAGTCTACTTTGTTTGCCAGGGCCTCTCCATGAGACAAGAAGTTAATGCAGAAAGAAGGTGCAGTAGAACCCCGCTAATGTGACCAATTAATGAATAAACATGGGTGTCTTTATGAGCAGGTGGTTGCTTAATGCAGGACAAAAGTTATGCAGAAAGCTCATAGGAGCTTTTTACATTACTTTTGCCCTGCATTAAGCTACCACCGGCATCTAGCACCCAGAATTATACCTCCTTTAGGTGGTCGTATTAGCGGGGTTTTACTGTGCATGTAAATGCATAAATCTTAAAAAAAAGTATTCTTTATATTGCAGATATAGGGAGATTAAACTGTAATGTTCTATAACACTGTAAATAGCAACCCTTTACTTCATAAATACACCTTTCTACGCATTTGAAAACAGAGTAGACCCAGATCAGACGACTCCTGTAGGTGCCGTCTGATTAGGGTGTGCTCTGCTTGCTTAAACCATTCCCTGTTATGTGTTTATTACAAATGTCAATACCTACTGAATATTCATGACAAAATAGTAATAATGAAAAATGGATGGTGGAATATTGTTGCTATTTAAGAAAGTAAAGAAATAGATATTTCAAATTCCATTAGCAAACAGAGCAGTCCCTGATACTCTGTTTGCAAAGCCTAATCTGAAAAAACCCACGTTTATATGAGGGAAACTGAGGGAAATTCTGCAGTCAAACTGCTATTATAACAATTAATCTAACTAATATTCATCATGTCATTATTTCTTACACAATCGAGGAGTTAAGGGGAAAATAACCAACTTTTTCGTCTTGTTTTCATTACAACATCTGTCATTTTGTGAGATGCGGAGTTTGTTCTGGGACATACATGTATTTTGTGAGATGCGGAGTTTGTTCTGGGACATACATGTATTTTGTTTTTACTGCCTCGTATAAATGTACAAATACTTGTTTCCACACTGTGGAAACGGTTTGCAGATTGATGAGATACCGGGTGATTGGACGTCAAATCAGATTCCATGGAATTTGACAATTATATTTAACCATTTTCTCCACGAATATTTATATAAGAAACATTAACATCATGCATATTAAAAGCTGCATTTTTAAAATAACACATGAACACGTGAACATTTAACCAAGGCGGAAAGTGTACAATTAGATCTATATTGTGTTGCAAGCAAATATATCCTGTAGGAGACGTCTGATCTGGGTCTGCTCTGTTTGCAAAGGCGTAGAAAAACGTATCTATGGAGTTAAGGGTTAAATCGAGACAGGTGTGTTTTTCTATAAAAGTAATTAACAATAAGAAAGTTGTACAATGTGCTAACTTTGTTTATTACCTTTACAGATTTTCTAGACGACTTGAACCGACTTGGGACATGACTATCAACCGAATACCCCTCATATACCAGTGTACTCGTCATCAATATATTTATTTATTAACTTCTTAAATAAATAAATATGTATCTGCATTCAAAATATCAAGTTGTTGTATTTGTGATTCCAAAATGAATTAAACCACTAAAGCAAACGCAGTTGCAACCTGTTTTAAGCTGCCAGTCATTTATTGAACTTAGGGGTCTTAAACAATGAATGATTGCTCAATGCACGGCTAAAGTAATGCCGCAAGCTCCTATAGCAGCTTTCTGTATTACGTTTGACCAGCATCAGGCTACTACCTACCCTACATACCAATAATTAGACCTCTTTTTGTGATGGTCACTTAAGACAGGTTCTATTGTGTAGTGTTCATAATAATCCATACTCTTATGAATACTGATGTAGGACATATGCATATTTATAAGCTAAATATTTATAATGACATGATGGGAAGTATTTACAAAAGTGTAGTTCTACATTATTTCGTACACGAGCAGAACGCGTCCTAATTATGAGCCGTCTGATCTGGGTCTAATCTGTTTGAAAAAATTGGCAACATTAAAAAGGTGCATTTAGGTGTAGTTTTATGTCCCCGTTGACGATGGTTGTCACAGTATTTTCATCGTAAAGCACCGCCACGGGGGCATAGCTGTGTCTTTTTTTAAAAAAATAATAAAATAATAATCTCCACATACATTGTTATTCTTGCTTTCGATGGTTCTCCCCATAACAGAATACATGTATATTATTAATAAGCACATTGCAATTATTGTATGCATACGATAAGATGTATCTATAGATCTAAAGATATATAGATCTAATAAAGCAGATACCTAGAGCGTTGGGCAGTAAACCTCTTTGCAGCTTTGAGACACACATCTCAATAAGAAATGGATTTTAATTGCGCTTGTTTAGATGTAATTCTTACAATGCAAACTCGATTAGAAAAAGACATTAATTGCGCTTATTTATATATGTTTTAATATGAACAGCCTTGGTTTATGTATTGAATTCTCTGTTGAGGTTGCAAATGTCGGTTTTCTTTTTTTTTCTTTAAAACAAATAGGGGAAAAAAGAAACACACACACACACACACACACACACACACACACACACACACACACACACACACACACACACACACACACACACACACACACACACACACACACACACACACACACACACACACACACACACACACACACACACACACACACACACACACACACACACACACACACACACACACACACACACACACACACACACACACACACACACACACACACACACACACACACACACACACACACACACACACACACACACACACACACACACACACACACACACACACACACACACACACACACACACACACACACACACACACACACACACACACACACACACACACACACACACACACACACACACACACACACACACACACACACACACACACACACACACACACACACACACACACACACACACACACACACACACACACACACACACACACACACACACACACACACACACACACACACACACACACACACACACACACACACACACACACACACACACACACACACACACACACACACACACACACACACACACACACACACACACACACACACACACACACACACACACACACACACACACACACACACACACACACACACACACACACACACACACACACACACACACACACACACACACACACACACACACACACACACACACACACACACACACACACACACACACACACACACACACACACACACACACACACACACACACACACACACACACACACACACACACACACACACACACACACACACACACACACACACACACACACACACACACACACACACACACACACACACACACACACACACACACACACACACACACACACACACACACACACACACACACACACACACACACACACACACACACACACACACACACACACACACACACACACACACACACACACACACACACACACACACACACACACACACACACACACACACACACACACACACACACACACACACACACACACACACACACACACACACACACACACACACACACACACACACACACACACACACACACACACACACACACACACACACACACACACACACACACACACACACACACACACACACACACACACACACACACACACACACACACACACACACACACACACACACACACACACACACACACACACACACACACACACACACACACACACACACACACACACACACACACACACACACACACACACACACACACACACACACACACACACACACACACACACACACACACACACACACACACACACACACACACACACACACACACACACACGTTTACTTTTCTATACTTTAGAGGTATCATTTCTACATCGACATACTGAGTTCTACCTTTTCCATTCAAGATAGAGCAATAAGGTTTGCACATTTATTCTGTATAGAGGAGGGGATTATGAATCGTAGTAGATAATGCAAATATTTCTTCTTCAACTTCTCACTGTTATTGAGAGGTATTCACATATATGGTATGTCATTAAGAGGTAATTACCTTATTTGCATATTAGCACACAGCTACCTCGCAAAGTCTATGAACGTTTTGATTGTCAGATAGCCAGGAGAAGCATACTAAAGGTTAATCAATCTTGTACTGGCAGTGAACATAGAAATATGTATCTATACCATTGATTAATATGTGAGTGTATATTTAAGTTATTGTCATTGATATATATCTGTACAATGCACATGTCACAATAATAAAAATCATATTATCTTATAACATTTTATTACATAACCTGCGGCAACGGAGTGCTTAAACAGTTCCGTTAAACAATGGGTATGCACTAGTGCATTTTAGTATAAATAAACGACGTAATCAGGCCGATAATTAATCTTAAAGAGAATACACAGGACCTATGTATGACGCATAATAATTAGCCAATAGTAGCGCAGCATTACCGTTGTCAATTGTATTGCTACGTTGTTTGTAAACAATGACCGAAACAGCTATAGCTTGTTTCTCTTTCAATGGCACTTTTCAGAGCAATGTCATAAAAACTAAACAGGTATTATCTGCTTTACAGTTTGTTCTCATTTTGATCAAATGGTAATAAGAAAACAGACTTACACGTGTCCCAGAATATTTCCCAGACATACAATAAAATAGCATAAACATTGAACTTAAGATTGAAACGTTTTTCATAGTAGATTCAAATTTTATTTTTACGTAATCTATATAGTTTCTTGTCGTGGCATATATCAACAAATATGGCTGTCAGGTTTATTGCACTTGTATTATAGTAAGCCTAATCAACTATTTATAAAAAACGTATAACATTTAAATGCAATGGCCGATGGATGTATTCAATCAATCTATTTTAGAAAATACGAGTATTCTAATATTTTGTCCGATAGTGTGCGTCACAGTTTATTCAATTCTAAATAACATTTATATGTATGCAAATGACTGTAAGTGCAGTGAAAGAGCCTGGCGCGTTTGTGCTATGGTCTGTGGTATCTTCGATGCACATTTCATGTGACGCAACTCAAATACATAGCTCGATTACCATAACCAATATTACTATTGTATCCGGGACTTTAATTTTTTAAGATATTTGTTTTTCATTATACCGCAGGGCGGGAATTAAAAAAAATATTTCAGTCATATCGCGATGTCCAGCTAATTACAGGTGGCGAAATATCCAGGGGTTTTTCCCATTTACAGAGCAAATTGCATTGTTACGAGATCGGTACAACCGGGTAAAACCACCAATCTACCGATGGTATAATAGATCAGACGTAACACATACAGTCTGATTAAGACTCCTCGAAGGTTTTCATTCCTCTTAAATTAACTCCTCCGTTTGACGGACTCCAGTTGGCGTACAGTTAACATAACCAGCCTGATCTGGGTCTTCTCCGATTGGTACGTTATAGATAAATATACCATTAATACTAAACGCAGGCGTTCTGAGGTAGTTTTTTTTCAAAGACATACATAGATGTTGTGGAAACATTATGAGGTACAAGCGTCAAATATCAATTATGAAACACAGTCATAAGATATCTAAACACTGTACGGTTCGAAATTATGCTTAGCTAAAACGACTGAGTTTCTATTTTTATGAATACAGTCTTAGACAGAGGAAAATCACTTAATAAAAGGAATACATCTAAATGAAATATTTTATTCCTACACAATATTTTATACCCTCTTAATAGATACGAATTTTCAAATACCAACGCCTTTACACCTACAATCATTTAAACTATAATACCAATTTTCAGAATACAAACACTTTTGAAGAAAATTGTTTCTAAAGTATCTCAACTACAAGTGTTTGAAACAAAATAGTCTTTCTCTAATAATCTGTGCAGACTATTGTCTATTCGTCACCATAGAAAATCTAATCTACCTACACATTCTGGTAAGGCGAATATCATGGACATCCCAAAATTTGAGCCTCTATATACAGCTAAAAGGCAAAAGCCAATATTATACTGTTTTTGTACGTATTGATCTTTTATCACAAAGAGTGATTGTCACATTAACCTGACTCCACTCAATAGATACCTCTTTAAAGACTGCATTTTTACACGTCAATCTTAAAAGGTGACTTTGACATTAACCTGATCCTCCTACATAGCTTTAACAGATGCATGTGTACACTAACATAAAGTTTCTATTTCAAATAGTTCAAAAGTTGGAGCCAAGGTTGAATTTGCTAACAGAAAACAAACAGGACAAAAAATAGACCACCAAAATGCAGCTGTTTAATATGCACAAGAATACAACATATGAAGCACAAAGCATATATTTATCTTATGCAAACAGATTAGACCCTGAACTGACAGTTCCTACCGAACAAATCTGGTCTGGGTCTTCTCCAGTTGCGAAGGCGTAGTAAAGCGTATTCATGGAGGAAAGGGTTAACATACAAATAGTCTGGAGTCGATTTTGAACCTCTGTCTGAGGTACTTTATAGATACAAATACCATCAATACTATAAGCAAAGGTTTTGAGGTATATTTTTGCACATACACATATGCTATGCAAACAATATCAGGTACAAGCGTCAAAAATTAGTTACTGAGGTTTTACGGTTATACTTATGTCCTATAAAACATAGTTATAAGATATCCAAACACTGGCCTGTTCATAAACATGCTTAGGTAAGTAGACTCAGCTATACTTAAGTATTGTATCAACACAGTCTTAGATGGGTGAAAATAACTCAATAGATGAATCTTTAAAAACTGCATTTGTACACTAACTTTGATCTTGAAGGGGGTCTTTAACATTGACCTGATCCTACTAAATAGATACAGCTAAACAGACGCATGTGTATACTAACATGAAGGTTCTATTTCATCTAGTTAAACTTGGAGTCAATGTATAAGTTTCTGACAGAAAACAAACATGACGAACAAGGTCAATCAAAGGCAGCATGTAAATATGTTTGAGAATACAAAACATAAAGCAAAGAGCATAAATCTTCAACAAACAGAGTAGTTCGTGATCTCACGGTTCCTACCGAACAAGTCTAGTCTGGGTCTTCTCCGATTGGAAAGGCCTAGTAAGGCGTATTCATGAAGGAAAGGGTTGACATACAAATATTCTGTGACCCATTTAAAACCTCTGTTTGAGATACGTCATAAATACACATAGCATCAATATTATACATAGACGTGCTGAGGTACATTTATGCACAAACATACGTGCAAACATTATGAGGTACAAGGGTCAACCATCAGTTATTGAAGTTTTACGGTTAAAAATTGTTTCTATACTGTCGTTTCAAAATATATTTTCTCTACATAATCAGTGCAGATTATTTTCTCTACATCACCAAAGAACATACATTCTTCCTACGGCAAGAATCGGACACAGTCTGGGAATGCTAACTAACTGTGTTATAGCATGGACTTTCCTAGGTAACAATGAACCACAGTTACTATTTTCATTTCTGCAGTACAAATATTGCCAACACAAATTTAATAACATGCATATTTGCATGAAAACGATATTTATTTCATGCTTTCCGGTGGATTACTAGGATATAACAGTGGATTATCACTTGATAAACTCACTGTTTGAACAGTGAAGTTACCAATTTGATAATTTCACCGTTACCGGACCACTTGTTCCCCCATGGGGATTTTAACTTGCACTAAGCAGTCAAATGTTTAGTAACCCAATACTGTTCTTATTTTATGGGGTCGTTTTGCAATGTTTTGTTATATTTTTCAAAATAGTTTCGCAGGGAATACATTTGATAACAAATGGAACAAAAACAGTACAAAATAAAATCCAAATTGAGACTCAAACCCAGACCTTCTGTTAATAAATGACAAGACGTCCTCTCATTAGACCATCTGGACGAAATGTAGTACTGCTATTTGATTTTTTAATTTTTAAACTTTCCAGCAATCGATTTTAAATTAAGATTTATAAATTAAACCAAACACCTGTACCGAATCTACTGTACAAGTCTTGAAGTACAGCAAATTCATGCCGTTTTACTCGATGCCATCATCAACAGTGACACTAGGCAGAACAAATCAACCGTGATTATCTACAGAATTCAATAGCGGATTTCAAATCAGCACCTTCCCTGACTGTCATTTCCATGTTCATGTCACCGGTTACTAGATCTATAAAAACAATTCGGTTTCGAAAACGCAAAATCTTTCTCAGGTAATTTTAAATTCTCCATTGAGCAGACTGTTCAAAAGACTTTAAGACATGGCATTGGCCTGGCCTTACTCAAATGATGCAACTCATTGAAATGCATGAGCACGTCAAACTTAAGGCCCTGTATATAGCTAAAAAGCAAAAGCTAACATTATTATCTTTATTAATCACAAATAGTAATTTCGTCCTAGACACTAACCCACTCTATAGTTTCATCTTTAAAACCTGAATTTGAATTTTGATCGTGAAAGGTGTCTTTGCCATTGACCTGATCCCACTAGATAGATACAGCCTTAACAGATCCATGTGTGGACTAACATGAAAGTTCTATTTCATCTATTTCAAAGGTTGGCGCCAAGGTTAAAGTTGATGACAGAAACAACAAGAAATATATTTAAAAAAAATATATTCAATGGCATTCAAATATTGACAATAATAGTATTAAATCTCTGCCATATTAATTTAAACGTTTAGATATTCTTTTAGTACAGGGAACTAGATCTATGAAGGGTTGCTTGTTATTATACTAGCAGAGATGTATGCAATGGAAATGACTTGGAGTAGAAGAAGCAATTATTGAAATATTTCAAGTTACTTTTCTATAGGAAATCACTATTAAACTGTATAATGTCAAAGTGTTTTTTTTAATATCTAATTAGTTCTTCATTTTACCTATTATAAAAATGTACATGAAAACGCCTATATTTATATTGATGTGAAGATAACAAATTGAATACACTTTAAAGCATATAGATTTAAGTTTTTGTTTGTGCAGAGTCTGTAATTACTTAAAGAACGGTATTTACCTAGCCTAGATCAACGCATTAAACGACATGTGTATCATAATTAGTGACATCATTAACTGAATCTACATATATTTTAAAACAATATAAAGTTAGCAACCTCAACCTACTTCCACGATCCAAACCACAAGGTGATAGAGCCGTAGCAATAGCCTCCAGTAAGTACCTTTATATCACAGCGAGCCAACAACCAGGGCCCCGTTGCTGTGGTTGGGGAAAGTAATTAATACTATAAATGCCACTACTCTAATATACTCTCTCTCTATCTATCTATCTATCTCCCTCATGTTGGTTCAGGAAGAAGCTGTAGAATCAGTTCTATATTACACCATAAGCAAACAGAGCAGACCCATTGCACTGCACGTTTCGTTGCATCTAACATCCAGATGTTGTCAGGCAACCCGATACTATCATGTTGTAGACCTTTGAAGTATGCATGCTTTTAGTTGGTCAATAATTCAAAACTAATAAAGCATGTATGTTTTCATGTTCCAGCCTAACGCTTTGGTCTCGTCATAATACTGGTATCTGTGGACTTTATGAAAGATATTTGTTCTGTTGATATTTAAAGAGACTTATAGGACATGTGAACATTGATTTGATATAACTGACATAATGATTTCAGTGGTTCTGATCAGGATTTTAAACTTCATAAGTCATTTATTGTTAGGCACAATAAAGGTTGTAATGTAGCATGCGTGTTTAATTTCACAAGCCCCGCCTATGATTGATGTCGGTATTTATTGTATTTTCATTCCGCTCCAAATGCTATTGGTGGTAAACAAGCTCGTTTTACTGGGGCGCATAGGCTATACACTCGTATATGTTTGTTGTATCAATCCAGCTGTTGCATCGCTGCTACGCAAAATAAACTGATTCCATCATCATTCGTGAATTTGTCAATCTGCTAGATTATAATAAGCTAATGTTTTAGCTACTGCTTAAGGCGGGCTGTATTATACCTGTTCACTGTCTGAAGTCGGACATCCGACCTAAATCACTAGATGGAAGATTGTAACACTTGACATTGATGTTCCTTTGCAGCTATTATTCTGTCTTCCTGTATAAATATATATAAATTGTCTGTGGAATTAGCCATTTCCAAAAAAGTGCCGTACCGGGGATCGGTTATTTGCCGAAAATATTAATTTTACTTATTACTGTGGTAACCGACGCTTTGTACAAACTAATATTGCTTTTCGAACATTTATTGGATCCAGATCATCTAACAAGAAGTAAGACTCATATTATAACTTGTTCCGTGCATATGACATTTTCATTTTCTGCTAATAATCGGTATATAATTATCAACCCTGTAATTTAATGGGCAGTCGAATTCCAGGTGGTGATCAGGGGCTGCACTGACGAGCAAATGAAATATTACACCAATTGGACTTGCTCAGAAGTTTGCGAAGCACTAACCTTTCTTTTGGATAACATATTTGTACGTTATGGGAATGCTATATACCGTCAGGTAATTGGTATTCCTATGGGTACGAATTGTGCACCACTTGTCGCAGATTTGTTTTTGTACTGCTATGAGAGAGATTTCATGTTGCGTTTGAATCCTCAATCGCAAGAAGATGTTATAAAAGCCTTCAATGAAACTTGTCGATATTTGGATGATATTTTTAACTTAGATAACCCTTTCTTCGATGCTCTGATTCCTACAATTTATCCTAAAGAACTCAAATTGAATAAAGCTAACCCGTCCGACAATTATGCAGCGTTTCTTGATCTAGACCTTAAAATTAATAATGGAATGATTTCTTCTAAAATATATGACAAAAGAAATGATTTTGATTTTAATATTGTAAATTTTCCTCATCTTGACGGGGATGTTCCCCGTGCTCCATCTTACGGGGTTTATATATCTCAACTTATTCGTTTTGCTAGAGCTTGTTCATCTATTGACGATTTTAACAGTCGAAATCTCATTTTAACTGAAAAACTGCTTAAGCAAGGATATAGATACCATAAACTAAGAAAAACTTTCTCTAAATTTTACTATCGAAATCTCTCGCTTATTGGCAAGTACAAATGTAATCTCAAGGTGCTTCTGCGACACGGTATTTCACATCCTGAATTTTATTGGTGATGTGATTTACAAATTTCGTAAAATTATTGGACATGTTCATCAAATATATAAAACAATTCATTAAAAAGGGTAATGATCCTGTAGTACTACAACATACTGCATGTTTGGTTGTGAACCCTTTTACAGTTGGCAATCACGATGGCCTCTTTGCATGTACGCCGACAAGAAAGGTTTAGTACTCTATGAAGGCGATCTCTTAAATCCAGAAATGGAAGGAGAACGTCGGATATCTGTACTATTTCATTTTTGTCGTACCCTTTATTACTTTTCTACAGTTACTCTGTTTGCAGCTCAATCATTGAGTACACTAGCGATAGGTGGATACAGTATGTTCACTTAAATGTTTTTTCGTTATACATGCACTTTACCACTGTATTTGCTGTCGCGGTTGTTGTAGATTAGTCGGAGAGGGGATACGTTTATTTACACTGTTTGTCTTTTAGGATGGGGATGGAATAAGTGTGAGGTTGGGCGCCCATAAACCGGTTTAACCCCCAGTGACTTTTGTCACTGACCGTTCCAAGGCGGTACTTCCATCTTCCTCCTATTGTATGTTTGTTTTGTTGTTGTGCGTCTCTTGTTGTTTTTTCTACTTATGTACATTTGCTGTTTCCTTGTGTTGCTGTTCGGGCGAATGTTTGTTCTGTATGTGGTGTTTCCTGCATGACTCATTTGTGTACTTTTATGGTTATACTTTGTAATAATGTCCTGTGAAACACAGTTACATGATATATAAACACTGGTCTGTTCAAAATTATGCTTAGCTAGTAGACTGAGCTATACTTAAGTAGTTTTAGGAATACAGTCTTAGGCAGGTGAAAATAACTCAATGAAAAGACTTACTCTAATGAAATGTGTTTTCCTACACTCTGAATACATACGAATTATCAAATTCCAACGCCTTCATACTTACAATCATTTAAACCGCAATACAAATTTTCAGAATATAAACACGACTTTTGAAAATTGTTTCTAAATTGTCATATCTCATCTAAAATGTTTCAAACAAAATAGTTTTTCCCTACATAATCAGTGCATATCATTACATCGGCATATAACATCCAATCTGCATACGGTGGAATCGAGTACTTTATCTGGGAAGGCTAAATAACTGTGTTATATCATGAATGTCCCGAGGTAACATTGAACAACTATTTTTATTTCTTAACATTCTGTAGTAAAAATGTTGTCAACCTAAATTTACCAACATGCATATATGCATGAAAATCATATTTGCAAACACTTCTTGTCAGGAAACAAATAGGCCAAAACAGACCACCGAAATGCAGCTGTTTTAATATGAATAAGAATACTAAATATAAAGAACAAAACATATATCTTATGCAAACGTGGTAGATCCTGAACTGAGAGTTCCTACCGAACCAGTCTGGTCTGGGTCCTCTCAGATTACAAAGTATTCATGGAGGAAAAGGTTAACATACAAATATTATGTGATCAATTTAAAACCTGTGTCTGATGAACGTTATAAATATACATGCCATCAATACTATAATCAGACGTTCTGATGTACATTTATGAACACACACGTTCAAACATTATGAGGTACAAGCATCAAACATCTGTTACCGAAGTTAACTCAATGAAAATAATCAAATGTTATATTCTTACACTCTTAATAGATACGGAAACTCAAATGCCAACGGCTTTATACTTACAATCATATAACATTACCAATTTTCAGAATAGAAACACGACTTTTGAACAGTGTTTCTATGCGATCGTATCTCATCTAAAATATTTGAAACAAAATAGTTTTTCTCTACATTATCAGTGCAAATTATTTTCTCTACATCACAATAAAACATCCAATCTGCCTACCGTGAGAATCGCTCACATCCTGGGAAGGCTAACTAACTGTGCGTTATATCATGAATTTTCCGAGGTAACAATGAACCACAGTTACTATTTTCATTTCTTAATATTTTGCAGTACAAATGTTGTCAACTCAAATTGAACAACATGCAATTATACAAAGAACGTTTAGATTAAAACTTTTAGGAAGAAAGGTTATGACCCTATTATATTGCAACAAACTTCATGTTTGGTTATCGACCCCTTTACAGTTGGTCGCTACGCTTACCTCTTTGCTTGCACGATGACAGGCCGAGAGTAGTACTCTATGATGTACTAAGTACTCTCTTAAACCCAGAAATGGGATGAGCTTACCAGACTCATGTATTACCTTTTCTCTGTCGCGCCCTTAACGGCTTCCATGCAGTTGCTCTGTCTTCAGCAAAGTCATTGAGTACATATTTGACGGACTTTCACAGTTGTTATGCTATGTTTTATATTTTGTACTGTGATTACTGTCTTCTATGTTGTGGGGAAGTCCGGCGGGGATACCTTTATTTACAATGTTTGTTTAGCTAGGGTGACTTTGAGATAAGTGTGAGGCTAGGACGTCCGTAAACCGGTTTAAACCCCCAGTGGTGATTTTGCTACTGACCGTACCAAGGCGGTTCTCTCTTTGTCACCCTTACTTTTGTTTGTCTTGTGTCTTTGTGCTTGTGTTTTGTTTATGTTTGTCTCTGGTGCTCGTGTATTTGTTGGTGTTTTCTGTGTTTTCTCATGTGTTTGTGTGTGTTTGGTTGTGTGTGTGTGACATGCTGTCTATTGATGTGTTGGTGGTGATTGCGTCTTGTATGTGACTTTCTACTGTATGTGTGTATGAGTATAAATTGTTATGCTTTCTGTAGGTGTTTTGGTGATGGTGGCGTTTTGTGTGTGTCTTTTCTTGCTTGACTTTACTACTTTTTCATTGATCTAAACAATAAAATGCTAAACAGTTTTATTTACCTCGGAAGATAACGTTTGACTGTAAGACATGACATTGGCCTGACCGGACTCAAATGATGCAACTCTTTGAGAATCATGGGCACAATAAAAATTAAGCCTCTGTATAAGCTAAAAAGCAAAAGCCAACATTATTCTGTTTTTTCAAACATTAATCTTTTTGTACAAAGAGTGATTTCGACCCACACAATAGATGCATTTGTTAAAACTGCATTTGTACACTATATTTGATCTTGAAGGGTGTATTTGTCATTTACCTGATGTCACTAAATAGAAACGGCCTTTGCAGCAAAATATAAAGCACAAAGAATAAATCTGCATCAAACAGAATACACACTAACCTGACGGCTCCTACCAAACCAGTCTGGTCTGGATCGTCTCCGATTGAAAATGCATAGTAAGGCATTTATTACCTCTGTCTGAGGTACGTAATAAATACTCATACCATCATTATTATACACAGACGTTCTGAGGTACATTTATGCACTCACACATACACAGATGCTTTGCAAACATTATGAGGTACAAGGGTCAGTGAGGGTAAAACATTAGTTAGTGAAATTTCTCGGTTAACTGTCGTTTCTCATCTAAACTGTTTGAAACAAAACAGTTTTTATACCTTCTGATCCTTCGAGATCATGAATTTCAGTACTTCTTGTTCTGAAAATTGAATACCGCTTAAGCCGGTGCTAGGGGGCGTGAGCAGTGTTGCACTTTCAATTACTGTTCATGAACAGACTCAATAAAACCGAGTCTGCAATTTTCTCTTTTTGTGTTGCAATTTTTGCTCTCGGGGGATCACCTCCCTTCAGAATTTTCTCTACATAATCAGTGCAGATTATTTTCTCTACATCACAAAAGAACATCCAATATGCCTACGGTGAGAATCGGACACGTTCTAGGAAGGCTAACTAGCTGCGTGTTATATCATGAACATTCCGAGGAAACAATGAACCACAATTACTAATTTCATTTCTGAACATTCTACAGTACAAATGTTGTTAGCATAAATATAAAAACATGCATATTTGCTTAAAAACGATATATGCTTACAATTCTTTTATAACAGTCTGCGTTATAATTATACATGTAATTATACAGATTTTGTGCTTTACCTTTTGAGAGTGATATTGACCTACACCTTAACCACTCAATAATTGCATCCTTAAAAAATGCATGTGTACACAAACATTGATCTTGAAAGGTGACGTAGACTTTGACCTAATCCCACTAAATAGATAAAGCTTGAACAGATTGGTGTGTACACTAACATGCAGTTTCTATTTCATCTAGTTCAAAAGTTGGAGTCAGGGTTTAAGTTGCTAGAAAACAAACAGGACAAAACAGGTCACTCAAAGAATGCATTTAAATATCCATTAACACCTGCCTGAGGTACGTATATAAATAAACATACCATCTTTACTATACATAGACGTTCTGAGGTAGATGTATACACATATACACAGATGCGGTGTATGAGTTACAAGCGTCAAACATCAGTTACTGAAGGTTTATGGTTATAAAAATGTCATATGAAACACAGTTGTACGCTATCTAAACGCTGGCCGGTTAAAATTAAGACTAGAAGACTGAGCTATACTTAAGTATGTTTAGGAATACAGTCTTAGGTAACGCCTTTATACTTACACTCATTTAAACTACAATACCAATTTCAGTTTACAAACATGACTTTTGAAAATTGTTTCTAAATTGTCATATCTCATCTAGAATGTAACAAACAAAATAGGTACTCTCTACCTAATCAGTGCAAATTATTTTCTCTACATCGCCAGAGAACGAACCTCTAATCTGCAAACGGTGGAATAAAACATTTCATCTGGGAAGGCTAACAAACTGTGTGTTAAATCGTGAACGTTCCGAGGTAACAATAAACCACTATTTTCATTTCCTAACATTCTGCAGTACAAATGTTGTCAACACATGTTTACCAACATGCATATTTGCTTGAAAACGATATTTGCAAACAGTTCTTTTATAGCAATAGATTTGTAGAGACAAATGCTGTACATCAAGGAAGGACGGCAATCCAGAACAAACAAGAGTACCGCATACGGTACATAATACGCCCACTTGCAAACTTTCTCTGATTCAACATGCCTTATAAGTGTTGACATTTTCTAATATGTGCTTCAGATCTTGATTTCCATATTAAGGTGATACTATTTTTTAAAAAAATGAAGTGAATATCTTATTAAATAAAAAAGTTACAGCTAATCCTCATTTTTGCAGATGTTTGTAAAGTGCAACGGCCATAACTCTGTAAAGACAAACTGAATGAACCTCAAAATAAACTCAGCTTCAAATTTTGTTGCTTGAAACATTCGCGTTAAGTTTCATTTATATCATTTTAATAGTTTTCCCAGAAAACAACAGACAAACTAAAGGTTGACCGAATAACAAAGCAACGAACACACTAAGTTCAAGGACCATAACTTTAGAATAGAATGACATATAACCCCCCCCCCCCCCGCAATATATGTGAAAATTCACATTAAGGTTTAACCATATAAAATAATTGAAGTAAATATCATTTCAAATGAAAAAGTTATGTCCATCCTCATATTTGCATAGATTTGCATTATTTAAGTGCAAGGGCCATAACTCCAAAACAACAAATCAAATGATCCTCAGAATCGGCTTCATGTCTTGATGCATTAAACATGTGTATGAAGTTTCATTAATATCTGTCAAAAAGGGTTTGCCAGAAAACAGCGGACAAACTATTTGCATATATTTGCTTTTTTAAGTAAAAGGGCAATAACTCCGAAACGAAAAATCAAAAAAACCTCAAAATCGAATCAGCATCAGATCTTGATGCATTAAATATTTTTTTGAAGTTTCATTAATATCTCTCAAATAGTTTTCCCAGAAAACAGCCGACAAAATATTTGCATTATTTTTAAGGACAAGGGCCATTACTCTGAAACCAAAAACCAAATGATCCTCAGAATCAATTCAGTTTCAGATCTTGATGCATTAAATATTTGTGTGAAGTTTCATTAATATCTCTCGAATAGTTTTCCCAGAAAACAGCGGATAAACTATTTGCATATTTTTTAAGGATAAGGGCCATGACTCTGAAATGAAAAATGAAATGAACATCAGAATCAACTCAGCTTCAGATCTTGATGCATTAAACATTTGTGTGAAGTTTCATTGATATCTGTC
The DNA here is from genome assembly GCA_963576725.1 of Azorinus chamasolen. Taxonomy (NCBI): domain Eukaryota; kingdom Metazoa; phylum Mollusca; class Bivalvia; order Cardiida; family Solecurtidae; genus Azorinus; species Azorinus chamasolen. The sequence continues at coordinate 33,175,341 of OY755246.1, read as the reverse complement.
ATATAGTTTTCCCAGAAAACAGCGGACAAACTATTTGCATTATTTTTTAAGTAAAAGGGCCATAACTCTGAAACGACAAATTAAATGAACATCAGAATCAACTCAGCTTCAGATCTTGATGCATTAAACATTTGGGAGAAGTTTTATTAATATCTCTCAAATGGTTTTTCCAGAAAACAGCGGACAAACTATTTGCATATTTTTAAGGACAAGGGCCATAACTCTGAAATGAAAAATCAAATGAACCTCAGAATCAACTCAGCTTCAGATCTTGATGCATAAAACATTTGTGTGAAGTTTCATTAATATCTGTCAAATAGTTTTCCCAGAAAACAGCGGACAAACTATTTGCATGTATATGCATTATTTTTAAGTAAAAGGGCCATAACTCCGAAACGAGAAATCAAATGCACCTCAGAATCAACTCAGCTTCAGACCTTGATGCATTAAACATTTGTGTGAAGTTTTATTAATATCTCTCAAATAGTTTTCCCAGAAAACAGCGGACAAACTATTTGCATATTTTTAGGGACAAGGGCCATAACTCTGAAATGAAAAATCAAATGAACATCAGAATCAACTCAGCTTCAGATCTTGATGAATTAAACATTTTGTGAAGTTTCATTAATATCTGTCAAATAGTTTTCCCAGAAAACAGCGGACAAACTATTTGCATGTATTTGCATTATTTTTTTAGTAAAAGGGCCATAACTCCAAAACGACAAATCAAATGAACCTCAGATTCGACTCAGCTTCAGATATTGCTGCATTAAACATTTGTGTGAAGTTTCATTAATATCTGTCAAATAATTTTCCCAGAAAACAGCGGACAAACTATTTGCATATTTTTAAGGACAAGGGCCATAACTCTGAAATGAAAAATCAAATGAACCTCAGAATCAACTCAGCTTCAGATTTTCATACATTTAACATTTGTATGAAGTTTCATTAATATCTGTCAAATAGTTTTCCCAGAAAACAGCGGACAAACAAAATGTTGACGGTCGAACGAACGAACGGACGGACGGACGGACAGGGCCACGACAATATACGACCACCTTTATTAGGTGGGCGTATCAAAATCTATTCAGTATATATTATATTTGAATTAATCACTCGTCTTACGTGCTATGCTTTTGACAAGTCATCGAAACAAAATACCACTATTTCTAAGCGAAAACCGTTCTAAGAAGCTCATTATTATTGTACAGTACATTGCCCTGTACGCAACCACTAGTATAAGCGTAGTTGAAGCAAATCAACTTTTAAATTTATTTTCCTACAGTTTCCGCAAAACGACTGCGATTTGTCTTTATCGTTCAATAGATTGTTCGTCGATTATAAGAGCGACTAGGATATAAACCTGATGATATTCATTCTTATTTACTGACCAATATAATGATTAATGCACCTGATTTCAAATCCACTCTGATATACACCAACACGGCACGATTCAGCTGCTCTCTGCCGCTGTACAGGTTTCTTGTTATTCTTTACCCTAAGTTGCAAATATAAATGTGTTAGTGACCTGCGTATTAAAGTCTGTTATTTCATATTTGAAAAAAAAACACTTGAAACCGGCACTATATGTTGATACGATCGAAGTGTGTAAAATGATATATCTTTGAATATATACGTATATCAAATATGTCCTACGCGTATTTTTCAACAGCATAAATATGTACCAAATTGCATAAACAAATAGAATTGATGAAAAAATGAGATCGACCCCTTAAACCTCAAATTTACTTTAAAATAACAAAATACTTTAAAATCGGGGGTTAAATGTAAACGACGAAACCACGCGGATATTTTCACGGAAATTGTCAGAAACGGTCGGCAAATTCAAAATGGCCTAAACTTGCTGAAGGCATCTGGACTTCGACGCTGTCAGAATTCTTTACATTCGATTACATGCTCTGCCTCTACGTTTGTGCATAATTAATTTCTACGACACTTTCCGGACAATGGCGGGCATAAATCGTAAATCACCGATGATTGATTCGTTTTCAGTTTTATGCATGATTACGCAATGCTTTTCACAAAGCTCTTAAGTTTGTTTGCAGTTTAAACATGTTGCTGTTGCTGTTCGGGCGACTGTTTGTTCTGTATGTGGTGTTTCCTGCATGACTCATTTTTGTACTTTTATATAACATGCAGTTTCCTGCATGACTCATTTTGTACCTTAGTTTCAAACCGTACAGTTAGCTGTTGACACAATTGACCTGGAAGGATGCGCGTAGGACATCTTTAAAACAGTAGTTTAGTGTAACTATTATTTATTGAACAGCTATTATACAATCCTCAGACATCTGGCTGAATATAAAAAAAACTGCATGGAATACAAAAGGCATTATGAAGAGTGATCAGACCAATATTGATCAAAATAAGAAAATATACTGTCGATACTGGCAGTCTGCATATATAAACTCAGAATTACCCACAAGTGCACATGAAAATGGCAAATGAAGTTAGCACAATTTCAATATTATAAATTACACAAAAAATAAATGCAATTATTGTAAAGATAGGAGTAGCGCCTTGGAACAGTCAGTAGCAAAATGACTCCGAGTTTAAACCAAAGCTATAGGGATCCCAATCTCACAATTGTCCTATCCTCACCAAGTTAGACTTTATGCAAAACGAAAGTTATGCAGATAGGTCCCGTTTTTAATTGTCTGCATAGCTTTTGCACTGAATTTTCAAAAACACATGATAGAACCGTTTTACATGAACTGTCTGATCAGCATCTGCTGTTTTGTTTTAAAAAAAAGTTAGAGCTGAATCTACATTGACTGTCGTGGAAGACATAATATCGCTTAAAATTACTTAAACTCACTTATCCATTTACTCCATAAATACGCATTCCTGTTCCCGTGAAGACAGACTAGACCCAGATCCGACATTGGAGCTGCCTGATCAGGGTCTGCTTTGTCTGCTGATAAAAAAATATAGATATGATTCTACAGTTTCTATCATTGCCTATATTTCCCGTGGAATACATCGGAAAAGCTTTTTTTCCGAAAGTGAAAGGCGTAGAGTTTTGATATTTTGCACGGAATATCATCTAGAGGGTCTCTACAAAGGGTCAATATTGGCACGCTTCCAACATCATCTAGAGGTTTTCCACAAATATTTACATTGTTTTGCCATTTCTCACGTGGGCGATACGGGACCGTCATATCCCTTTTGGTCATATCGTCAATTATTCTCACACGGAAATGAATCATCTAAATACGTTTTACTATTCCTTTATATAAACGCATTTTAACTTATTTACATACCAAGTAGACAGTTCCTATATGAGCTGTCTGCTAATGGAATTTAATAGATCTGTTTCTTTCGTTTCTTATATGGCAATAATGTTCTACCTTCCATATTACATTATAACCATTTTGGCCATGAATATATTAACAATCTCGAAAAAACAACAACATATATAACGGGGAAAGGGTTAAACCACCCCCTATAAGCCGGTGTGTAGTATGCTGGGGAGAGCAAATAAACATGAAAACTGGTTAAACTAGCGTTCTCTCAAAGTTGTCGATGCGTTTGCTAATATTTTAGCATTTTGAAATATGTCAGTTGAATAACATTTTTGACGCCTTAGATTTCAGTGTACCACACATAAATGTTTGAAATTTATGCAGACAGTTTGGATCCAAATAAGATTGCGAACAACCCGGCGTCTTAATGCAGAAACAGGGGTATAACATAAATACTATCCAGAACATGTTCGAAAGTGCGCCAATAGGCTATTACACACATGTGCTTATCTCGCTGCTCCTCTGCTAGTAACGCATAGAGCACATGCGCGATGACCGAAATACCTGTCTTCTGCTCCAACACCAGCAACATAAAGAGTGAATGCATGATTACCAGAACACATATCTGCTAAAGATTCAGGAGTGATTAAAATATTTTTATATTAAAACAATGTCTCTACAAACCTATTCTCGTACTATCCAAATAAATATTGTTTTCGCCCAGTGCAATGTTGCAGATACTCGGATTCGGAAGCAATCTCCTCGCACAGTACTTATTTATAGTATCTTATCGTAGTGAGCAGTGTAAGTGAAGGTTGAGTCACGCATGCGTGTGATGAAGAGTTTACAACTGCGCATGCATTACAAAATTTGTGGACACGCCCAGATATGAAACATGACTGTGTGCAAGTACACACATCGCACACGTATGCACATCAGTTATGTTCCGAGGTACAGTCAACATTTAGCTGGGATATGTTGTTTCAACTTTACAAAGACATTCCGGGGATAACATTTCGAGGTAATGGAAAAATGTACCTCGGAAGTTCAAAGAACCTCGGTATGTTGCTGTGTATTTATATGTTAAACCTCGGAACGTATGTAGCGCAAACGCACACACACACACACACACACACACACACACACACACACACACACACACACACACACACACACACACACACACACACACACACACACACACACACACACACACACACACACACACACACACACACATGCCCACCACGCGTGACCTTCAAATTTCACATACAAACTCTATGATTTTTTTTCAACTCATATAGCTATTTATTTTTTATCTAAAACTTGACTTTTGACCTGAAAATGAGTACATTTGCTAAGTACACTTCGCACTGGGGACACACCCATCTCTGAGGACACCCGACCAATTGAGGACACTTTGCACCCTGAAAATGGGGACTTCACACACCGGTTTTTTGAGGACATGACACACTAATTATCATTTTATTGCTTCTCTTTCTAAACAATACCATCGATTTGATAAAACCATATTATACCCCTACGACAGCGGTGGGGCATATTGTTTTTGGTCTGGCTGTGTGTCGCTCTGTCCACAACTTTAACCTAACTGCATGTGATAGAGACTTAATATTGAATGATTGAATGAATGAATGAAATACTTTATTTAACGAGGGTAGCTCAATTAGTCATAATGACTTATCTACCTTGAGGCCCTCAAACAAAAGCATTACATACAAAATAGTAAAACACAGATATATATATAAATAAATAAATTAGCAAACAGAGCAGATCCTGATCAGATGGGTCATTTAGGATCCGTCTGATCTGGGTCTACTCTATTTGCAAACGCGTGAAAATGCGTTTATCTATACTACTAAAAGAACGAGCTCGATTTTGTGTCGGATTTGTCGTAAATACGGCACAACGTACATATTGGGTAATGTTATATGCGGGCAGCTTACACATTGAAGTTGTGTTATTTGACATCGAAAAAGCATTAATATCAGCAGTTTGGATACAGACAGAGAATTCCCCTACCTACAGAAATAGTCCATCTAAAAATAGACGGAAAATGACCTTCCAATGTGAGTAACGATTGGCGAATATTCCGATACGGACACAAACGAATTATTTATTTGTTTGTTTGTTTTGTTTCTCCTTTATTATTTGTTGACGAAATACTAGACGGTTTGTGCTTCTTTATACGGATAGACCAACTTATTTTGGAACAAAACATGACCGACTCTAATGTAAACCAAACGAAGCGGCTACTGCCATTCTTTATTTTTAAAAGCCTTAGAAAGCTGTGCAATGTTTTCAACATAGCTGTCTTGGTGCAGTGGACATGCATCTGGGCTTGCATGTGCGGGGTCTTGAGTTCGATTCTAACCAGTGACCAATATTTTTTTTATATAAAAATACTGTCCGTACAAAACAACAATAAATATTAATAATAACATGTAAATAATTAATAACAAAATATTAACATATAATTGAAAAAGAATAGAAATTAAAAAAAGATTGGGGAACGCATATGGAGAAACAGGCTGCCTGCGCAGAAATTCTAATAACCAGTAACGTAGGTAATATATACAGTGCAAAAAAGGTTGCTTTTTCAACAGTTATTGTCCTGTTTTATTAACCTGTCAAATTACACGCTTGCTGAACACGCCATATATAGCTTCGGTTGATATCGACTGTTTCCGCTAATAAAAGCTTTCCTACTTGACTTATTCAAGTACCTGTATATTTATTGCGAATCTCGTGAAAATCGTTTGAAATACAGGTTTACCCAAGCTAAATATATCCTTTCAGTGACGTAGGAATATTCAAATTTGACAGGTTAATAAAACAGGACAATATCAGCGTCATAGTTATATTGTTTTGTTTACAAACGAGTAGGAAATAGTAGGACAGACGAAGAGCAAAACAGCTGATGCGTCCTCGGCCAAATCGACCCAAGGCCTAAATACGTGTGCAGTTCTCGCGGACTGGCATTGTACCGTTTTGAAAGAGAAACTCTTGGTGATTAAAGGCTTTTTTGTTGAAATAAGATCGTTACTTGCCTACAAAATTGTTTTAAATTCATTCATTTTCACAGAATCATAATATTAATTACATTTATTGGCGCCCGCGCATTTAGCGCGGCGCCTCTATGGGCTTACGAAATGTTCAGCTAATGGGAGGAGCAGTCATTTCTGTACCGTTGAAAAAATGAAAGTTACTTGTTTGAGCAATGTAAATTGTATGTGCTGGTCGATTAAGAGTGTAAATAACATATCAGAAGTAATGAAATAAAATAAGCATTTGTTTGTTATTATTGCATTAAAATAAATGAATGCATTATTGATACTAAAAAGCTGATCCTTTCGAATTTCCGGTGCAACAGGCTTGCCTCAAGGTCTTGGAAAGTATTACACTTGTTTCAGTAAATGCACAGTCCAGTGTGCAGTGTTTGGTTGAATGCGGATTAATTGAAAGTTTAGGTATAACGTATATTTGCTTTGTAAAGTTTGGCCCAATTAAGAGTAAAAATCCTATACATTACGGTGTATACATGAATGTTTTAGTTGATTATCGACTTGAAACCAGTCACTAGGTCAGAAAGGCTGCGTCTATTGCACCGTAATACGGTGACGCTGAAGTTCGTCTATTAGAACGTATGCACATCATAATCATATTTTCATGAAAATCACACGCACTTCAAGAAATTTTCCGCCCAATATTTACAGAATGTCTATTTATCAAAGTTTAAAGAAACCCAGCTATATGTTAAGACATTCTTTTAGTTTTGATGTAGTGATTAATTAAATTTGTGTACGTTATTGTATAAAATGTGAAAAATGGAGCACATTGAGACCTTAATTGGATATATCTTAATGTCATGTAATTAGAATTCGACCTTGCTTAGTGCCACGTATGGCATTTTAAACCATTTTATTTAAGACTTTCTTTTAGTTTTTAAGTATTGATTAATTAAATTTAAGTATGCTATTGTATAAAATGTAAAAAATGGAGCACATTGGGACGATAATTGGAGATATCTTAATGTCGCTATGATACTATGGGTGGCGGTGGTCTAGTGGTAACGCACTTGACTATCAGTCCGGAGGTCCGGGGTTCAAATCCCGGTCCCTCCCGGAAATTTCAGAGACGCTTTTCCGTGTCTCCCACCCGCACATTCTCTCCACCCAGGGGTTAAAATGGGTACCTGTGAGGGTCACTCGCCGGTACTGCGGCTGCATGATTGCGCCATATGTTAGCAGTGCTCAATATTGTAGGCCAATGACTCAATGACCAGGGGAGTAAATGTACAGTCGGCTGAGCGGTCATTCGGACTGAAAGTAGACTATAACTAGGTACTTTACTTTTTACTATTCTTTTCTAAGATTTTATAATGACTGATCCGTCAATAATAAATTAAAACAATTTATAAACACGTGCTAATTATCTATCAAACTACAATTTAAACTATTTCGGTATTTGATTCATTTCTTAAATTCACAGGATTGAAAAGCTTTGGACAAACTCACTATTTAATTGTTTTAAGTATAATTTTTTCAATATTTGATAGGGTGTCTGAAATCATACTTCTGTCTGTAGTAATTCCAACAGCAATATGCTGAACTAAACCTTTGAATGATTGCATGATTATATTAAAATAATGCCAATCAGTGTATATTTTCATGTAAAAAATATTTCATTTGTCTTCATTTATGTTTACACTCTTTCAATAGCAGACAAGTTATATTTTAATTAAAAGGGTTAGTGCAGAATATAAGTATCATGATCACTCATGTTCTAAGCATTTTTGTTTCACAATAAATTTTTAAAAGTTGAATGACATCACTAGTGGTTTTGTAATGTATGATGAGATAGAGCGTAATTGAGTGAGGGAAATAACAACAAGAGGGCCATTGCGGCTCTGATATCGCTCACCACACAATCAGAGGAGAATATATTCAAAGTTTTCACTATGTTTCTACAGAAAACTGGCCACCCTTGGGGCAATGCCTCATTTGAACCCAGGGGCATAATTCATATATCTTTTGTAGAGGACTTCAAGATGATGCTATGTGCCAAATATGAAAGTTGAGAACATTTCAGTTTCACAATATGTTTCCATATAAAAAAAGGCAAAAGTCCAAAACCTACTACATCTGGTCTGAGTCCCAATGAGCAATATGACTCACTCCAGCAATACATGTATGCTAAAATAGTCACTGGTCAAGCAACCAAATTGATTTGACTAGACCACTATACTCAATCAAAAACAAATGTTTGCTACAGAAAACTAGCCAGCCCTGGGGTGGGGCAAATTTTGACCCCGGACATTATTTATATAACTTTTGTAGAGGCCCTGAACAAGATGTTATGTGCCAAATATGAAAGCTGAGAACATTCCAGTTTCAGAGGAGAAGATTTCCCAAGTTTTCACTGTTTCAATTGAAAACCGGCCACCCCAGGGGCATAATTTATATAACTTATGTAGAGGACCAGAACATAATGCTATGTGCCAAATATGAAAGCTGAGAACCTTCAAGTTTCAGAGGAGAGGAATTTCAAAGTTTAAGTTTCTATTGAAAACTGGCCACCTCTGGGGCGGGGCCAATTTTATCTGCAGGGGCATAATTTATATGACTTTTCTAGAGAACCTGAACATAATGCTTTAAGCCAAATATGAAAGCTAAGAACCTTCAAGTTTCAGAGGAGAAGATTTTCAAAGTTTTCATTATACGTGTACATGTATATTTCTATTGAAAACTGGCCACCCCTGGGAAAGGGGCCTCATTTGAACCCAGGGGCATAATTCATATAACGTTTGTAGAGGATGATGCTATGTGCCAAATAAGAAAGCTGAGAACATTCCAGTTTCAGGAGAAGATTTTCAAAGTTTTCACAATATGTTTCCATATAAAACAAGGCAAAAAGTCCAAAACCAACTACATTGGCTGAGTCCCACTGAGCAATATGACTCACTCCAGCAATAAATGTATGCTAAAAATAGTCACTGGTCAAGCAACCAAACTGATTTGACTAGACCACTATACTCCATCAAAAACCAAGAATTGTCATTGACCAGCAAAGTATTGAAACAGCAGTCTGCTACAGAAATCTGGCCAGCCCTGGGGTGGGGCCAATTTTGACCCCAGGGGCATAATTTATATAACTTTTGTAGAGGCCCTGAACATGATGATATGTGTCAAATATGAAAGCTGAGAACCTTCCAGTTTCAAAGGAGATTTTCAAAATTTTCACTATATGTTTCTATAGAAAACTGTCCACCCCTGGGTCTGGGCCAATTTTGACCCACTATTGTAGAGGACCTGAACATGGTGCTATGTGTCAAATATGAAAGCTGAGAACCTTCCAGTTTCAGAGGAGAAGATTTTCAAAGTTTTCACTATGTTTCTATTGAAAACTGGACAACCAGGGGTAGGGTTTGGGAGGGGGCAATTTTAACCCTAGTGGAATAATTTAAATAACATTGGTAGAAGACTTGAATATGATGTTTTTAGTAAGGGTTTTTCAAGGGTTTTCAAGACAATTTAAGGGGTTTTCAAGACAAAATACCGTTTTCAAGGGTTTTTCATGACAGACATCAAATTCAAGGTTTTTTTCAAATTCTGTGCGCACCATGTACAGATGATGCTATGTGTCAAAGATGAAAGCTGAGAACCCTGTAGATTCAGAGGAGAAGATTTTTAAAGGTTCAAATTGTTGACGACGAACATCAGGCGATCACAAAAGCTCACTCTGAGCACTTTGTGCTCTGGTGAGCTAAAAAGCAGGTGGTTGCTTATTTCTGGGCAAACGTAATGAAGAAAACTCATATAGAAGCTTTCTGCATTACTTCTGCCCTTCCGCATTAACAGGGTTCCAACAAATTATAGAGAGTAAAATTCCCAGATACATGGAAAAAAACAACAAAAAACCCCTCAGCAGACAAAGGACGCATAAACCCCTTTCAGTTTCCTCTTATACTCTACGCATGTACCGTCGTATAGTCTTAATTAAAATTAAAATTATTTTTATTCTTTATAAGCAACGCTTATGGATAATATTGTATAGTATTGAATTTTCCCTTATTGTGGGAACCCAGATTAAGCTACCACCTGCTTACACACCTATAATTAGACCTCTTTCTGATGGCCGATTAAGACATAAGATACGTTCTACTGCATGTGTAAGCATCGCTCTCAATGTTATATTCTAATGGTATCATCAATATTTTATATTGGCATATGTACACAGGATGGTTTTTGTATTGGAAACCGCGGAGTCATATCTATTTTAATTTTCCCATAAGGAAAAGGAATGGCGGTCTATCACATGGTCCAAGAAAGTAATTCTTTCCATTTTCACCCTGAAGAGATATAAAAACAAATCATTGTAAGTCCTAACAAAGTGTGATCATAACTGAAAATGTTAGAACAATAATTTCTGTCATGAATTTAGCCTTGACCCTTTAAAGTTAGCCTTGACCCTTTACCTGTTCAGTATTCATGTATGGAATAATGCCAACATCAATATAATTATATTTACTGATTTTTTTATAATATACTATTTTCAAGAAATTATTTTGCCTTAATAACAAAAACAGTAGAATCAGATCAATATCATGCGATAAGCAAATAGAGCAGACCCTGATCAGATGGCTCCTATAGGAGCCATCTGTTCTCACTATGATCTGTTTTTATAACATAAAATAGAAAAGCATATTTATGGAGTAAAGGGTTAAACACACAAAGACTTAATATGAAGGAAAGGGTTAAGTAATCAAACAACAATTTCCATGGAAGGCTGATTAAGTTAACCTTTTCCTCCATAGGCTAGTTTTAGACCAATCCTGTTTGAATTAATCTACCCAAAAGCAGCATTTACTAGAGAAAGGTAAAGTTTTAGAAGTTTGTAGTTTGAAACCATTGTGATAAATAGAGCATTCGCTCCTCTATGAACAAACGCTCTATTCATCACAATGGTTTCAAGAAATGGTTATTACAGAGGCGTAGAAAGGCATATTTATGGAGGAAAGGGTTAAGTCAGTCTATGAATGATACCTTTGTTGTTATGCCATTGGTCGACTCCTCATCAAGGAAAGGTCAGATTCTACCATTTCTCCTACAAGTCTCTGCAAAACAGAAAGTAAACGTCATGTTTATATCCATAAAACATACAATTTACACCCTATATATAGGACAAACCAGTCAACCATTTCTTTAGCCCTTTCCCTATTCTATATTCATGTTAGAAATAATGACGTCATGAATATTAATAAGATTATTTTTCATAATGGCATATGGAAACAAGACATTTTGGTTCAGACAGAAGCTGTAGAATCAGATATATATTACACCATAAGCAAACAGAGCAGACCCTGATCAGACGGCTCCTATAGGAGCCGTCTGATCTGGGTCTACTCTGTTTGCAGATGCGTAAAAATGCGCTTACATAAGGGAAAGGGTTAAAGCTAAAGAACTCACTTTAGCACCATTTAGGCTCCACACCTTTTAACCCTTTCCCTGTTCCATATTTATTCAAAATGTTAATACCTACTGAATGTTCATGGACAAAATAGTTATAACAAAATATGAGAGGTGGAACATTGTAGCCATTTTAGAAAGTAAAGAAATAGATCTAAAGAAATAGATCTATAAAATTCCATCAGCAAACAGAATAGACCCTGATCAGACGGCTCCTATAGGAGCCATCTGATCTGGGTCAACTATGTATGCAAATGTTTGAAAACATGTTTATATGAAGGAAAGGGTTAATGCATTTGCAAACAGTAGACCCAGACGAGACAGCTCCTGTAGGAAGTCTGATGAGGGTCTACTCTGTATGCTTATGGCAGGGTCTACGTTGTTTGCCTATGACAGGGTCTACTCTGTATGCTTATGACAGGGTCTGTTCTGTTTGCCTATGTCAGGGGCTGTTCTGTATGCCTATGACAGGGGCTGTTCTGTTTGCCTATGACAGAGGCTGTTCTGTTTGCCTATGACAGGGGCTGTTCTGTATGCCTATGACAGGAGCTGTTCTGTTTGCCTATGGCAGGGGCTGTTCTGTTTGCCCATGGCAGGGACTGTTCTGTTTGCCTATGGCAGGGGCTGTTATGCATGCCTATGACAGGGGGTGTTCTGTTTGCCTATGGCATGGGCTGTTCTGTTTGCCTACGGCATGGGTTGTTATGTTTGCCTATGGCAGGGCCTGTTCTGTTTGACTATGACAGGGGCTGTTCTGTTTGCCTATGGCAGGGGCTGCTCTGTTTGCCTATAGCAGGGTCTGTTCTGTTCGCCTATGACAGGGTCTACTCTGTATGCCTATGACAGGGTCTACTCTGTATGCTTATAACAGGGTCTACTCTGTTTGCCTATGACAGGGTCTCTTCTGTTTGCCTATGACAGGGTCTACTCTGTTTGCCTATGGCAGGGTCTACTCTGTATGCTTATGACAGGGTCCCTTCTGTTTGCCTATGGCAGGGTCTCTTCTGTTTGCCTATGGCAGGGTCTCTTTTGTATGCCTATGACAGGGTCTCTTCTGTTTTCCTATGGCAGGGTCTCTTCTGTTTGTCTAGGCCAGGGTCTCTTATGTTTGCCTATGGCAGGGTCTCTTCTGTTTGCCTATGCCAGGGTCTCTTTTGTTTGCCTATGGCAGGGTCTCTTCTGTTTGCTATGACAGGGTCTCTTCTGTATGCTTATGACAGGGTCTCTTCTGTATGTCTATGACAGGGTCTACTCTGTATGCCTATGACAGGGTCTCTTCTGTTTGCCTATGACAGGGTCTACTCTGTATGCCTATGACAGGGTCTCTTCTGTTTGCCTATGGCAGGGTCTCTTCTGTTTGCCTATGACAGGGTCTCTTCTGTATGCTTATGACAGGGTCTCTTCTGTATGTCTATGACAGGGTCTACTCTGTATGCCTATGGCAGGGTCTACTCTGTTTGCCTATGACAGGGTCTCTTCTGTATGCTTATGGCAGGGTCTCTTCTGTTTGCCTATGACAGGGTCTACTCTGTATGCCTATTACAGGGTATACTATGTATGCCTATGACAGGGTCTCTTCTGTTTGCCTATGACAGGGTCTCTTCTGTATGATTATGGCAGGGTCTCTTCTGTTTGCTTATGGCAGGGTCTCTTCTGTTTGCCTATGGCAGGGTCTCTTCTGTTTGCCTATGACAGGGTCTCTTCTGTATGCTTATGACAGGGTCTATTCTGTATGTCTATGACAGGGTCTACCCTGTATGCCTATGGCAGGGTCTACTCTGTTTGCCTATGACAGGGTCTCTTCTGTATGCTTATGGCAGGGTCTCTTCTGTTTGCCTATGACAGGGTCTACTCTGTATGCCTATTACAGGGTCTACTATGTATGCCTATGACAGGGTCTCTTCTGTTTGCCTATGACAGGGTCTCTTCTGTATGATTATGGCAGGGTCTCTTCTGTTTGCCTATGGCAGGGTCTCTTCTGTTTGCCTATGGCAGGGTCTCTTCTGTTTGCCTATGACAGGGTCTCTTCTGTATGCTTATGACAGGGTCTACTATGTATGCCTATGACAGGGTCTCTTCTGTTTGCCTATGACAGGGTCTCTTCTGTATGATTATGGCAGGGTCTCTTCTGTTTGCCTATGGCAGGGTCTCTTCTGTTTGCCTATGGCAGGGTCTCTTCTGTTTGCCTATGACAGGATCTCTTCTGTATGCTTATGACAGGGTCTATTCTGTATGTCTATGACAGGGTCTACCCTGTATGCCTATGGCAGGGTCTACTCTGTTTGCCTATGACAGGGTCTCTTCTGTATGCTTATGGCAGGGTCTCTTCTGTTTGCCTATGACAGGGTCTACTCTGTATGCCTATTACAGGGTCTATTCTGTATGCCTATGACAGGGTCTCTTCTGTTTGCCTATGACAGGGTCTCTTCTGTTTGCCTATGACAGGGTCTACTCTGTATGCTTATGACAGGGTCTACTCTGTATGCCTATGACAGGGTCTCTTCTGTATGCTTATGGCAGGGTCTCTTCTGTTTGCCTATGACAGGGTCTACTCTGTATGCCTATTACAGGGTCTACTCTGTATGCCTATGACAGGGTCTCTTCTGTTTGCCTATGACAGGGTCTCTTCTGTATGATTATGGCAGGGTCTCTTCTGTTTGCCTATGACAGGGTCTCTTCTGTTTGCCTATGACAGGGTCTACTCTGTATGCTTATGACAGGGTCTACTCTGTATGCCTATGACAGGGTCTACTCTATATGCCTATGACAGGTTCTACTCTGTATGCCTATGACAGGGTCTACTCTATATGCCTATGACAGGGTCTACTCTGTATGCCTATGACAGAGTCTACTCTGTATGCCTATGACAGAGTCTACTCTGTATGCCTATGACAGAGTCTACTCTGTATGCCTATGACAGGGTCTACTCTGTATGCCTATGACAGGGTCTACTCTGTTTGCCTATGACAGAGTCTACTCTGTATGCCTATGACAGGGTCTCTTATGTTTGTTTATGATAGGGTCTACTCTGTATGCTTATGACAGGGTCTCCTCTGTATGCTTATGACAGAGTCTCTTCTGTTTGCCTATGAGAGGGTCTCTTCTGTTTGCCTATGGCAGGGTCTCTTCTGTATGCTTATGACAGAGTCTCCTCTGTTTGCCTATGGCAGGGTCTCTTCTGTATGCTTATGACAGAGTCTCCTCTGTTTGCCTATGACAGGGTCTACTCTGTATGCCTATGACAGGGTCTCTTCTGTATGCTTATGACAGGGTCTACTCTGTTTGCCTATGACAGGGTCTACTCTGTATGCCTATGACAGGGTCTACTCTGTTTGCCTACGACAGGGTCTCTTCTGTTTGCGTATGGCAGGGTCTACTCTGATTGCCTATGACAGGGTCTCTTCTGTTCTGTGGTATGATACAGATCTGAGGCTATAATGTCTGACGTGGCTGAACATTCTCATGTTCATGTTAAACACAATGTACAGTAAAACCTCTCTATAACAGCCACTAAATTTCATCAAGTATTTTGTGTCAAAGGCAGGCGGCTGCGTAAAGCAAGGTGAAAGTAAATCAGAACGCTCCTATAGGGGCGTTCTGTTTTACTTTCACCATGCTTTAAGCAGCCACCTGCCCTAAATACCAACTAATTAACATAATTTAGTGGCCGTTATAGAGAGGTTTTACTGTATATATAATATAAACAAGAGGGCCATGAGGCCCTGAAGAGCTCACCTGAGATAACCCCTGGGTCGGGCCATTTTTGACCCAGAAGTCATCATTTGTACAACCTTGGTAGGGAACCAAAAGGCAAAGCAGCATGCCATTAATTAAAGGTCAAAGCCTTATGGTTTCAGAATAAAATAATATTTTATATTTTCCCATGTAAAAACTGATAAGCCCCAAGGCAGGACCAAGTTTCGCCTAGAGGTTGGGATGTAAGTTGAAAATTCTTGGCAGAGGACCACAAGCCAAAGCTACATATTTGTTGAGGACCATTAGATCATGTTACATACCAAACATCAAAGGTCTAGGCCTAACAGTTTCAGAAGATTTTTAAAGATTTTCCTATGAAAAACTGTTAAGTCCTTGGGCGGGGACATTTTTGGCCCGGGGGTCATAATTTGAACACTCTTTGTAGAGGACTATTATCATGCTACATACCAAATATCAAAGGTCTAGGCCTAACAGTTTCAGAGCAGAAGATTTGCCTATGACAAACTGATAAGCCCTTTGGCGGGGCCATTTTTGGCCCGGGGGTCATAACTTGAACAATCTTTTTAGAGGACCAATAGATCATGCTACATACCAAATATTAAAGGTATAGGCCTTACAGTTTCAGAGAAGAAGATTTTTAAATATTTTCCTATGAAAAACTGATAAGCCCTTGGGCGGGGCCATTTTTGGTTTGAGGGTCATACTTTGAACAATCTTTGTAGAGGAACATTAGATCATGCTACATACCAAATATCAAAAGTCTAGGCCCTACAGTTTCAGAGAAGAAGATTTTTTAAAGATTTTCCTATGAAAAACTGATAAGCCCTTAGGCGGGGCTATTTTTGGCCCGGGGGTCATAATTTGAACAATCTTTGTAGAGGACCATTAGTTCATGCTACATACCAAATATCAATGGTCTAGGCCTTACAGTTTCAGAGAAGAAGATTTTTAAAGATTTTCCTATGAAAAACTGATAAGCCCTTGGGCGGGGCCATTTTTGGTCCGGGGGTCATAATGTGAACAACTTTTCGTTTCCCCTAGCCACTGATGCTTCTGACAAAATTTGGTTAAAATCGTGTCAGCGGTTTCAGAGGAGATGCGGATGGACGCTGGACGGACGCCGGACACTGGACGCCGGACGACGGACAAAGAGCGGTCACAATAGCTCATCCTGAGCCTTTGGCTCAGGTGAGCTAAAAAAGCTAATCAATGCCTAAAAGTTCATTTTATATTACATGAATATTCAGTAAGTAATGATTCAGATCTACGTACATCAAAGTCATATTTTGGATTCCATCCTAATTTTGTCCTGGCCTTGGTACAGTCCCCAAGTAAATGTTCCTGAAAAAAAAAGGATCTCACAGATATCAAACAATTCAAATATTTCCATATTCCTTCACTTTCTTATTTTAAAGAGATATAAATGTGGTGTCAGTTTTAAAGAGATATAAATGTGTCAGTTTAAAAGAGATATAAATGTGGTGTCAGTTTTAAAGAGATATAAATGTGGTGTCAGTTTTTATAGAGGTATAAATGTGGTGTCAGTTTTAAAGAGATATAAATGTGGTGTCAGTTTTAAAGAGATATAAATGTGGTGTCAGTTTTAAAGAGATATAAATGTGGTGTCAGTTTTAAAGAGATATAAATGTGGTGTCAGTTTTAAAGAGATATAAATGTGGTGTCAGTTTTAAAGAGAAACAAATGTGTCAGTTTTAAAGAGATATAAATGTGTCAGTTTTAAAGAGATATAAATGTGGTGTCAGTTTTAAAGAGAAACAAATGTGTCAGTTTTAAAGAGATATAAATGTGTCAGTTTTAAAGAGATATAAATGTGTCAGTTTTATAGAGATATAAATGTGGTGTCAGTATTAAAGAGATATAAATGTGTCAGTTTTAAAGAGATATAAATGTGGTGTCAGTATTAAAGTGACAGTCTCTATAATAAACGCATATGTTCAATAAAATAATAAAACTTGGTGTTGGCAATGTTCAATTATTCTTAAGAAGATTGTCAATTTGAACTTATATCGAGAAGAACCCATGTGATATAAAATAAAGTGTTTGCGTCGATACCTATAATCTAGCTACTGAACAAATTTAGAAAAAACCCACCAAACCCCCCCCCCCCCAAAATTAACAATATTTCATAGACATGATTTTTTTTAATTGGGCTTCGAAAGCAGTCCAATCTCATACGGCTTTGAATTTTGACCATGCGTTTCTGTGGTCCTGTGTTTCTATAGAAGCCAATCTTTTTAATAACGATGGTTTACTGTGAGACAAGTTTTTATTTATATAATTATATTCATTTATTGTATTTATTTTTATTCATATAGTTTTTTCAGCATATTTTTGTCGGGGTTATTTCTTTCTTTTCTGCCATGATCCTGTTTCAGTGAAAATGCTAGTGAATTATGTATAACTGATTAAAATCACATTCCCAACCATAGCTGTCGGCGTGGTCTAAGGGTAATAACGATGGACTAGGAAATGTGAGGTCGTGGGTTTGATCCTCGTGGAAGCTTTTTTTTCTCTCTCTCATATTTCTTAGCACCCTTAGTATACGTGCTTTTGGTTAAAACCATTTTGTTTGCATTTTGGCTTTGTTAAAGTTATTTAGCTGAGACCTTTTACTCGTGGTTTTGTTGACCGTTTTGCATATTTCACCAGTGTGCATGAATTTGCTTCAATTTAAATATACATCTTATACTAACCTGTTCTTAATTTGGGGACAATATAATTGAAAAAGTTAATGCGCATTGAGTCGACCTATTCGAATAATTTCATGTAGACTGTAAGTATGGGAGTTTGTATGCCTTGTGAACATCACATTAAATGTGATAATGGTTTCTACGTCAGTGTGTTTCAGCAAATGAATAACATTGATCTGTGACGTAATGTGTATTATTGGTATCATACACAGGTATTATGCATCATGGCTCATTAAAACATTCCCCCGTTTCTGCTATTAATTTATACATTACAGTCATGTTTTCCCAATGTATCTGTTAATTAAAAGTACTAAACAATATTGCTCCCTCTTTTTCTTCTATCCTGCTTAAATACATGTTACGCAGCCATTTTACGCTTGCGTAAAACCTTGCTTGTTTTTTGATAAATTCAATGTCATTGTCAAAAGTAACAAGATGTGTTTGTGAAACACTATGCCCCGGTATGACCTTTGACTTTGATGTGTATGACCTTTAATAAGTCATACCTAAATAAAAATGTTCGCCTCCATAAAAAGGGATAAAAAGGTCACTTTATCAGATACTACTGCAGACTTGTCACGCCCATTGTTCTGTAATTCATTCTCACAAGCAACTCATAAAGTTTCATGGGTAAGATATGACTTAACACTTCTGTAGGTCTATGATATTTAGAGTTAACTCTCACAAGCCGATCACAAGTATGACTTTATAACCACTTCTATGGACCTGTAATACTTGGTATTGACTCTCACAAGTATGACTTTATAACCACTTCTATGGACCTGTAATACTTGGTATTGACTCTCACAAGTATGACTTTATAACCACTTCTATGGACCTGTAATACTTGGTATTGACTCTCACAAGCAGCCAACACTATTTCAGGGATGAAGATATGACTTACTACATCCATGAGTGTGTAGTTGACTCTCACAATGCAGCTCACATTATTTCATTGATGAGAAGATGACTTACCACTTCTGAGGGTCTGTAATATTTTGGGTTGACTTTCACAACCACTTCATCTGTCTTCTCATTCTTCCCCACCTCATTCACTCCTTCACCCTCCCATCTGCAAAACATACAAAACAGTCATAGAAACCATAATTTACCCATTTTAACCTTTTTTAACCTTTTACTCCATGAACTTTAGCCATTTTAAACTTTAGCCCATGTAATTTGTGATTAACTAAGCAAACATATGGATTCCAATTTGAGACTGTCACATACAGTGTCATTCAGTGCATCATAAAGATCATTTTATTCCCTTATCTTTAAAAAAACATTATCATAGAAACAAACTGAGTTATTTACATGTATAGAGCTATCATGATACAGTAAAACCTCGGTATTTCCAACTCGGATAACTCGAACTTTGATATCACTTGAACATTAAACTTTGGTCGCTTCAAAATTTGTAATACAGAATTTTTTTAAAATTCAACACTGCACATATCTATAAAGACATGCGACAGCTTGATGCAGGTTGCAGATAATTCTGAAAGCTCCTGTAGGAGCTTTCAGTATTACTTTCGCGACCTGCATTAAGCTGTCACATCGAGAAAATTTCCAAGTTAGAAATTGTCTGACTTGAACTCTCGTTATCTTAAAGTAATTTGTACGGTCCCTTAACCCATTTGCTCATAGATTATTTTTAGATCCAACCGCTTTGAATAAAATTACCAAAAAGGAGCATTTACTAGAGAAAAGGAAAATTTTGAAATTGTGTAGTTTTGAAACCATTGTGAAACCTATGGAGCAAATGATCTACATATATTTATCACAATGGTTTAAACAAGAGGGCCAAGATGGCCCTTAATCGCTCACCTGATTACCATAGATTTAAGCTTTTGCTGGGCAGCCCATGGGTAGGGCCAATATTGACCTTAGGGACAATATTTGAACAATGTTGATAGTGAATCATGAGCAGTGGTTCTGCAGAACAAGAGTTTCAAAAAATCAGTATATTGATTTTACCAAGACAATGATTCTGACCAATGGAAATTGGGCTAAAAATGTGCCCTCTAGAGTATTTTTTCTAAGATTTGACCTAGTGACCTACTTTTTATTCCCATCTAACCCAATATCACACTCAATCTTGATATCACCAAAACAAACACTCTGAGCAAGTTTGAGGAAGACTGGGCCAAAGAGGTGGCCACTGCAGTGTAAACTAGATTTTTCTAAGATATGACCCAGTGACCTACTTTTTGACCTCACATAACCCACTTTCAACCTTTTCAAAGATTTTATTAGGACAATCATTCTGACCAATTTTCATGAAGATTTAGCTATTAATGTGACCTCTAGAGTGTTCACAAGGTTTTTCTACTATTTGACCTAGTGACCTAGATTTTAGCCCCACATGACCCACTTTCAAACTTGTTTGAGATTTATCAAGACAATCATTATGACTTAGTTTCATGAAGACTGGACAAAAACGTGACCACCAGAGTGGTTACAAGGTTTTTCTACTGTTTGACCTAGTGGCCTAGTTTTTAATCCCAATTGATCCACTTTCGAACTCGTCTGAGATTTTATCAAGACAATCATTCTGACAAAGTTTCATGAAGATTGGACTAAAAATGTGACCACTAGAGTGTTCACAAGGTTTTTTTTACTGTTTGACCTAGTGACCTAGTTTTTTACCCCACGTAACCCACTTTTCAAACTCCTCCAAGATTTTATCAAGACAATCATTCTGACCAAGTTTCATGAAAATTGGGCTAAAAATGTGACCTCTAGAGGCTTCACAAGGTTTTCGTACTATTTGACCTAGTAACCTAGTTTTCAACCCAACTTGACCCATTTTCAAACTCATCCGAGATTTTATCAAGACATTCATTCTGACCAAGTTTGATGAAAATTGGACTACAATTGTGACCACTAGAGTGTTCACGAGCAAATTGTTGACGACGCACGATGAACCCCGGACGACGCACGACGGACGCCGGACATTCAAGTCTCCCAAAAGCTCACCCTGATCAGACCACATACCATACAGTAAACCCCCTCTAAACCGAACATTAAATTTAGCATGAATATCGGTCCTGGAGACAGGTGGCAGCTTACTGCAGGGTGAATGACTTTCACCCTGCATTAAGCACCCATCTTTCTAAAAGTATCAAACATCTTCTCTACTAGAATTCCAGTTAATCCTTTCCCTCATATTGACGACTTTTGATGACTCTGTAAAAGTCACCTTGTGAAACCATTGTGATAAATAGAGCATTTGCTCCTGTAGGAGCAAATGCTCTATTTATCACAATGGTTTCATACTACAAAATTCTAAAATTTTCCTTTTCTCTAGTTAATGCTCCTTTTCGGTAGATTTATTCAAAGTAGTTGTATCTAAAAATAGCCTATGAGGTAATGGGTTAAGAGAGGTTTTACTGTGTTATCTCTAATAAATGCCAAACATTACATTTTTTAAAAGGAGCTTCTTGCATTTTGTACACAGGTGGTTGCTTAATGCTGAATGCAAGTGATACAGAAAGCTCCCAAGGGAGCTTTCTGCATTGATTTCAATCTGGATTAAGCTACCACCTACATTTCTTTATTTAATGAGTATTATATAGGGTTTAGTTGGGGTTAAAAGGATTAAATAATGTTAATGAAATAATATAAACATCTGATTCTATTGTGTCTGCCATGGCCAAAACATGCTGTGTTCTTATACTATTCTAAAATTTCAGTTAATAAATATCCAAGTGTCATTATTTCTTACATAATTTTCATGGCGTAAAGGGTTAAATGCAGACTTCAGAAGGTGTGTGTAAAAAGAAAGCAGCTTGGCATACTTAATGCTGATGTCCAATTTTTTAAAGGCAGCCTCTACAAACTCGCGCACACTGTGAGATTCGTTCATTGAGATCACAAAGTCCTCTGGTTTCTCATGCTGCAGCATCAGCCACATGGCCTGGTGGAAAACACACGAAAGTCAGGTGTAAATGAATTGTATTATATACAATGTGCCACATGGCCTGGTGGAAAACACACGAAAGTCAAGTATAAACTAGAACTACCACTAAAGGTGATGAATACCCCCACTAGCACATTTGACACAGAGATGGGGGTTATAGAAATAAATCACTACAATATCTGCTACAGTTTAGAAAAAATTCTGGAAAACCTGAAATTTCCTAAAATTATCAAAGTCAAAATGCTGTAATTCCTTTAAAAATCAATGTAGTGTAACAAAATTCAAACTTGATCTGTAACTCATTATCATTAATCTACATACCAAATATCACATCAATATCTGCAAGAGTTTAGAAAAAAACTCCGGAAAACCTGAATTTCCGGAAAATTTCCAAGTAAAATCACTGTATTTCCGTGAAAAATCAATGAAGCGTAACGAAATTCAAACTTGATCTGTAACTCATTATAATAAAGCAACATACGAAATATCACTTCAATATCTGTAAAGGTTT
This sequence comes from Azorinus chamasolen, assembly GCA_963576725.1. NCBI lineage: Eukaryota > Metazoa > Mollusca > Bivalvia > Cardiida > Solecurtidae > Azorinus > Azorinus chamasolen. The sequence goes on along the minus strand of OY755246.1, from coordinate 33,152,728 downwards.
AGAAAAAAACCCCGGAAAACTGCAAAATAACAAAGGGCAATAACTCCAAAAATACTGAAGACAGAGTTACAAACCTTGTGCACTGCACTTGCAGTCAATGTGATCTATCTATATATGAAGTTTGAAGTCAATAGTTTTTATACTTTGGAAGTTTTGATCCGGACAAGCCGGACGGACGGACAACCGTACGGACATGGTGACTCCAGTATCCCCCCCCCCCCCCCCCTTATAATGAATTGTATTAAATAATGTTCCACATAGCCTGGTGGAAAACACACGAAAGTCAAGTATATATGAACTGTATTATATACAATGTGTCACATGGTCTGGTGGATAACATACGAAAGTCAAGTACATGTATAAATGAATTGTAATATACAATGGTAGTACCACTATGGTTAATATGTTAATCCTTTCCTTCATACAAACACTTTCTCACGCCTTTTCAAACAGAAGGGTTTATCCTGGCTTTACTCCATAAATATGCCTTTCTACGGCTTTGCAAACAGAGTTGACCCATATCAGACGACTCCTGTAGGAGCCGTCTGATCTGGGTCTGATCTGTTTACTTATGAATTTATAAAAGTTCAGACTATAATATCTACCAATACCACAATTTCAAGTGTACACATGCAATTATAAAAAATCAGCTCATAAATATTCATAGCATTATTTGTTACATGAATATTCAATAGGAAAAAGGCTAACTACTATTTATAGTAAATTCACTGCAATGCGACCACCAAAAAACATCTAATTAACCCTTTCCCTGTTCTAAATTTCAATACCTACTGAATATTCAGAGACAGATAGTTATAATTAAATATTGAAGGTGGACCATTGTAGCCATTTTATAAAGTAAAGAAACATACCTTTCAAATTCCAATAGCAAATAGAGTAGACCCTGACTAGACGGCTCCTCTAGAAGCCATCTGATATGGGTCTACTCTGTTTGCAAATACGTACAAACATGTCTATATGAAGGAAAGGGTTAACGACAGGTGGTAGCTAAATGAAGGATGACAGTTATGAGGTGTTATTAGGTGTGTGTATATATGAGGTAAAGGCTTTATACCCTAATTGAAGCAATTTAATACACACCAACCTACAGGTATTCTAAAGGTTTAATTTTCATTTTGTCAATAACCTTTAACTCCATAAATATGTCCTTTAATGTCCTTGCAAACAGAGTAGACCCAGATCAGGGTGTGCTCTATTTTCCCATGGAATTATATAGTATGGTATTGGTAGAAACTGTGGAGTCCAATCTACTATAATTTCATAAGTAGGCAGAGCAGATACCTTGCAAACAGAGTAGATCCTGATCAGATGGCTCCCATAGGATCTAGGACAACTCTGTTTGCAAAGCATGAAAAAGTGTTTATATGTTGGAAAGGGTTGCAGCACCTGGTCCCACAATGAGTTTGATACAATTCTTTAGTCCATTACAAATTCTGAAATATCTTTTTTTTATAAAAATAGATCACTTTCAGATATTATCAAATATAATATGTGATCTGAAAATAATAACTAAACAGAAATATTGCCTTTATTGGTCAAAATAAACACTAAAATTATGCTCTTGAGCAATTTATAAATAACAGGCTTATCTAAATAATTACTAAGAATGTTCATTAAACTAGGACCTGCTTACACATTTTGTTATCAAAACCTTATGGTTTTAACCCTTCGCTTGCTGAATTTTAAAATACATTTCTCCTTCTTTACCCATGCCCTGTTTTATAATTACATATATCTTCACTGTGTACACGTATTTCGCTGTGCAATCACTGCTGTGGAGTGTACTGGTTGCACAATCAATTTGTAAATAGTGCAGACCCTGATGAGACAGCTCCTGCAGGAGCTGTCTCATCTGGGTCTTCACTATTTACAAGTAGGTATATTGACGCGAATAGCAAGCGAAGGGTTAACATATTATATCATCTTATTGGGTCGAACTACACTACTGTAATATTTCAATATAACAGATTAAAATTTGCTTCTATGTAATATTTAAATATTTATATGGAAATCATTACAATTTTTCATTGTACCATATTTCTAAATGTGTCATTGTTATGTATTAATATCTTGTAAAGTGTATGCAATTTTAGATGCTAAATAAATCTATCTATCTATCTATGTGGCTAGTTAGGCGAACTACCGGTATAAAGAATTGTCTATTTTCAACATGCTCTACCCTACCTCAACATAGTCTTTGGCATGGCCCCAGTCTCTTGTGGCATCCAAGTTGCCTAACTCTAACACCTTCTGTTGACCTAGAGTTATCTTTGCTACTGCTCTCGTTATCTTTCTTGTGACAAAAGTCTCTCCTAAATAAAAGCAAAGAAAAGTGCAATTAATCCTCTCTACAAATCGCAATTCTAAAAATCTAAATTTGTTTTTTAACCCCCCTTTCCTACATAGTAACACCTTTTCACAACTTTGCAAACAGCATGGACCCAGATCAGACAGCTCCTATAAGAGCCATCTGATCATGCTCTGCTTTTTTAGCTCGTCCATTTCGAAGAAACGTCAAGCTATTATGATCACTGCAGGGTAGTAGTTTTAGTTGTCATCGTGCAAAAACTTTAATGTAGCTCATTACTCGGAAAAATAAAAGGTATCAACATGAAACTTCATAGGTGGGTAGATCTCATTGAGGGGAAGGCCCCTGATTTCAAAATTTTGGAGTTATGGCCCTTTATTTTTTTCAATTTTATTTTAATTTAGCTGGACAAGCACCAAATCAGACAAGCGTTGGAGCCGAACACGGCTCTTGTTTTTCTTATGTAATTATAAACATCTGATTCTACAGTTTCTGCCATGGCAAAAACGTCCCTTGTTTTTCAGCGGTTAGCTGTCTATTTTCACTTTTGTTCTAGTTTTCCACCAATGAGAAACTATGTTACATTGTAATTTGCATATGACCTACGAGTATTTAGTAGTAAACAGTATTTTCATTAGTTAATATCTTGACTGGCATACAACCTTTTTATATGCATCTACACATTGCCAAACTATGTAAAATTCTGATATACAGTCTGCTAACGTGTCGACCTTGTAGTTATTTCAAAACACCATGTTTTATGATAATTAGCTGCTTCGGCCTCGCAAATTGAATTCAATGCAATAATTAACATAAGCACAACATATGTAAGGCATCATGTTACACAGACATGTTCTATAAACTTCTTAGATTTCAGTCAAAACGCCATATAGTACAGAAAATCATTATTTACGCAGATATTTAGCATGGGACCGAAGACTGTCGACTGTCGAAAGTTCTGTTCTTAAAATAGATTTTAAGACCTGGAAATTTTCCCATAAAATCAAAGTACTGATGTACTGATATTTATAACCTCATGGTAATGGTTGCTGAGCAATATTACCAGTTTGTCGAAACCTTTATTAAACTTTCAAACTTTTACTATCATTTTGTTATCAATTTAATACAACATTTGACAAGCAAGGTTTTACGCAAGCGTAAAATGGCTGCGTAACGTCTTTAAGCAGGATAGAAGAAAAAGAGGGAGCAATATTGTTTAGTAGTTTTAATTTACAGATACATTGGGAAAACATGACTGTAATGTATAAATTAACAGCAGAAACGGGGGAATGTTTTAATGAGCCATGATGCATAATACCCGTGTATGACACCAATAATACACATTACGTCACAGATCAATGGCATCCATGCACAATGGTGAAATATTCAAAACGGTCAACAAAGCCACGAGTAAAAGGTCTCGGCTAAATGACTTTACCGAAGACAAAATTCAAACAAAGGACTTATACTTTTACAATATTTTTGTATAAAATTGTTTTTAAACCAAAAGCACGTAAACTAAGGGTGCTAACAAAAAAAATGAGAGAAAAAAATTAAGCTTTCGCCGAGGATCGAACACACGACCTCACATTTCCTAGGCCACCGTTATAACCGTTCGACCACACTGACTGCTATAATTGGGAACGTGCTTTTAAATTATTTATACCTAATACACTAGCATTTTCACTGACAGAAAAGAAGCAAATAACCTCGACAAAAATATTTGTCCCCGCTAAGAAAAATGTATGAATCAAAATAAGTAAAATAAATGAATGTATATAAATAAAAGCTTGTCTCACAGTAACCCATAGTTATTAAAAAAGATTGGCTTTTATAGAAACACAGGAACGCAGAAACGCATGGTCAAAATTCAAAGCCGTATAAGTTTGGGCTGCTTTCGCAGCCCAATAATAATGTCCTCTTTGACGAACAGGTAGTTTGCCGAATCCACCATAATTCACAGTCAATGCTACAGAGAATAAAGAAGAAGGGTTGTTTAGTATATTAGAGTAGTGGTATTAATAGTATTAATTACTATCCCCGACCACAGCACCGAGGCTCTGGTTGTTGACTCTCTTTGATATAAAGCTACTTACTGAAGGCTATTGCTACGGCTCTATCACATGGGGCTTGGGCTCATAGACGTAGGTTGAAGTTTGCTAACTTTATATTGTTTTTAAAATACATGTAGATTCAGTTAATGATGTCATTAATGATGATGCACACAAGTCGATTAAAGCATTGATCTAGGCTAAATAAATACCGTTCTTTAAGGAATTACAGACTCTGCACAAACAAAAACGTTATCCTTTAAAATGTATTCAATTTGTTATCTTCATATCAATACAAATATACGCGCTTTCATGTACATTTTATAATAGGTAAAACAAAGAACTAACTTGAGATAGTTTTAAAACATTACTTTGACATTGTACATTTTAAAAGTGATTTACTATAAAAGCAACTTGAAATATTTCAAAAACTGCTTCTTCTACTCCAAGTCATTTTCATTGCATGCTTCTCTGCTAGTATAATAACAAGCAACCCTTCATAGATCTAGTTCTCTGTACTAGTAGAATCTCCAAACATTGAAATAAATATGGCAGAGATTTAATATTATTATTGTTTTGTACATTATGTCAATATTTGAATGCCGCTGAATATCTTTTTTAAAAGATATTTCTTGCTTATGATATTATAAAATTCAGTTAACCCATTCCCTCATAGGCTATTTTTAGACCCAACCTCTTTGAATAAATCTACCGAAAAGGAGCATTAACTAGAGAAAAGGATTTTTTTTTAGAATTTTGTAGCTCTGAAACCATTGTGATAAATAGAGCATTTGCTCCTTTGGAATGGTTTCAAAAGTTACTTTTACAGAGGCATAGAAAGGCATATTTATGGAGGAAAGTTAAGTGAAAAGGGTTAGGGCAGGTGATAGCTTTATTTAATACAAAAGACATGCAGAAGTTTCCCGTCTTTATTCCTTTTTTCTTCATTAACCCTTTACCTGTTGAATATTCCTGTTTGAGGAGTTGTCTGATCATGGTCTACTCTGTTTGCAAATGCATAAAAATGTACCTCTATCAGATAAAGGGTTAACCCTTTCCTTCATATAAACACATGTTCATGCATTTGCAAACAGAGTAGACCCAGATCAGACTGCTCCTATAGGACTCGTCTGATCTGGGTCTGCTCTGTTTGCTAATGGAATTTGATAGATCTGTTTCTTTACTTTCCAAAATGGCTATAATGTTCCACCTTCCATATTTCATTATAAATATTTTGTCCATGAATATTCAGTAGATATATTAAAAATTGAAATAAAGATAAAATGGGGAATGTGTTAAGCATGCATCTGCTTTTAATCCATTCCCTCAAAAGCCATTTTTGGACCTAACCTCTTTGAATAAATCTACTGAAAAGGAGCATTTTCTAGAAAAAGGGAAATTTAAGAATTGTGTAGTTTTGAAACTACTGTGATAAACAGAGCAATTGCTCCTATGAAGCAAATGTTCTATTTATCACATTGGTTTCAGATAGCGACTTTTACAGAGGGGTCAATAGGTGTCAATAAGAGGGGATGGGTCAAAGGTCCTCATATTTATCAACCCTTTACTCCATAGATATTCCTCTAAATGCCTTTGCAAATGGAGTAGACCAAGATCAGATGGCTCCCTGTCGTTCCTGATCAAAGTCTGCTCGGTTTGCTTATAGAATTATATTAACCCTTACAACGCTGAATTTTCAAATGGACTCTTCCAAAATTCAAATAGGTCAAGCTTATAGTGAATATTTAGGGATGTTTTCTAGAGAAAAGTGTTACATGACAAACAGTGTAGACCCTGATGAGAGGGCTCCCTTAGGAGCCCTCTCATCTGGGTCTACACTGTTTGCAAAGGAGATTAGTGATTCGGGTCCCGCACTGTAAAGGTTAATCTAATTTTAGTTTTCACCAGTGTCAAAACTGTTCTAATTCATATTCCATTGTAAATATTAAACCAATTAATATTCATAAATACAATAATTCTTACATGAATATTCATGAAGTAACAGGTAAAATAGTCAATTTAGAGAGGGTTTACTAAACACATATAGCATGGGATATGATCAGGTATCAATCCATTTAAATGCTGAATATTTCGTAAGTGTTAAACACCCCCAACCAAAAGGGGTGACTATTTGCACATTTGGCAACAACGTAGACCCAGATTAGGCAACTGCTGTATAACGTTCTGTTCTGTTTGCTTATGGAATTACATAGACATACTCATGGACAATTATAAATTTTCAGTTAACAATCAAATTCTTTGAATTACAGTGCTCCCTCTCTACAACGACACCCTTTGGGATACGAAGATTGTATGTGTTGTTCAGAGGGAGTTGTTATAGGGAGGGAAAATCAAACATAATTAGCTCGTTTTCAGGTCCCCAGATAAGGTGTATTTCGAGAACTAAAACCGTTATGCCTCTATTAAACCCTATGTTGTGACCACTCTTTAGAATCGTCACTCTGTGACGATTCTAAAGAGTGGTCACAACATAGGGTTTGATGGAGGCATAAAGAAAAAACGATTGAAAAAGTTGTTTCTGGAGCCTTGTTGATTCGGAAACAGTGACATGCGTTGTTGTAAGGAGGGAATCGTTATTGAGAGGGTCGTTGTAGGGAGGGAGCACTGTAATATCTGTACAATCAGATGTGTATAATTTCATAAGCAAACAAAGCAGACCCGAATCACTTCTCCTGTTGGAGCCATCTGATATGAGTCTACTCTGTTTGCAAAGCATAGAAAAGTGCTTGTATAGGTTAACCCTTTATCTATTAAATATTCATGTAGGAAGTACTAGCATCATGAATAATTAGTAGATGAATATTTATACTGGTATATGAACACAAGATGTTTCAGATTTAGCAGAAACTGCAGAATGAGATCTGAAACATTGCATAAGCAAACACAGCAGACCCAGATCAGATCTGCTTCACAGGGAGTTGTCTGGTCTGTCTGGTTCTACACTGTTTGCATGAGGTTATGAGCTAACAGAAAACACAATAAATCAATGTTGCATACTGAATTAAGAAGTCTACATTTTCTATCAATTAAATTTTGCAAATGCCAGTACACACCTTTCCTGCACTCAGAGGACAATGCAACATCTGTCGCTTACTAGTTGACTGAACACAAACAACATAATGAATAGGTAATGATAATTCAAGGATACATATAAAACTAATATATTCACCAACTGTTTGCATGGTAAGCACTTGCTGTCTACAGATTTGTCATCTGCTACAAATTGTTTATGAAGGTTTTCCACATTTTTTTTTCAAAATCCACAGAAAAATCAAATAATTTAGATCCTAACAAAATCCAGAGAAACTCAGCATCTCATCTTGATCCTAGCTGGTTGCCCAGGTTACCACAAAGTCCTGTCTGCATGCAGCAAGATAATGGCTACTGGTGGTAACAGCTTCCCATTAAGGCAAACAATGGCAATTATCTAGCTCAGCATCTTATCAGAATACACATGAAGATGAATTTCATAGACAAACTTTGCTGGAAAGTACGACACAACCCATAACTCTATAGACACACGTTTTCACGACTTTACAAACCATTCTAGGACATTTGCCCTCCAGGACATTTGCCCCCTGACCTTTGCCCCCCCCCCCATTGGTATTTTTGACGGGGCGGACGTTTGCCCCCTTCAATTTTTGCCCCCCTTACACATTACAAATTTTATAGACACCTTGACATTTTAGCTGTATATGTGCTGTTGAGCCAAATCTGGTTGACACTCCCAACCTTTTCTATTTGTCTAACAAGAGGGCCAGAATGGCCCTGAAGCGCTCACCAGACAATCAGAGGAGAAGATTTTCAAAGTTTTCACTATATGTTTCTATTGAAAGCTGGCTACTCCTGGGGCAGGGCCAATTTTGACCACAGGGGCATAATTTATATAACATTTGTAGAGGACCTGAACATGAAGCTCTGTGCCAAATATGAAAGTTATGAACCTTCCAGTTTCAGAGAAGATTTTCAATGTTTTTACTATATATTTCTATTGAAAACTGACCACCCCTCGGGTGGGGCCAATTTTAACCCCAGGGGCATAATTTAAACAAGGCCATACAAAGTTCTGACTAAAGGCGATCAACTGTTCTTCTGAACGGGTATGTGTACCCTAGCATTCCAAACTGCTTATTTACATTTGAATATTATTATAAATTATTACATAATAATTTCATATTCATAAGTTTAACTTAATAGTTTCAAGTAATACAATTTCATGTTAAAAAATATTTCATAATTTATTTAAAATCTTTAATTTGGCATTCTGGAGTCTTTACATGATTTACCCTTCTTCTGAACTGCAGGACAGGTTATAATAGTATCATAATGCCAATCACTATTATTAATTAACCCTTCCCTCATATAAACGTGTTTTCACACATTTGAAAACAGAGTAGACCCAGATCAGATGCCTCCTATAGGAGCCATCTGATCAGGGCCTGCTCTGTTTGTTAGTGGAATTTGATATATCTGTTCCTTAAGTTTCTAAAATGGCTACAATGTTCCACCTACTATATTTCATTATAACTATTTTGTAGATGAATATTCAGTAGGTTGTGAAATTTGGGAAAAAGAATGGCTACAATGTTCCACCTTCCATACTTCATTTTAACTATTTTGTTCATGAATATGCAGTAGGCATTCAAATTAATAATAAACATAGAACAGGCAAAGGGTTAGACAGAACTGACTAACACTGGCTCCAGCACCAGATACAGGTGCACTTAAAATAGCCACTGGTCATCTCTCTCTACTACTGCTTGACTGGATGACCTATTTATGAGCTAAGAGAAGATGCTTAAAAACGCAGTCAGCTATAAGTTTGCTAGAAAACTGTCCACCCTGGGGTGTAGCCAATTTTGACCACAGGAGCATAATTTATATAACTTTTGTAGAGGACCTGAACATGATGTTATGTGCCAAATATGAAAGCTGAGAACCTTCCAGTTTCAGAGGAGATGATATGCAAAGATTTCACTATATGTTTCTATAGAAAACAATGCACCCCTGGGGCGGGGCCAATTTTGACCCCAGGGACATAATTTATATAACTTTTGTAGAGGACCTACAGATGATGCTATGTCCCAAAGATGAAAGCTGAGACCCTTGTAGGTTCAGAGAAGAAGAATTTTAAAGGTTCAAATTGCTGACGACGAACGACGCACGACGCACGCCGACGGACGACGGACATCAGGCGATCACAAAAGCTCACCCTGAGCACTTTGTGCTCTGGTGAGCTAAAAATGGTGAATCATAGTTTTCTTTGTTTGTTTTTTTGTTTTTTGTGAATCATAGTTACAGGAACTTCAGAGTAATAGATTTGGCTCAACAACACATAAAAAGTTAAAATATATCATGGTGTCGACAATATTTGTAATGTGTAAGGGGGCAAAAATATTTCACTGTTTTGGCCATAAATATTCAGGTATTGAAATTTGGAATGAATATAGAACAGGGAAAGGCTTGAATAAATATTTAACAGTTAAAGGGTATAGAGCTGATATGCCACTAGCTAATGCCCATTCTCACCTCGTCTTGGACTCTCATGGTTGAATAATATACCATTACAAGCGTACATATCATAAGCCTCTCTGTAGTTCACAACAATCCAGTACCCATAGACCTTGGCGCACCCTGTAAACATATACATGAACTCAACCTCTAAACATATATGAACTGACCCTGTAAACATATATATATATATATCGAGGGCTTGTTACAATAGTTTTGCACCAAACCCTCGATATGAACTCAACCTGTTAACATAAGTGAGCTGACCCTGTAAACATATATATGAACTCATCCTGTAAATATATACATTAAATCTTGTAAACATACATATGAACTCACCCTGTACACATACAAATGCACTCACCTTGCAAACATATTATGCACATGAGCTCACCCTGTACATAAACACATGAACTCACCCTGTAAACATACACATGAACTGACCTTGTAAACATACACCTGAACTCACCCTGTAAACATACACATAAACTCACCCTGTAAACATACACATGAACTCACCCTGTAAGCAAACACATGAACTCGCCCTATAAATATACACATGAACTCACCTTGTAAACATACACATGAACTCAAACTGTAAACATACACATGGACTCATCTTGTAAACATACACATGAACTCACTCTATAAACATACACTTGAACTTACCTTGTAAACATACATATGAACTCATCCTGTAAACATACACATGAACTCACCTTGTAAACATACACATGAACTCGCCTTGTAAACATACACATGAAATCACCCTGTAAACATACACATGAACTCACCTTGTAAACATACACATGAACTCACTCTATAAACATATACATGGACTCACCTTGTAAACATACACATGAACTCACTCTATAAACATACACATGAACTCACCTTGTAAACATACACATGAACTCACTCTATAAACATATACATGAACTCATCCTGTAAGCAAACACATGAACTCACCTTGAAAACATACATATGAACTCACTCTGTACACATACACAAGAATCAAACAATCAGATGGCTCCAACTGATCTGGGTCTACTCTGTTTGCAAAGGCATTAAAAGGTGTATCTATGGAGTATCATGTTAACCCTGCAGTAAAAAAATTATGTCTGCTCAAAATACAATCTGCTGCTATTATTACTTACGTCTTAACCCTTTACTCCATGAATACACCTTTCTGCAGACAGAGTAGACCCAGATTAGACAGCTCCTGTGGGAGCCATTTGATCAGGGTCTGTCAGTTTGTTGACATAATACACATGTAGATACGATTCTACAGTTTCTGCCAAGATCAAAAGTCCCTGTTTGCATGTTTTATAACATGTAATCTAATTAATATTTATGATGTCATTATTTCTTGCATGTTTATTCAATTAGTAAAGGGTCAATCATTCGGGCCCAGTTACTTGGTATCTTATCTGGGTCTAAACTATCTGCTAGTTAGATCGTCCTTGGCAATACAGTGCTCCCTCCCTACAACGGCCCTCTCAATAACGATTCCCTCCTTACAACAACGCATGTCACTGTTTCCAAAACAACAAGGATCCAGAAACAACTTTTTCCATCGTATTTTCTTTATGCCCCATCAAACCCTATGTTGTGACCACTCTTTAGAATCGTCACTTTGTGACGATTCTAAAGAGTGGTCACAACATAGGGTTTAACAGGGGCATAACGGTTTTAGTTCTCGAAATACACCTTATCTGGGGATCTGCAAACAAGCTAATTGTGTTTGATTTTCCCTCCCTATAACAACTCCCTTTGAACAACACATACAATCTTCGTATCCCAAAGGGTGTCGTTGTAGAGAGGTAGCACTGTACAAAGGTAAAGAGAAATTTCTCGCTAAACTAAACTAATGCATCATTAAAATAAATGTAGCCCAATCAAATTTTCCAATACTTTCAACAGAAAATCATTATCATAATTTTTTCATTTCTGTACATAAATTAACATTAAATATTGGCTGAAATATAAAGTTATTACTCAAATAAATTCCCCCTTACTTCCCCTTGGAGGGAAAATAACAACCAATAAAACAAACCAAAAACCTACATAATAACCATTAAACTAAGAAATATAGGTTTTTCAAAAGACATGTGGTAGCTTAATCCTTTCCTTCATATAAAAACCTTCTCACGCATCTGCAAACAGAGTACATCCAGGTCGATGGCTCCTACAGGAGCCGTCTGATCAGGGTCTGCTCTATTTCCTAATGGAATTTGATAGATCTGTTCCTTTACTTTCTAAAATGGCTACAATGTTCCTTCCATATTTCATTATAAATATTTTTTAATGAAGATTCAGAAGGTATTGAAATTTGGAATAAACATAGAACAGGGAAAGAGTTAATGCAGACGGAAAGCACTATACAGTGAAACCCCGCTAATGCGACCACTTAATAAACAGCCACTGGTGTCGTTTAAAGCAGGTGGTTGCTTAATGCAGGACGAAAGTTATGCAGAAAGCTCCTATAGGAGCTTTCTGCATAACTTTCGTCCTGCATTAAGCTACCACCTGCCTCTGCCACCCAGAAGTATGCCTCTTTTTGGTGGTCGCATTAGCGGAGTTTTACTGTAGTAAGTTCCCCTGTAAATCAAGATGTCACTGTTATCCTTACCATAGGGGGATCTCGGATAGAAAGGTGTCGTCTCTTTCTGTGGCACTTCCTGCACTTTGCCAAACATTTCACTCGTTGATGCCTGGTAGAACCTTACCTGGTCTGTCAACCCGCAGGTTCTGATGGCATCCAGTAGGCGAAGAGTTCCCAAAGCATCTACATTAGCTGTGTATTCGGCAAGATCAAAGGACACCTGAAAATAACTAGAGCTATCATTAAAGGTGATAGTTGCCCCCTCACATGCAGACTATATTGCAACTCCTAGGGCAGATAACTCTTGTTAGCAAGTTCAGATACTGAAAACAATTATGTGACATGTGTGTATATCTACACTTCAGGAAGAGCATGCTATTGAATACTCTTTCATTGAAATCTGTTGAAAACTGTTGAAGTTCACTCCAGGAACATCATTTGCCAGGAACATGTTTGGTACAAGTCAAGGGGCAGGTAACTCCTGTTACGGCTGTATGAATCAATGAATACTGAAATTAATTTGGTCATGCACATCTGCATTTCACATTCACTATTTGTATTTATAGCTTTCATTGAAATCTGCTGAAAACTGTAGAAGTAGTTTGTGCCTCAAGCTCACAGTTACCCCAATAAATACAACAGTAAACATTTACCCCTATAAACACAACAGTAAACTTTTACCCCTATAAATACAACAGCTCATTATTACCCCTATAAATACAACAGTAAACAGTTACCCCTACAAATACAACAGTAAACTGTTACCCCTTAAAATACAACTGTAAACAGTAACCCCTATAAATACAACGGTAAATTGTTACCCCTATAAATACAACATTAAACAGTTACCCTTAAATATTCAACAGTAAACTGTTATCCCTATAAATACAACAATAAACTATTACCCCTACATTTGTATAAATACAACAGTAAACAGTTACCCCTATTAAAACAACAGTAAACAGTTACCTCTATACAACAGTAAACTGTTACCCGTATAAATACAACAGTAAACTGTTACCCCTATAAATACAACAGTAAACAGTTATCCCTATAAATACTACAGTAAACTGTTACCCATATAAATACAACAGTAAACTGTTACCCCTATAAATACAACAGTAAACAGTTATCCCTATAAATACAACAGTAAACAGTTATCCCTATAAATACAACAGTAAACAGTTACCCTTATAAATACAACAGTAAACAGTTATCCCTATAAATACAACAGTAAACTGTTACCCCTATAAATACAACGGTAAACTATTCAGACATGCTAAAGGACAGCAACAGTAAACTATTACAGACATTTCAATACCGGCTGAATATTTATGGACAAAATAGTTCAGTGAGATGTGAAAGGTGGAACATTGTAGCCATTTTAGAAACTAAATAAAAAGATCGATAAAATTCCATTAGCAAACAGAGCAGAGCCAAATCAGACAGCTCCTATAGGAGCTGACTGATCTGCATCTACCCAGTCTGCAAATGCGTGAAAAAGCATTTATACAAAGGAAAGGATTAATAAAATATTTATTTGGAATAATACAGATCTGATTCTAAAGTTTCTGACATGGTCGACAAATGCATTATTCATGAGACATTGCTTAAAGCCTTTAATTAATACCAATGATATCATTATCATCTCTTTTATTAACAGTACCAAATAGACTGACAGAAAGTACAAAATCAATACGGTGTATCTACACTGTGTGGAGGGAGACATACACTGTACATATTGATTTTGTACTTTCTCTCTGTCTATCTGGTACTGTTAATAAAATACTTGATCGAAATCTAAAATAACCCATTCCTTTTACATTATTGCATATGTATTGGTTTAACAATATGCTCATGGAGTCATGGTTGAAGCCATTTCCACGATGTGGTAATATTACGGTCACCACAGTAATGACATAAAATGTATATTGTGAAAAGAAATCACCCCTGCCCAGTCTACTCATCAACTACTGACCATGATTATGTAGAAGTGGGACAGCAATTGCACAAAAGGAAGGGACCCATTTCCTCATGATCTACCACTGACCATGATTATGTAGAATTAGGACAGCAGTTTCACAAAAGGAAGAGACCCATTTCCTCATGATCTACCACTGACCATGATGATGCATTAGTCGGACAGCAGTTGCACAAAAGGAAGGGACCCATTTCCTCATGATCTACCACTGACCATGATGATGCATTAGTCGGACAGCAGTTGCACAAAATGAAAGGACCCATTTCCTAATGATCAATGCTGTTAAACCTTTACCTGATGAATATTCAAATATGAAATAATGATATCATGAATATTCATCAGCTGTATCTTTATAAAGGTACCGGTATATGAAAACAGGATGTTTTGGCTGTGGCAGAAACTGTACAATCAGATCTATGCCTTTTCACACATTTGCAAACAGAGTAGACCCAGATCAGACAGCTCCTATAGGAGCTGTCTGATCAGGGTCTGCTCTGTTTGCTAATGGAATTTGATAGATCTGTTTCTTTTACTTTCTACAATGGCTACAATGTACTTCCTTCCATATTTCATTATAACTATTCTATCCATAAATATTCTGTAGGTATTGAAATTTAGAATAACATAGAAAGGGTTAAAGCAAATAGAGAAGACATGGATCAAACAGGTCTTACAGGCTGAGTTTTTCTGTGGTATAGTCAATATGTCAATACTAAATTGAGGGCTTGGTGCAAAACTATTCTAACTCCCTCACAAAGTGAAGGAGTTAGAATAGTTTTGCATCAAGCCATCGAAATAGAGTTCATTCAGTGTGAAAGGATTGAAACTGCTGTTGAATTTTGAATGGCAAACACAGCAGACACAAACCAGTCTATACTGTTTATAAATGCTTGTTAACTTATTTCGCACATTCAAAGAGATAAAATGATGAACTGACCTTCACATGACTCTGAGCGCCAAGGTTGTAGACTTCCGTGGGCCTCACTTGACTCACTATCTTCACCAAACATGTGCTGTCTGTCAGGTCCCCATAATGAAGGTGCATACCTACAACACACAGAGCTACCTTCAGCAAAAAATGAGCTTATATATGCATGATATCATCGTTTCTTAGATCAATATTCAACAAAAACGATGAAAGAAGAACAAAAAAATAGATCAATATAGTTAAAAGTCAAAGGAAGTATGTAATAAAATGTCATACCCATTTGATATTTAAACCTTGAGAATCACATCAATTTTATTCCATAAACAAACAGACCAGACCTCACCATGACCAGACAGCTCCTACAGGAGCCATCTGATCTGGGTCTACTCTGGCGCAGTTATGGAGTAACGGGTTGAAGCAGCTGACTGTTCAATCCTTTACCTTCTAAATATTCATGTTGAAAATAATTACTTATGAATATAAATCACACAAGTTTTTTTTATGAAAACATACTATTATGAGCACTGAAATTTCTGGTAATAACAGAGAGTGTAGAATTAGAACTACATGTACAGTAAAACCTCTCTATAACGGCCACTACATTACATCATTTATTTTGTGTTAAAGGCAGGTGGCTGCTTAAAGCAAGGTGAAAGTGAAACAGAACGCTCCTATAGGAGCGTTCTGTTTTACTTTTACCTTGCATTAAACAGCCACCTGCCCTATATACTAACTATAAACACAATTAAGTGGCCATTTTCCATGCCCTTGCACACAGAGCAGACCCACATCAGATGGCTCTTTGTAAGAACCGTCTACTCCAGGTCTGCTCTATTTGCTTAAAATTTATACTAGATCTGATTCATAGTTTCTACCAAAATCAATATATTCAGCTAATAAATACAGTAGAACCCCTCTAATGCGACCACTTAATGAATAAACATGGCTGTCTTTATAAGCAGGTGGTTGCTTCATGCAAGACAAAAGTAATGCAGAAAGCTCCTCTAGGAGCTTTCTGCATTACTTTTGTCATGCATTAAGATACCACCTGCATCTAACACCCAGAATTATACCTCTTTTAGGTGATCGCATTAGCGGGGTTTTACTGTATTCATAATGTCATTATTTCGTATATGAATAATGAAACGGTAAAATAGAACTTCTTCTGGCTACTGTAGATATGTTTAACAGTAGCAAACTTACGTCC
This sequence comes from Azorinus chamasolen, assembly GCA_963576725.1. Classification (NCBI taxonomy): domain Eukaryota; kingdom Metazoa; phylum Mollusca; class Bivalvia; order Cardiida; family Solecurtidae; genus Azorinus; species Azorinus chamasolen. Next base: position 33,136,095 of record OY755246.1, on the reverse strand, counting down.
TCCTGTGTGGGCAGTCCTGTCAGTGTATAGATGTTCAATACGGCCTGTGTTGAAGGAACTGGATCTTCGTATGATTCCATGCACCTGAGATATACAGATAAGAACATATTGCATAACTTTAACCATTTACTCTATGAATATTCATCTAAGAAATGAATATTGATTAGTGAGTGAGTGAGTTGGGTTTTATGACACTGCAACACTCAATATGTCATATAGCGTTGATGAATTATGATATGATATGGCAAGGAGGGATGATTTGAGGAAGATGATTTCGGCTAATCTCTTTCGCTGCAAAGCAGCGCATGGGATCCTTTTAGTTCTTGGCATAGGGGATAATCTCCATCAAATAAACAAAAAACATCCCCTGTGACAATTAAGCCCCAGAATCATGGCAAGGTAGTACCATGGCAAGGTTGGTCAGATTATATTTTATAATGGCACATGAACACAGGAATGTTCTAACCATGACAGAAACTGTAGAATCATCATTTCAAAAGCAAATAAAGCAGACCCTGATAACACGGCTCCTACAAGAGCCATCTGATTTGGCTCAACTATGTTTGCAAAGGCTAATTCATGGAGTATAGGGTTATATAATGACAGACAATTCCACTTTGAAAATTCAGCAATCAAAGAGTTCAACCTTTCCTTCATATAAACATGTTTTAATGCATTTGCAACAGAGAAGACCATGATCAGACAGTTCCTATAGGAGCTGTCTGATCAGGGTTTGCTCTGTTTGATGATAGAATTTGAAAGATGTTTGTTTACTTTCTTAAAGGGCTACAAATGTCCATCTTCCATATTTCATTATAACTACTTTGTTCATGTATTATTCAGTAAGTAAACTTTGAAATAAACATGGGGAAGGGGTTATTTACGTGGAAGCAGCTGCCAGAATTCTATAAATAAATGTTTATGAATATGGCATCAATCACTCCCACAGTTCTATTCATAATAACCCAAGATACAAATGATTTGCACTGCTGCTTTAATGAATTAACAATGACTTTAAGCATATTGACAGCTGACAGTCCATGGTAAAGGTACATGTACATACATGTACATGTATATTTTCATTCATATGAGGATGAATGTGAGGTATGGAGTGAGGTGGGTGGGATGGGAGGTGGCCTGAGGATTACAAAGGCACTAAGCAAAAAAAAGGAAAAAGAAACAAGAGCTCCTTGTGTCGGAGCATTATACGCCCGAAGTCTGTGCTGTCGTAACATGCACTATATTAATTTGAGTTTAAAGTCACTGTGACCTTGGCCTTTAACCTAGACCTCAAAATCAATAGGAGTCATCTATTAGCCATGACCAACCTCCCTACTAAGTATGAAGAAAACACACCCAATACTTATCAAATTATTGAGATGACAAGATTTTTGAGTTGAAGGTCACGGTGACCTAGACCTTTGACTGACTGACCTCAAAATCAATAGGGGTCATCTACTAGTCATGACCAGCCTGCCTACTAAGTATGAAGACAGAACATCTAATACTTATCAAGTTATTGAGCAGACAATATTTTTGAATTGAAGGTCAAGGTGAACTCACAGACCGACTGACCTCAAAATCAATAGGGGTCATCTACTAGCCATATCCAACCTTCCTACTAAGTATGAGTGAGTGAGTGAATTGGGTTTTACGTCCGACCAACAGTATTTCATTTATTTGCAGACGGCACCCGCATGAGACAAGTTATATTGCTGCCTCACTGGAATGTCCCTGCTGCGGGCACATTGCAAGGGCATCCCACCCAGTCACATTATCCTGACACTGGGCCGACCAGTCCTAGAACTAACCCTTTAATGTCAAGCATAGACAAGGAAGCTACTGGTACCAGCCTTTAACGACTTTTGGTCTGCCGCGGCAGGGGATCCTACTAAGTGTGAAGACAGCTCACCTAATACTTATCAAGTTATTGAGCGGATAAGATTTTTGAATTGAAGGTCGCGGTGACCTTGACCTTTGACTGACTGTCATCTACTAGCTATGAACAACCTTCCTACTAAGTATAAAGACTGCACATCCAATAGTTGTCAAGTTATTGAGCAGACAAAGTGGCTAACGGATGGACAAGCACCATACCATATGACCAAAGTTACCTTTGGGCGTATAAAAAGATATGTATACCCCCAGGCCCCCTGACCTTTGACCTAGCGACCTAAAAACCAATAGGGGTTATCTAGTGGTCATGACATCACCACAGCCAGTTTGAAGATCCTAAGCCAAACCCTTGAGCAGTTGTTGATCGGAAACCATTTCACAAGTTAAGGTCATAGACTCATGGTGACCTTGACATTTGACCTAGTTACCTAAAAAACAACAGGGGTCATCTAGTGGTCATGATCACAACAGTAAGTTTGAAGATCCTATTTGCCAAACCCTTGAGGAGTTATTTATTGGAAACCATTTCACCAGTTAAGGTCATTCTAACCTTGACCTTTGACCTAGTGAAATCAAAAACAATAGGGGTCATCTAGTGGTCATGACCAACCACCACAGCAAGTTTGAAGATCCTACACAAAGCCTTTTATCAGTTATTGATCGGAAACTGTTTGATCTACCAACCGACAAACAGACAGACCGACATATACCCCAAGCAATATACTGCAATTTTTTCAAAAGGGGTATATAAAAAACAAAATTAAACACCTCTTTACTTTCTATTACGCCTTTCTTGTTAGTTCTCATTAAAATTACTGCCTCCATATGCATGAGGCAATTATAATAGGCCTATTTTGGTGTCTACATGCCATGGGTCCATTAAAAGGGTCCATTCCCAATTCAAAACAGGTAAAACTTATTCCCAATTTTGGGAAAAAGTCCCAATAGAGACCAAATTAAAATGCAAAAAAATTGTAAAATCAGTTAAAATGGGGCCAAAAACGCTTTCTGTGCAAGTTTTATGTGTGAAATAATTCCCAATTATTAAAATGCATTTTCCCCACAACTGCCAGAAAAAAGGTTATTAAGATGACACAGTTAGTTTGGGCAAAGAAATAAGAAATTTAGATCTAGTAAAATAGATACACAGAGCTCAAGATAAAATGCGTAAATTAACAATATTTCAGGAACCAAACCCTATGTTGTGACCACTCTTTAGAATTGTCTCTTCGAGATGATTCTAAAGAGTTGTCACAACATGTTGTTTGGTGGAGAAATGACCAATTTAGTATCTGGAGTATGCACCTTAATCTGTAGCTCATAGTGACAATAGAAATCTGCAGCTGTGGATACAGCAAACCTGAACCCCTTATAACCCAAGTGCTTTCTTCCCATTACTCAGTGACCATTTCACAAATTATTAAACTTATACTCACCTCATACCCCTTGTTTATCAGAAACTCAGCCAGATAGGACCCATCCTAAAAAGGAGAAACAAAAATATCCAAAATATAAATGTACATAATTATTCAAATACTAAGTAAAATCATCATTTCTCCATTAAACGCTATGTTGAGACCACTCTAAGTCTTTAGAATCATCTGCCATTGAAACGATTCTAGAGTGGTCACAACACATGCTTAATCCATTACCTCATAGGCTATTTTAAGACCCAACCTCTTTGAATAAATCTACCGTAAAGGAGCATGAACTAGAGAAAAGGAAAACATTAGAATATTGTACATGTAGTTCTAAACCATTGTGATAAATAGAGCATTTGCTCCTATAGGAGCAAATGCTCTATTAACACAATTCTTTCACAAAGTAACTTTTAAAGAGTCGTTAAAAGTCGTCATTATGAGGGAATGAGTTAAGTAGAGAAGAGAAATAAAGGAGCTATTATTGATACTGATTTAATTAATGTGTCTTAGCCGGGCCTCCAATATTAATTTTTTTTAAAATCAAATAGAAAATTCCAATGCATACACTATACTGCAAGTATGTTTTGATTTGTAGTTTGCCTAGAGGAAAGAATCAAACATAGATAAAACTGTTTTGAAATCTCATGAATCTGAGACATGTAATTCTTTACCACGTACATGTACTCGTGTACAATAGACGCTTCACAACAGCTGACACAGCGCTTGTACCCTATAGTCCATAGAGACATTGACATTAATTTTAACCCTTCGCTTGCTATTCGCGTCAATATACCTACCTGTAAATAGTGAAGACCCAGATGAGACAGCTCCAGCAGGAGCTGTCTCATCAGGGTCTGCACTATTTACAAGTTGATTGTGCAACCAGTGCACTCCACAGCAGTGATTGCACAGCGAAATACTTGTACACAGTGAAGATATATGTAAATATACACCAGGGCATGGGTAAGTTTGCAAACAGATTAGACCAAGGTCAGATTGCTCCTGTACGTAGTAGCCATCTACTCTGGGTCTGCTGTGTTTGCTTATGAAATTTTATACCTTTAGGTTGAGTTCCATAATTTTGCACTTGCTAAAGTTCCTGTGTTCCTATGGAAATTCCTATAAAAATTCAGCTCATTAATATTCATGATATTAATCCTTGCATTAACCTTTTCCCTGTTGAATATTCTTGTCACAAATACTGACATCATAAATATAATTTATATACTAGCCGAATTTTGAAATCCGTACAGTCAGATCAATTACAAATTGATAAACAAAATTACAAATTGATCAGTTGGCTCCTACAGGGGGTGTCAGGGTGATCTGGGTCTTCTCTGTTTTCCAAGGATTGAGGTGTTATAGCTCATGTTCAGGCCCTTTATACAAGGTGAGCTAAAAACTATGATAATTCATAAAATCAATCATCCTCTTTGTTCTACAGTATGCGAACCATGTAAAAAGAGAAGGCTTTCAATGTATATTTTGAGGACAAACCCAGCTGGACTTACTGCCGTAGATTATCTGATTAATTCCTCCATGAATATTCATGTAAGAAATAATGACATCATGAATATAAATTACATTATTTTTTTGTAATGGCACATGAACACACAACATTTTGGCCAAGCTTATTGTAGAACCAGCCTGATCAGACAGCTTCTAAGGATGCACACTCTGATGTGGGTCTACTCTGTATTCTATGTCATATTTATGGAGTAAAACGGGTTATATCTAGGGTCAAAGAACTGTTCTATATCTGAGCAACAGATAATAGTACACATTCAAATACTAAAATAGTCATTTCTCCACAAACCGGGACCTCTATTGTGACCAGTTGTGATCACAGCATAGGGTTTAGTGGAGAAATGAAGGACTTATTCTTGTAAACATTTTAATTTCCATATTTTATCTGGCACTCTGCTATCTAATTATTTTGTTTGAAAGTCATATCTTGTCTTGTTTGTACTCATTGTAAATGCCTTGGAGTTACTAAACCCTTTACTTCATTAACCCTTTCGCTGCCAATGCCGGATCTGTGATTAGCTATGCAAACAGTTTGGATCCAGATGAGACGCCGGGTAACTCGGCATCTCATCAGGATCCAAACTGTTTGTTACTGTTACTATGTTTTTAAAACAAAAATGAAGAAAATAAAAAAAATAAAAATTTGTAGCAGACGACAAAGTTAGCAGACGACAAACGTTGGCAGCGAAAGGGTTAATATTCATTCGATAATAATGAAGTTATATTAACCTTTTCCCTGTTCAATATTCATGTACGAAATAATGACAGCATGAATATGTATTAACTGAACTTTTACAATGGCACATAAACACAGGGTGTTTGTATTGTCCTGTTTTATTGACCTGTCAAATGTGAATATTCCTACGTCACTGAAAGGATATATTTAGCTTGGGTAAACCTGTGTTTTAAACGTGTTTCACGAGATTCACAATAAATGTACAAGTACTCGAATGAGTCAAGTAGGAAAGCTTTTATTAGCGGAAACGATCGACATCAACCGAAGCTAAATATTGGGGTGTTCAGCAAGCGTATAATTATTTAAATTTGACAGGTTAATAAAACAGGACAATATCTTGGCAGTAACTGTAAAATCACAAAAAATCTATATAATTCAATAAGCAAAACAGAGCTGACCCTGATCAGATGGCTCCTGTATGAGTCATCTGATCTGGGTCTACTCTCTTAACTTTGCAAATGCATGAAAAGACGTTTATATGAAGGAAAGGGTTAATATTATCATTTTTAGATTAAAATTGATATAATAAATCAATTAGCACATCGACACAGAAGATTTAATGGCCTTGGCAGAAACTGAAGAATCATAAATATATATTGTGTGGTAAGCAAAAAGGGCAGACCCTGATGACAGCTCCTACAGGGGTCGTCTTATCTGAGTCTACTCTGTTTGCAAAAGTGCAGAAATGCATATTTATGGAGTAAAGGGTTAACATCTTATCTGGATCCAAACTGCATGCGAAAGCCATTATAAATTTGCCTGAGGCGTCCTTGACCCTGTCCCTCAGTCTCATATAAACACTTTTTCATGCTTTTGCAAACAGAGTAGACCCTGATCAGAAGACTGACCAGGAGCTGTCTGATCAGGATTGCTCTTTTTACTAATGAAATTATAACAGATCTGACTGTACAGTTTCGACCAATACCAAGATATATATATATCCTATGTACAAATTCAGCTAATAAATATTTATATCAACATAACTTCTAACATGCATATTCAGCAGGAAAAGAGTTAGAGGTCAAAGAAGCATAATATGTGCAGTCATATGTGCAGTCAATCTACTGTCATGGGTGAACTTTATATTTTTTCCTTGTGTAAAAACGTTTAACCCTTTCCTCCATACATACGCATTTCTACGCCTCTGTAAAAGTCACCTGTTGAAACCATTGTAATAAATAGAGCATTTATTTGCTCCTTTGAGCAAATGTTCTATTTATCACAATGGTTTCAAACTATAAAATTCTAAAAATATTCTTTAGTTAATGCTCCTTTTCAGTGAGATTCATTCAAAAAGGTTGGGTCTAAAAATAGCCTATGGAGGAAAGGGTTAAATAAAACGAGATGGCCATGATGGCCCTAAATCGCTCACCTTGTTACTAAAGACATATGCATACACTGTATTTCTATGTAAAAATAAGTCAGCTTCAGATTGGGGCCAATATGAAACCAAGGGCCATAATTTTAGGCCTGGAGTTTAAAATTTGAACAATCTAAATAAAGGAACATTACATGATGCTTCATATAAGTTTCAAAGTTCCGGGCCTTACAATTTCACAGGAGGAGATTTTAAAGATTTTCCTATGAAAAACTGATAAGCCAGGGGCGGGGCCATTTTGGTCCAGGGGTAATAATTTGAACACTCTTGGTAGAAAACCATTAAATTATAAATTACCAAATTTCAAAGGTCTAGGCCTTACAGTTTAGGAGAAGAAGATTTTCAAAGATTTTCCTATGAAAAACTGATAAGCGTTGGGGCGGGGCCATTCTTAGTCGGGGGGTCATAGTTTGAAAAATCTTTGTAGAAGACCATTAGATGATGCTTCATACCAAATATCAAAGGTCTAGGCCTTACGGTTTCAGAGAAGAATATTTTTAAAGATTTGTCTATGAAAAATTGATAAGCCACGGGGCGGGGCCATTTTTGGTCAATGGATCATAATTTGAACAATCTTTGTAGAGGACTAATAGATGATGCTACATACCAAATATCAATTGTCTAGGCCTTACGGTTTCAGAAGAGAAGATTTTCAAAGATTTTCCTATGAGAAAATGGTATGCCCTGGGGCGGGGCCATATTTGGTCCGGGGTCATAATTTGAACAATCTTTGTAGAGGACCATTAGATAATGCTACATACCAAATATCAAAGGTCTAGGCCTTACGGTTTCAGAGAAGAAGATTTTCAAAGATTTTCCTATGAAAAACTGATAAGCCCCGGGCGGGGCCATTCTTGGTCCAGGGGTCATAATTTGAACAATCTTTGTAGAGGACCATAAGATGATGCTACATACCAAATACCAAATGTCTAGGCCTTACGGTTTTAGAGCAGAAATGTTTTAAAGCTTTTCCTATGAAAAACTGATAAGCCCCGGGGCGGGGTCATTATTGGTTCGGGAGGTCATAATTTGAACAAACTTTGTAGAGGACCATTAGATGATGCTACATACCAAATATCAAAGGTCTGGGCCTTACGGTTTCAGAGAAGATGTTTAAAGATTTTCCTAAGAAAAACTGATAAGCCCTGGGGTGGGGCCATTTTTCGTCCGGGGGAAATAATTTGAACAATCTTTGTAGAAGATATTAGATGATGCTACATACCAAATATCAAAGCTCTAGCATTTGTGGTTTCAGAGAAGAAGGTGTTTTAAGTAAATTGTTGACGACGCACATACGCACGACGCCGGACGCCGGAGCCAGCCCCCTCACAATACCTCACCTGGCACTTTGTGCCAGGTGAGCTAAAAATCCTTTAATATTTGGGATCCTCATGTTTTTATAGTCTGAAAGGCATGTTTGTATAACAATCATGATAGTTTCTGAATATGTTGTTTTTATGTAGAATACATGTGTAATGTTGAAGTTCATTTTGATTCTAAAACATTATCAACCACATAGCCTTGTGTTTATTATCATTTTCATCCATGTACCATATTTAGGTATCTATCTCCTTTCACCATCAGATTGTACTGGTGAATGAAGTCAACTATACATCACGCTGATAGAAGATCAGTCACAGTCATATAGTACGAGTATTGACCAGATCTAACTAGAACTGTAAGCCACAGGCTAACGAATAACCCCCCCCCCCCCCACACACACACACACCTGGTTGCTTGTCAGAACACCTGTCATCAATCGTTGAACATATGTACATACAGAAACATGAAGAGATTTATAAAAACCCAATTTATGTAATAAAAATGACAAGATGTTCAGCAATAAAGATAAATGTAATATTCAATCCAAGATCAATCACAAACATAAATAAAGCACTTTTACCAAATATTGTCAAGTCCAATTCTAAAGGGAGATAAGTCTGTTGTTAAAATTCAAAGAAGTTCTATGGCTGCTGCCAGACAATGTCATCCAATAAGTTCAAGCAGCTTTGTTTATTTTTGTGAAGTGTCAACTCCAAAGTTCTAAACAAATAGGTACCTATTCAGAAAAACCTTAAGTTCAAGGACCATAACTCTGGGAAAAATTATTCAACCAGACCGATATTCAAACTTAAGCTGCAACTCATCTAGATTTAGATTTATGTCAAATATAAAGTTAATATCTCCAAGCACTTCCAACGAAAATTTGATAAAAAATTAAGTTCAAGGGCCATAACTATGACAAAAATTATTCAACCAGACTGAGATTGGGAATTAAGCTGTAAATCATCTATATTTAGCTTTATGCCAAAAAATAAAGTTAAAATCTCCAACAACTTCCAAAAACGTCTGGAAAATTCAAAATTTGAAGAAAAAAAAAATTGAAGTTCAAGGGCAATAACTCTGGAAATAATTATTCAACCGGACTGAGATTGGAACATAACCTGTAACTTATCTAGATGCTTTGTACTAAATATAGAGTTGATATCTCCAGTCACTTCCATTAAAAGTCCAGAAAACCGAAAAACATTGGTAGGGGACTAAAAGGGGGAGATAACTCCTGAAGTAATGGTCCGATCATAATGAAAATATGCGGTGCACTGGTTTATATGGTCATATGGCTATACATGAATTTTCAACAAAATTGAAGGAAAACTGTAGAAGAAGAAGGCCGGACAAAATTGTGTCCACGGACGGACAGACGGACAGACAGACGGACGGACAGACAGACAGATAGACAGACGGACAACCTGATTCCAGTATACCCCCCCCAAAACTTCGTTGTGGGGGGTATAATAACCAGATGAAGCAATATGGATTTTCAAAATACATGCTGTAGCTAAACTTTGCTGAATTCCGACTGAAAAAATGTAGGGAGCTCCCCTAGGAGCTGTCTGAACTGCATTATGCATCAACCTGTGCACAAAATGCAAGAAGCTCCTTTTTAGAAATGTAATGCCCCTAAGAGCATTAATTAACCCTTACAATGCTGACTTTTAAAATGGACTATTCCAAAATTCCAACAGGCCAAGCTTATGGTGAATATTAAGGGATTTCTCTAAAGAAACATGTAGCATGACAAACAGTGCAGACCTTGAGGAGAGGGCTCCTCTAGGAGCGCTCTCATCTGGGTCTTCACCAAAAAAATGTAGAATGATTAGAATCATATCTATATCATGCCATAAGCAAACAGAGCAGATCTAAAGTCAGCATACCCTGATCAGATGGCTCCTACAGGAGTCCTCTGATCTGGGTCTAGTCTGTATGCATATGCGTGAAAAAGTGTTTATATGAAGGAAAGAGTTAAATATAACTTCACAAAATATATGTAACACTCAGTGATGAATCCTTTCCCTTATATAAAATAATAAACACTGTTTCACTCTTTTGCAAACAGAGTAGACCGAGATCATACAGCTCCTGTAGGAGCCGTCTGGCATGATCAGGGTATGCTCTATTTACTTATTAAAGTATAATACACCTAGATGTTGATCTGACTCTACAGTTTCTACCTGAATACCAAAATATCCAGAACACATAATTAGGCCATTGTAACAAAATCAGCTCATACGTACAATGTATCATTATCATTATTTCTGACATGGGAAAGAGTTTAAAAGAAAATGTGCAGTAGAAACTTACATAGATACTATAATTTTCTGGACCAATATAGCCTAAGACTGGAAAAGGTTGGTCATTACAGAGCAACAGTCTATCATAAAGGTGTGTACTCAATTATATGTACTAACATCATCATTTATCCACCAAATTTATTTTGTGATCACTTTTAAGAATCGTCTCAATTCTAAAGTGTGGTCACAAGACTCACATTATTATAACATAGGGTTTGGTGGAGAAATAAAGAAGTTATCCTAAGAAGCAAATGCTCTATTTATTACAGCAATTTCAAAGCTACACTTCTAAAAATTTCCTTTTCTCAAGTTAATGCTCCTTTTCGGTAGATTTATTCAAAGAGGTTGGATCTAAAAATAGCATATGAGGGAATGGGTCAAGTATACAGAGAGATATGGTGAAAAATTAAAAAATCATGTACCTGTCCAGTCACACCAGATAAAAGAGCTACCTTCCTGCATTTCCTTTCACTACTCATTTTCACAGAATTTTCTGTTTTGCTGTCCTAGACACATATAATCTAGCTGCTTTAAATACTGTAACAAGGATTGATAGAGGTAAATTGCATATGTTATTTACGACAGCAGTTCTGTTCCAGCATGTTGCCACATCATCGCTATATCAGATTATATTGGTCTACATACTACATTTACTCTAAAGTTTAGGACATTCAATCTTACATGAGACATCACCAGTCCATATAGCTGAACAACAGAGCATCGTTTCAAGTAATAGTATAGACCCAGATCGAACTACTCCTTCAGCAGAACCCTTTCCCTGTTTAAATTAATGATGTCATGAATATTAATGAGCCAAACTATTCTAAAGCAATATTAACCCTTCGCTTGCTAATCACGTCAATATACCTACCTGTAAATAGTGAAGACCCAGATGAGACAGCTCCCGCAGGAGCTGTCTCATCAGGGTCTGCACTATTTACAAGTCGATTGTGAAACCAGCGCACTCCGCAGCAGTGATTGCACAGCGAAATACTTGTACACAGTGAAGATATATGTAATTATACGACAGGGCATGGGTAAAGAAGGAGAAATGTATTTTGAAATTCAGCAAGCGAAGGGTTAACCCATTTCCTCAGGCTATTTTTAGAACGCAGCCTCTTTGAATAAATCTACCAAAAACGAACATTTACAAGAGAAAAGGAAAATGTTAGAATTGTGTAATATTGAAACCATTGTGATAAATAGAGCATTAATTTTGCTCTTTAGGGGCAAATGCTCTATTTATCACAATGGTTTCAAGAAATGACAATTACATAGGCGTAGAAAGGCGTATTTATGGAGGAAATGGTTAACAAAGGAATTTTTGACTATGTCATAGATAGTGTGTAGAATCAGGCCTATATATATAATTCCACAAGCAAACATAGTAGATCCTGATCAGACTTACAGGAGCCATCTAATCTGGATCTACTGCTGGCAAATATGTGAAAATACATGTGTAATACATGTAGAGGAAAATAATTATTCTACTACTGGTCTTTGCCTGGGCATGTAGGGTACTCCACTACTGGTCTTACTCATTTGCCTATGTATGTAGGGTACTCTACTACTGGTCTTACTCATTTGCCTAGGTATGTAGGGTACTCCACTACTGGTCTTACTCATTTGCCTAGGTATGTAGGGTACTTTACTACTGGTCTTACTCATTTGCCTAGGTATGTAGGGTACTCCACTACTGGTCTTACTCATTTGCCTATGTATGTAGGGTACTCTACTACTGGTCTTACTCATTTGCCTAGGTATGTAGGGTACTCCACTACTGGTCATACTCATTTGCCTAGGTATATAGGGTACTCTACTACTGGTCTTACTCATTTGCCTAGGTATGTAGGGTACTCTACTACTGGTCTTACTCATTTGCCTAGGTATGTAGGGTACTCCACTACTGGTCTTACTCATTTGCCTAGGTATGTAGGGTATTCTACTACTGGTCTTACTCATTTGCCTAGGTATGTAAGGTACTCTACTACTGGTTTTACTCATTTGCCTAGGTATGTAGGGTACTCCACTACTGGTCTTACTCATTTGCCTAGGTATGTAGGGTATTCTACTACTGGTCTTACTCACTTGCCTAGGTATGTAGGGTACTCTACTACTGGTCTTACTCACTTGCCTAGGTATGTAGGGTACTCTACTACTGGTCTTACTCATTTGCCTGGGTATGTAGGGTACTCTACTACTGGTTTTACTCATTTGCCTAGGTATGTAGGGTACTCTACTACTGGTTTTACTCATTTGCCTAGGTATGTAGGGTACTCCACTACTGGTATTACTCACTTGCCTAGGTATATAGGGTACTCTACTACTGGTCTTACTCATTTGCCTGGGTATGTAAGGTACTCTACTACTGGTTTTACTCATTTGCCTAGGTATGTAGGGTACTCTACTAATGGTTTTACTCATTTGCCTAGGTATGTAGGGTACTCTACTACTGGTTTTTACTCATTTGCCTAGGTATGTAGGGTACTTTACTACTGGTCTTACTCATTTGCCTAGGTATGTAGGGTACTCTACTACTGGTTTTACTCATTTGCTAGGTATGTAGCGTACTCTACTACTGGTTTTGCTCATTTGCCTAGGTATGTAGGGTACTCTACTACTGGTTTTACTCATTTGCTAGGTATGTAGGGTACTCTACTACTGGTTTTACTCATTTGCCTAGGTATGTAGGGTACTCTACTACTGGTTTTACTCATTTGCCTAGGTATGTAGGGTACTCTACTACTGGTTTTACTCATTTGCCTAAGTATGTAGGGTACTCTACTACTGGTTTTACTCATTTGCCTAGGTATGTAGGGTACTCTACTACAGGTTTTACTCATTTGCCTAGGTATGTAGGGTACTCTACTACTGGTTTTACTCATTTGCCTAGGTATGTAGGGTACTCTACTACTGGTTTTTACTCATTTGCCTAGGTATGTAGGGTACTCTACTACTGGTCTTACTCAGTTGCTAGGTATGTAAGGTACTCTACTACTGGTCTTACTGATTTTCTTAGGTATGTAGGGTTATTCTACTACTTGTAAAACTTTCCCTGTTGAATAGTGAATTAAGAATTAATGACATCACAAATATTTAATTCATTACTTGTATTTTAATAATGGCAATATACATGTACATGCCAATGATTCTACAGTTTCTGCATGAGCAAAACATGTCCCATATACTGAACAGTACATTTTGGTTCATGCAAAAACTGTAGAATCAGATCTATATGACAACATATGCAAACACTGTGCAGACCCTGATCAGAGGGCTCCTTCTGGGATCTTTCTCATTGGCAACATCAGTGGTTTCTCTTTCGCAACATCAGTGATTTTTATATACCCATAGTTAACATTTTGTATACTAAGTACATTGTAATTATTGTTGACTGCAGAAGTTGTTGTCAGCTACAAGTAACAATTATCAATTTTCCTTTATTTTTTCTTTACAAATAAAAATCAGTGTCATAAAGATTGGATCCAGATGAGACAATATATTATTTCAGTCTTATCTAGATCCAAACGGTTTGTTTAGGTTAGCACCAATTTGCCACTAGCATGCAAAAAATTCAGCAAAATGCATTCATGACTGATTTACTGTCATAAGCATGAAGTCCGTCCACTCTGAAATTGTAAACAAGGAAAATGCTATCAACCCTTTCCCTGTTAAATATTTATTCAGAATTTAGTCACCATATTAAATCTTTCCCTCATAGGCTATTTGTAGATCCAACCTCTTTGAATTAATATACCGAAAAGGAGCATTAATTAGAGAAAAGGAATTTTTTAGAATTGTGTAGCTCTGAAACCATTGTGATAAATAGAGCATTTACTCCTTAGGAGCAAATGCTCTATTTATCACAATGGTTTCAAAAAGTGACTTTTACAGCGGTGTAGAAAGGCATACTTATGGAGGAAAGGGTTAATATTTAATTTCATGGACAGATTCAATATACATGTGTGTTTTTCACCAGTTGAAACTAAATTTTCCATAAACAAACAGAGCAGGTTCTGACAATTTAAAGGCATGAAAAGGCATTTCATTGAGGGAAAGGATTAATCCTATAATCCCTCATATAAATGCCTATTCATTTCAGTGCATCAATAGAGTTTCACCACCTTTTAATAATTACTAAGAGTACATTCAGTTTGAAGTAATTAAATTTACAGTACTTAGAGGATTCTTTCTGAATAATAACTTAGTCTGAGTAAAACTAAAGCATACATTTGTATTTAGCACATATATACTCTCTTGAACATCCATTCCACTTAAATATACAATGTATTCTAAAAAGTCTCTCTTGTACGCCCATTCCATTTACATACAGGTAAACCACGCTATATTGAGACTTGTTGTTATTTTGTTGTTTACATAACAGCACACAATACAGGTCCAGGCAATATAATTTTAGTAAGTCACCACATATTATGTACTAGGCTTTGGTCTAATGGATATGTACCTGGTCTTGCAAACAGGGGTTTGTGGGTTCGAATCCCAAGCTAGGCAGTTTTCTGTTTTAATAAAAAACTGGTTTGCTATTTGTAATCATCTTCATAATTTTTATTATTTTTCAATTATATGTTAATATTTTGTTATCAATTATTATATGTTATATTAATTTTTTTTTTTTTGTATGGATAGTATTTTAGTAAAAAAATATTGGCCACTGGTCAGAATCGAACTCGAGACCCGCAGGGTGCAAGCCTAGATACATATCCGTTGCACCAATACAACTATGCTGAATAGTTGTGGCTTACTAAGTTATTTAAAAATAAAGAAGCGCCGTGGTCGCTTCGTTTTGTTTACATTAGAGTAGGTCATGTTTTGTTCCAAAATAAGTTGGTCTATCTGTATATTATTGGGAATTAGGACATATTGTTAGATTAAAAGAATCAAGCATGGGTTTTGTTAAAGACGGGGGTTTCTATACCCGAGGTTGGTCTGTTCCAGTCGGAAACGAGCTTTAGCGAGTTTCCGATAGGAACAGACCAACCGAGGGTATAGAACCCCCCGGCTTTAACAAAACCCATGCTTGATCATTTTTCTCGCTGAAATACTCCCGTAAACCAAGTAAATTAACGAATTTTGTGAAGTACTACTTTACATTGCGTAATACGACTTCCATATCTAATAGCAACAAACTGCAGCATAACTTTAGGCGTGACACCAAAATGACGTCATTTGTTATGACAACTACAAACGTTACGTTGGCGTAAAATATAAATGACTGAGTGACTACAAAACAACGTTTCGGTTAATTAAATATGCTTTTAAAGTGTTTATATGATATATAGAATTTCATAGTCGCGCTAATTACTTATATTAATTTCAATTCATAAGGTTGTTGCCTATAGTATAATTCTGTAAGATAGAGTTCCTTCCCTTGTATTAAGTAAAACTTTCATTCAACCAGTAACCATATGTATCTTTAAAGATGTATGTAGCTTTTACTAGATTGTTTTTAATGTGCTTGTATATATGTTACTGTTGAGGGCTTATGGAAGATTGGTTTTATCAAATGAGCTCTCTCGTTAAATAAAGTCTTTATTATTATTATTATTATTATTATTGATTTTACCCAATCGCGCGTATGAATACACTAGTCACGGGATGTTCCAGATAAGGATTTCTAGTACGGCTATTTTTAGTAACTCGGCTTATCTAGCACGGCTGAGAAGCGAGAAAAATTGTTCAATGAATAATATTAATGTAAGAAGTAATCATGAGTTGACCGTTCATATTATTCGGTTGTACAGTGCTCCCTCTCTACAACGACACCCTTTGGGATACGAATATTGTATGTGTTGTTCAGAGGGAGTTGTTATAGGGAGGGAAATCAAACATAATTAGATTGTTTGAAGATCCCCAGATAAGGTGTATTTCGAGAACTAAAACCGTTATGCCTCAACCAAACCCTATGTTGTGACCACTCTTTAGAATCGTCACAAAGTGACGATTCTAAAGAGTGGTCACAACATAGGGTTTGATTGAGGCATAAAGAAAATACGATGGACAAAGGTTGTTTCTGGAGTCTTGTTGTGTCGGAAACAGTGACACGCGTTTTTGTAAGGAGGGAATCGTTATTGAGAGGGCCGTTGTAGGGAGGGAGCACTGTAGTTTTAAAATAACACATAAATATTGAACAACAACAGAAAGTGTAGAATTAGATCTATATTACGTCGTAAGCTAATATATCTAGAGCAGACCCTGATTAGACCGCTCCTACAGGAGTCATCTGATCTGAGTCTACTCTGTTTGTAAAGGTGTAGAAAAGAGAATTTATTAAATAAATGGATAATTAAAGGGGAAGTCCCTACATTTGACGCGTTTCAAAAACACCTAAAATATACAAAACTCATTTGTTTATATTCTGAAAAGTAGTATATCGCAAGAAACCCCATCCAATTACCGTTTATAAAGACAAGACATCCATGTTTTTGAAATCGCCGATCCCGATTTTACTCCCCGATGTTTCAGTTTTATATATTCGGGTTGGGTTTTAGTTTCGTAACTATTCGCTCTAATTATTCGCATTTCTCTGACCACTTCTGAGAAAGCTATTATGTAAACAATGGAGGGATCAGGTGATCATCGGCAAAATGTGGAAAAAAATTAACGGAAAAGGCCGATAACATTGTATTGTAGAACAAAAATTATAAGTATTGATGAAATCGGTTTATTTGTATCACAGGGGCATTTTTCGATATAAGTTCAAATTGGCAACCTTCATAATAATGATTGAGCATAACAAATACCAAGTTTTATGATATTATTGAAAATATGCGTTCATTGTAGGGACTTCCTCTTTAATGCATCCCTCCTGCACGCTGTCGGAGGTGTTTGATCTCGGGAGAACAGCTGGCAAGTTTCTTTTATTCACAGAGTATTAACCCTTCTCTTGCTGAATTTTAAAATACATTTCTCCTTCTTTACCCATGCCCTGTTGTATAATTACACATATCTTCACTGTGTACACGTAAATAGTGCAGACCCTTTACTCCATTAATACGCCTTTCTACACTTTTGCAAACAGAGTAGACCCAGATCAGACGGCTCTGTTTGTCCACAAAATTATACAGATCTGATTCTACAGTTTCTGTCACGGCCAAAAATTAATGTGACCATGTGCTATTATCAGGTGCGGATCCAGGATTTTAGATTTGGTGTGTGTGTGTGTGGGGGGGGGGGTGTTATAGAATTTTTTTTGGAGCGGGGGGGGGGGGGGCGTAGCTTTTTATGTTTGATGACATAACTAAATACTGTGTTTGTAATGCATGTTGAAAAAGAGCGTAATTGGGTAAGGGAAATAAAAAACTCAGATTAAATCATTGTTTTATTGATTTTTAGTAGATCTAGATCTAAAATATTACTAAAAAAAGTTTGTTTGGGCAATTTATGGGAGGGGCGTACGCAGGCTCCGCCCCCTCTAAATCTGCGCCTGATTATAACAAATTAATGCAGTTTAAATATTCATAACGTCATTATGTCTTACATGAATATTCATGAAGGAAATGTTAAGTGGTTGCAATAGAGTAGGGGAACATTATGCCGCAAATTCATACTGTACCTAGTTTGACGAAACCGCTTTTCGTTTACTATGCTATATCAGTTTGACAAAGCGGTAGTTTGACGAAACCGCCTATTTGACTTCCAACTCATGATCACTGGAGAATTGTAAAAAATAATTGTTTGAATATGCCAACCTATTTCGGGGTCGTGTACGTCTATTTTTATATGCTGGGATTTCCCTGTGGCATCTATTTTAAGAACAGAACTTTCGACAGCCTTCCGTTCTAAATATAAGCACAAATATGACTTTCTGTATTATATGATGTTTTGACTGAACTGAGAAGTTTATAGAATAGGTCTGTATAACAGAATGCCTAACATTTGGTGTGGTTAGGTTAATATGGATTGACTGCACGGAATTCAGCTTGCGAAGTATAAGCATGGTGTTTTAAAATAACTACTAGGTTGTAAGAATGACCCCAGGATTTTCATCACATTAGCTGACTGTGTCTTGATTTTGTACATATAGTTTGGCCATGTGTAGAGGCATTGTAAAAAGGCTGTATGCCAGTCTTGGTATTAACTAATGAAAACACAGTTTACTACTAAATACTAGTGGGTCATATGCAAATTACAATGTAACATGAACCTGGTAGTTATAAACCGGGTATCTGAACTCCCCCTTAATCAAATGCTTAACGTAACATCTCAAGTAATTCCTGGTCTCCGGGCACAGTAGTACTACTCCAACAGGGAACCAACCAACACCTGGCAACGAGTCGATATACCTTACGGACAAGTGTCCGATATTAATCTGTCATTCAAATCCTCTACTGTGAGGCTCTATTATTAGCATTACTTATTTATTTTAGCAATCCATATGGGAAACATAGGCATAGGAATGAATCTTTTGTACACGCTAGCCTCATCGAATCCATGTGTGGGATGGGTTAACTGACTACCTTGCGAAGGGACGGGTATACCACGGCTCTTTAAATACGGGAAGGGAGGGGGATTTTGTCATAGGAATAACGGCTGCCGCAAATGCGACTAAACAATAGAGTGTATATAGAAAATTTTCAACATGAAATCACGTAGATAATATTATATATATAGTGCGGACTATTTGATGCACGTACTCATCAAAGGGAACTGTCAGACATCCTTCAAGGAGTGCTCCGAAGAAAACGGAGGAAAATACCAGACAACAACAACAACATAGCTCCTAATTGGTGGAAAACTAGAACAAGAATGAACATAGTCCAAATTATTTAGACGTTTCGCTTGCTCTTTATTCAAAATTATATATCTCTCCAAGCATCAACATATGCCAGAAAATGAAAACTGTAAAATATCAATAATAATGAAGGGAAATGTTGATATTAGCCTATGCGGCGGCTTTCTATGAAGGACTAGAATGAACATAGCTAGCCGCTGAAAAACCTCTTGACCTACTCGCCCATAATCCAAAATACAGGGTCATGATGGCCCCACAAGGCTCACCTGAGACTATAAGTCATGCTCTGTTGTGCATATACAATATCGGGCAAAGTGTTTAACCCTTTACTCCATGAATATTTATGTAAAACATAATGACATCATAAATATTAATTAGATTAATTGATATAATAGCACGTGGACATGGGAAAGTTTGGCCATGGTAGAAACAATAGAATTATATCTATATCATATTATTTGCAAAAAGAGCAGACCCTGATCAGATAGCTCCTTTAGGAGCCATCTGATCCAGGTCTACTCTGTTTGCAAATGGGTGAAAAGGCATTTATATGAAGGAAGGGGTTAAAATACAGTAACAAAGCTTACTGCCTGGCAGTCATGGTTTTTACAGAAATTTAGCAAAGGGTCATCTATCTATCTATCTATCTATAATGCCGGACTCCACTTGTCGTGTATTATCGGCAAAGAATATTCCTACAAAATTATCCCCTACATTTACATACAGAAATATAGCTTCATCCAATTTAACGGTTTTCTCGTTACTGAACATGTTGTTTATGTAGACAGTTTTCGGATGTCGTAAAATGGGGAATTCCCATATAAATATTATAATTATAATCCCAATCCCTTTCGGCTACTAGTTATTTTGGACCCAATCCGTTTTGGCATTGGTTATTTCTGCCTTGGTCGTTTCGGCCTTATCAGTCTTTTTATGCACGTTGAGAATTAAATCCAATCAATTCTCATTCAAAGGTATAAATGGCAATTGTGATATGATTAAAAGGAAAGTGACAATATGCTATGTCTATTTATAGCTGATTGATTGTTGATTAGATGATAAATGATTATGATAGTCAAGTACGGGAACGATGTAAGTAAGTATCCTGTTTGGTTTGAATGAAAAAGTTGTGGAAATTATACAATCAAGGCATGAAATTAAAACAAAACTTCATTCATTTTAAAATTGTAATTTATTGTGAGAAAAAAATGAGAAAACACACTTACCAAGGAATAAATATACAGAACAAACAGTGTTGCAGCCATGACGCGTGAATCACACAATCCCCCCCCCCCCACACACACACACCTTTTTTCTAAAACAAACCCCCCCCCCCCTTTTTTTCACTGGAGGGGGATGCCTAAGCACACGCTAAAGTTTCAATATTACTTTACTAAAATATACCCTCCGTCAGGCTGTCAAAATATAGCTATATATTCATGAACACTGTAACTTGGTGTTAGGAACTTCATATTTTGTTCAACTTTCAACTTTTTTTCTGCCAAAAATCGTTACCGATTACTTGAGGCAGGCACTTGTCAGGAGACAGGTTGTTAGTCTGCAAGATGTTACATGCATTGTTAAGAAAGTAAAAATGCTGAAATTTTCAGTGCAGAGCAACCAAAATGGTAACAGGACTAAAAGATAAGACATATGAGGATAGTCTCAGAACTTGACGAGATCGGGCAGATATTATACAACTTTTTAAAATCATGCAGGAGTATGACAATTACATTTCCTAAAGAAAACATGAACATGGCATCTAATGTCTGTAGAGCCTGAGGACACAATTTTAAACTAAGCAAAATTCATACACATGGCAGGTTAGGTCAGAATAGATTCTCAAATTGAGCAGTAAACACATGAAATGCCTTATCCAGCGGGTGCTACTAAACAGAGTCTGGTAGAGTCCGGTAGAGTCTGGAAGAGTCCGGTAGAGTCTGGAGGCTTTTTAAGAAGATTAAGTGCATTTTCAAGATTATAATGCTGTTATATAACATTATTTAGTATGTTTGCAGCTATAGTAATTAATATCCATTTAAAAATGAGCGTATAATAGCTTGAAAACACCCGGTAAATGTTACCCTGTGACACGGTAATGGCCGACCTACGTCGGATAGAGTCTGGTCAGGTATTAGAAGCCCTATTAGTACAAGAATACCCTGAATTTTATCAGAAAACATTCTACATACATTAATAAGTGATTTCATCATAAATTCAAAAGCAGTATGCACTTGATATGTTTTATATGACAGATTTTATTTAGTCTTGTTGTGTGCATATGCGAATATCTTGCACATATAGTGTTTAGCCCTAAAATGACTGTTTCTGTAGCCCGAAAAGGGTTTTCCGTTTTCATCTCCAGACTACACTACCCTCCGACATTTCGCCAGACTGCAGCCTGAAAAAAGCGAAATAATAATCACTTATTAATACAAGCAGAATGTTTTCTGATAAAATTCAGGGTATTCTAATACTAATAAGGCTTCCAATACTTGACCAGACACTACCCGACTTACGTCGGCCATTACCGTGTCACCGGGATAATATTTGCCGGTGTTTTCAAGCTATTATAGGCTATTTCGTTAAGGATATTAAC
This sequence comes from Azorinus chamasolen, assembly GCA_963576725.1. Lineage (NCBI taxonomy): Eukaryota > Metazoa > Mollusca > Bivalvia > Cardiida > Solecurtidae > Azorinus > Azorinus chamasolen. Next base: position 33,114,154 of record OY755246.1, on the reverse strand, counting down.
TGTTACAACTGCAAACATACTAAATAATGGTATTTATCAGCATTATAATCATGACAATGCACCTAATTGCCTTAAAAAGCCCCCAGACTCTACCGGACTCTACCAGACTCTACCGGACTCAACCAGACTCTGTTTAGTATCACCGTTATCCAGCAACACAGTGGAGTCCGGATCTGTCAACATTTTCAATAGCAATTTAAACCTTGAGTGGAAATTAAAACCAAATAAATTTGAGATCTGCTCGATCGTTGGCTATCAACAATTTCATCCAGCCCGTGCATGACACATGCGTGTATATCAAGTTACTTTTATAGGAAATCACTATTAAACTGTACAATGTCAAAGGTTTTTTTTTAAAAAATATCTAATTAGTTCTTCATTTTACCTATTACAAAAATGTGCATGAAAGCGCGTATATCTATATTGATATGAAGATAACACATTGAATACATGTACACTTTAAAGCATATAGAATTTAGTTTTGTTTGTGCAGAGTCTGTAATTACTTAAAGAACGGTATTTACCTAGCATAGATCAACGCATTAATCGACTTTTGTGTATCATCATTAGTGATATCATTACCTGAATCTACATGTATTGTAAAACAATATAAAGTTAGCAATCTCAACCTACTTCCACGATCCAAAGCACAAGGTGATAGAGCCGTAGCAATATCCTTCAGTAAGTAGCTTTATATCACAGTGAGCCAACAACCAGAGCCCCGGTGCTGTGGTTGGGGAAAGTAATTAATACTATTAATGCCACTACTCTAATATACTCTATCTCTCTCTCATGTTGACTCAGGAAGAAGCTGTAGAATCAGATCTATATTACACCATAAGCAAACAGAGCAGACCCTATTTGTGAATGTTTACATAACATTACCAATGCATTGCACGTTTTGTTGCATCTAAAATCAAGATGTTGCCAGGCGACGTGGTACTATCATGTTGTAGACCTTTGAAGTATGCATGTGTTTAGTTGGTCAATAATTAAATACTAATAAAGCATGTATGTTTTCATTATCCAACTTAACACTTTGGTCTCGTCATAACACTGGTATCTGTTGACTTAATGAAAGATATTTGTTCTGTTGATATTTAAAGAGACTTATAGGATATGAACATTGCTTTGATATAAATGACATAATGACTTTAGTGGTTCTGATCAGGATTTTAAACTTCACAAATCATTTATTGTTTGGCACAATAAAGGCTGCATTGTAGCACGCGTGTTTAATTTCACAAACCCCGTCTGTGATTGCTGTCGATATTTATTGTATTTTCATCCCGTTCCAAATGCTGATGGCGGTAAATAGCCTTACAAGCTCGTTTTACTGACGTGCATATGCTATACGCTCGTATAATTTTGCTGTATCAATCCATCTGCTGCACCGCTGCTACACAAAATAGACTGATTTCATCATCATTCGTGAATTTGTCAATCTGCTATATTATAATAAGCTAATGTTTTAGCTATTGCTTAAATGTGGAATATATTGTACCTGTTCACTGTCTGAAGTCAGACATCCTACTTACTCACTACATGGAAGTTTGTAACACTTGGCATGGATGTTCCTTTGCAGCTATTATTCTGTCTTTCTGTATAAATATGTACAAGAAAATCATTGATGCAAAACATCAAAAGGCGCGTATTACTGAATAATAATCAAACCTATTTTACATGTATATAATATTTAAGTAATGTCAACAAAATGTCTTAATGTTTTAGATCTACTCATATGGCCTTAGTAACGCAACAAAATTCTTCAGTTTCATCACAAAGGGCCCTTGAAACGGCAGCCGTGTTAGTCGGGTGGCCCTAGTTATACAATAACCCTTTCAGTCTCACACTAGACCCCTTATCCCCTTTCAGGTTAAATATTCATGTAAGAAATAATGACATCATGAATATTTATCAGTCCACTTTTTATAATGGCATAAGCACACATATATCCAATTTCTAATATGAACAATTTCTTAAGTTCAAAGCTTATTGCAGGCCTAGAGTAATGCTGAAAACTCCTGTAGGTATTTTAGACATGCTAGTATTGTTTTCATAACAACTCCGTACTGTAACTGTAGCCTTGACACTTTGAACCTAGAGTAACTGGTCATCTCAACAAGATCCAAATTGCCTGACGTACAGTAACAGTGATTGTTCATGTAAGTGACATTATGACGATTAACAAGTATCATTTTCATAATGAAATTTGAACACTGGAAGCTTTCACCATGGCAGAAACTTTTGCATCAGATCTATATTAGTTCATAAGTAAACAGAGCAGATTCAGCAGGAGCCATCTATTTTTAGTTTACTCTAGGTTTACCCTGTTTGCAAAGGTGTATCTATGAAGTAAAGGGTTATGCCTGGGTCTTAAATCATGCTCTAGCATAAAATAGGTGTATATATTAATTAAAATAATAAAAACTAATAAACCGCAGTTCTGCATTCAATTACATTACTTAAGAGCTCCTTTCGCGGGATTTAGTACTGTGGCGAAAGCAGCAAGTAATCCGTTTTCCCGGTAAATCATGTAAATGTCATCAATATATTAATTATGTGTTCATATATCCAGGCTTATATCAGTATATTAATGCCAAATATATTTAAAATATATGTTCATATCATTTATAATAACTAGTCAGTAGCCTGCTTTCGCCTCATTTCGCCAAATATCCTCCTTCCGTGTTTTAGTCATACTCGGTTTCGCAACATTTTAGACATTTCCTCGGTGGTTATCGTTAATGATCTTGCCATTGCGGTATTACATTTTGTATTAGCCCCGACCATAGGAGAAATAATTTTTCTAATATTTTCATTTCCAAAATACAAACAATCATACAGTGGAAACAGATCAGTCGACCTGTTTCCAACTATATTGAATGTATTATTCCAAACATACTGTTTTTACACTCATAACCCACGAATTGCAGTTCAACTGTATTCTCACAAGTCTTGATAAATCAGCCCTCCTACCAGTGAAATTCCACCGAAATAATTACATATAGACGCGGGGACTTTATGTCCCCGCGCCGATCAATTCTGTCTGTGGAATTAGCCATTGCCAACAAAGTACCGTACCGGGGATCGGTTATTTGCCGAAAATATTAATTTGAATTATTACTGTTGTAACCGACACTTTGTACTAACTAATATTGCTTTTCGAACATTTATTGGATCCAGATCATCTAACAAGAAGTAAGACTCATATTATAACTTGTTCCGTGCGTATGACCTTTTCACCTTTTGCTAATAATCGGTATATAATTATCAACCCCTGTAATAATGGGCTGCAAATTCCAGGTGGTGATCAGGGGCTGCACTGGTCGTCTAATCTGGGACATTTTGATCTGGAAAACAACACAACAGGACAATTTATTCTTGTTACAAACGTTCTGTATAGTTCTGTCATGTTATCACTATCTGTACCATAGGTGCGAACTACAATCACTATATAATTGCTCTCTATGCGAAATCTCCAATTGGTTTACTGTATATATGTAATTGTAGGCGATTTCTTTACTAGGCAATTTCCACTGTATGGTACCACTGTACGCTGACAATAATCGGGGTTTTCAATATGACGGACGTGTAATGTTGACGAGGTAAGTGTCCTTTGTTTTAGGTCTAAACTTTTTTAATACGGCATTTCCTACACTAAATTTTATTTGAAATGAAAGAACTTAACACCCCAAATCAACGACTACTAATCGTTTTTGGTACAATCACAGCGTCTTCCTAAAATCTGTAGGCAAACACGGCGTGCTGAGAATTTGAAAAATGAAGCGAGAGAAATGAACAAAACTGACGATTATTCTGCTTAAATGAATGCATCGATAAAAGTATGTGTCCACAAGTACGGAGTCTGTCCAGCTTCTCATGCATTTCCAATATTTACTCATCAAAAACCGTTTTAGTAGATGTTTGAAAGGTTTTAAAATTTACATGATGTACGCCACGGTGTACAACGTAAACAAAGCAATGTACGCCACGGAGAAAACGGTTTATGTACGCCACGGTGATATGGATCTAGCAAAAAAGCTGTACGCCATGGTGCCACTCCCTTCTGTAGATATTATGTTACTGGCATTTGTACGTTACGTATAGTCACCTGAATTTCTCCAGCACCCGAGACTTCAAATGCATGGATCTGTTTACATTTATAATAAACAAATATTTTACTACATTCAGACAAATATATTTATAAAACTGTATTTGAAGATAATTAATACTGATCCTGTTGTTTATACTTTGTCTACATATTGTTTCTTACTACATGTACATTATACTCATACTGTTTCATACTGTTGAAGTGTATTACTTCTAGTTATATTAGATCTATCACCAGTTACTATTAAAACCAATTGTTAAATTTTCACTACCATAACAATTTCGTTTGTCTAAATTCTTTAAATCCCAATCTAATATGACCCCAGGAATTGCGACACGTTCGCAGACTGTATATATGGATTTTACATAGTTTGGCCATGTGTAGAGGCATTATAAAAAGGCTGTATGCCAGTCAATGTATTAACTAATGAAAATACAGTTTACTGCCAAATACTAGTAGGTCATATGCAAATTACAACGTAACATAGTTTCTGATTGGTGGAAAACTATAACAAGAATGAAAATAGACAGCTAGCCGCTGAAAAAGTATGTTATGTGACTACCTTTACTAAGCGGTTGGATCCAGATGGGATGTCAAATAACACAGATGCTCACGAGCATCAAAACTGTGTGAAACTCCGATCAAATCTTGGACAAAAAAATCAGATGGATATAAGAAAAGTATAAATATGAGTCATGCAGGAAACACAACATACAGAACAAACAGCCGCCCGAACAGCAACACTTGACAACACAAAACTGTTTACAGATACCAGTTGTTTTTGGCAAAGTAAGGGTTAAATATTTTCTCAATTCTGAAAATAGATCTACATACAGTTCATTTTAGCAGCGGTTGGCAGGTACTTATTTCATTTTGAGAGCATTTGATTTTTCTTTCTTTCCTGATGAAGAGAGTCTCCGGAGATGTATATCCATATGTACGAATACTAACATCATGAGGACCCCGACACTAACATCACGAGGACATACTAGGCTGTGTGTTCAAATATCACTCCTTTACTAACCTTCACTATCTAAAGCCACTACATCGCTTGAACTTGGAGAGAAACTTGGGTAAATCATTTTGGATAACATCCCTTCATTACCTATGCACTTTAAAGAAATGTAAGAACTATAAACATTTATCTAATATTGGTTTGATTTGTATTATTCTTATTAAATTTCCTATAGTTTAAACTCTTGCTGTATATATTGGGCAGCTGTTATGCTTGGTTAGTTTTTCCCTAAACACAAATCAATGTAGTCTCCTGCGTTGTGTAATTGTTATGTACAAATACCTCAACATCATGAGGACTGACACTAACAACATGAGGACTTACTAGATTGTGTGCAGTCCTGCACGGTTTATTTCCACTGCTCTTATAAAACCTAGAACTGTGTTTAAGCCCCCAGTGGTGATTTTGCTACTGACCGTGCCAAGGCGGTTCTCTCTTTGTCACCCTTACATTTGTTTGTCTTGTGTCTTTGTGCTTGTGTTTTGTTCATGTTTGTCTCTGGTCCTTGTGTATTTGTTGGTGTTTTCTGTGTTCTTCTCGTGTGTTTGTGTGTGTTTGGTTGTGATATGCTGTCTGTTGGTGTGTTGGTGGTGATTGCGTCTTGTGTGTGGCTTTCTACTGTGTGTGTGTGTGTATGAGTATAAATTGCTATGCTTTCTGTAGGTGTTTTGATGATGGTGGCTTCCTGCTTGAATTTACTACTTTTTCATTGTAAAACACGATGTCCCGCTGCTTGCTTAACCATAAATACAAACATTTTACTAGTCTATAGTTGAGTTCAATGCAAAAACGTAACCAGGTCAAAGAGGTCGGATACTTACTTTGCATATTGAGCAGCTGTTATGCGTGGTTATTTGTTTTCCTTAACACAAATCAATGACGTATCCCGAGTTGTATAATTTATGTGTACACAGACTCCAATATCATGATAACTGGCATTAACATCACGAGGACTTACTAGACTGCGTTTTAAGTGCAGTCCTGAACTGGAGTGAGTTCGTCTAATATCACTTCTATTTAAGAAACAAAACCTACCTATCTGTTTCAAATATTACTCCGTTACTAACCTTCACTGTTTTTGGTCACAGCAGTACTTGAGCTTTGAGAGGGACTTGAGTCAAGCATTGTGGATAGCATCCATTCATTACCTATGGCCTTGAAAGCAAAAATAGAATCATAAACATTTATCTATTATTTGTCTGGTTCGTTGTAATTCGTACTTTTAACATAGACGCTGTATATCTTCAACTTTGAACACATGTCATAAAAAGGAAAATTCGGTTGACAGATAAGGAAGCCCCGATGCATGATTGACCAAATCAGCAACCATTTTATTAGATAATAACTGAGTTTAACACAAAAATTTAACCAATATCACAAATGGCATGGTCAAAGTTTAAGGTCACCAAAGTGCAATGCAACATGCTGTACTCACTAGGGTGCATAAACATATACAACTGTGTGACCCTAGCTGCAGTAATTATTCATAACCGAGTTAAACATAAAAACTTAATTTCGGACGTACGTACGGACGGACGGTCGTACGGACAAGGATAAGATAATTTCATGGCCGAGTATACAAACTAAATGTAAAAATGTATAGCCATCTATAAAGTGATTGAGCTTTTTGAAATAGTTCCTATATATGTTTAGCTCAGTGACTGAAAACACATGTTTTGAAATGTATTAGATTTAAAAATTTAAACACTTACTGTGCATATTGAGCATATGTTAAGCGTAGTTATTTGTTTTTTCTAAATACAAATTAAGTTAGTCTCCTGAGTTGTAAAATTCATATGTACAAAAACTCCAACATCACGATGACTGACATCATGAGGACTTACAAGACTGTGTGTTCAGTACAGTCCTACACTGAAATGATTACTTCTAATGACACTTCCGTTTAATAAACAAAATTTATGAATATCCCTTCTTTACTAAAATTCACTGTCTTGGGTCACAATGGCACTTGAACTTGAAGAGGGAATTGGGTCAAGCAGTGTGGATAGCATCCCTTTATTACCTATACAGTTTAAAGAAACAGCAGAAAACAAATATTTAGCTATTATTGGCCTGGTTTGTGGTAATCCGTATTTTTAACATCGATGCCGCATAATGTTACATTTGAAGATGTCTCTTCTAAACACTAGAAATGGTTTTGTAAAACTAGTTAATAAAATACATATGCACTGCACCATGCTTAACCATATATGGAAACATTTATTTGTTCATGATTGAGTACACCTAAAAATCTTAACTAGGTCACAATGGTCAAACTACCAATTTTCAATGCAACATGCTGTACTCATTAAGGTACATAAGCATATGAAGATGGTGACCCTAACTACAGTACTTGGGTCGCAACCCAGTTCAATGCAAAAACGTAACCTTCGGACTAATCATGGACGGACGGACAAGGCTACAAGCAAACTATGCTCCGCAAAATTTCGTGACTAGGCATAAAACCCGCACAGAAACGCCACTCGAGTGTTATACCCACATACGAATGTATCGAGCTTTGAAAAAGTTCTTATATAAGTTGTTTTACCTCAGATACTAAGTATACACGTTTTGATTTTATTAGGATTTTTAAAGGTATAACACTTACTGTGCATATTGAGCAGCTATAATATTTGGTTATTTATGTTCCTAAACGCAAGTTAAGTTAGTTTCTAGAGTTGTAAAATTCATAAACATCATGAGGACTGACACTAACATCTTGAGGACTTACTACACCGTGTGTTAGTGCAGTCCTATACTATGTACAATGAGTACGTCTAATGTCACTTCCGTTTAACAAACAAAACCTACGAGTATGATTTAAATACCACGCCTTTACTAACTTTTACTCTCTTGGACCATCGTATCACTTGAATTTGGATGACTTGGTCTAAACATTGTTGATATAATCCCTTCATTACCTATATAGTTTAAATACACAATAGAAAGATAAACATTGATTTAATATTAGCCTGGTTTGATGTGATCCGTATTTGTATTTTTACATAGACGCTGTACATTGTCAGACATGTCATAAATACTAGAAAAAAATACATTTGTAAACACGGATATCCCGCTGGATGCTTGACCATAAATGTAATTATTTGATAAATTCATACCCTTGTGGTGGGGCATTAACGCCATTATGTTTATAAAAGAATCATCACTCGAGTGTGTATCCATCTATAAATGTTTGGAGCGTTTTGAATTTAGTTCTCATATCTGCTCGACTCAGTATCTCACAGCAAATTAGTTTCCCGAGTTGTATAACTCGTATGTACAACGATTCTAACATCATGGGGACTGACACTAACATCATGAGGACTTTCTTAACTGTATGTTCAGTGCAGTCCTATACTGGAATTATTACTTCTTATGTCACTTCTATTTAACAAACACACATATGAATCTGTTTCAAATATCACTCCTTTACTGACCTTAACTGCATTGGGTCACCACAGCACCTGTACTTGGAGAGGGACTTGGGTCACGCTTTGTCGATAACATCCCTTCAATAGCAATACATGTAAAATGGATATAAACATTTATATACTATTTGTCGTGTTGGCTTTATGTTGTATTTTTAGGGTTTCGGCTTTTGCCGAAATCCTTATAAAATGGATTGCGACTCAAACTATGGCGGAAAACCCTATTGCACGAGCTCTACCTAGCGGGAATCCCCCTAAGAGAATACGCGCATGTGCAGTGCATGGCTTACAATCCGGTTCCGGAATCTTACCAAATATTTATAATGAGATATGGAAGTTGGATCCATTAGCAAACAGAGCAGACCCTGATCATATGGGAGCGAGCTGTCTTATCTAGGTCGAATCTGTTTGCAGAGGCATGAAAACAAGTTTATATGAGGGAAATAAAGGGTTAAATAGACTTCTTCTGTTCTTCACATCAAAAGCTACAGTATAAAGGTTAGAGCACTGGTGGTCAGTAGTGCAGGGCAACTGTTACATCATGCTTAAATCTCTCGAGGTCATACGCTTAACTCTTTGCACGCTAGCGGCGAAACTGTGATTACCTTTGCAAACAGTTTGGATCCAGATGAGAGGCCACATATTTCTGCGTCTCATCAGGATCCAAACTGTTTGTCATCTTGATCATATTTTTGCATAAAATGAAAGAAAGTTTATTGAAGAATTGAAGCAGACGGCAATTGTTGCAAACGAAAAATCACTCAGCATTGTAAGGATTATGCAAGCTGTAGAGTTCTGTAATCTTGATCTTGATCTTGATCTTGATCTTTTACAGTGACACGTCTTTCGACAATTGTACACCGCGCATGCGTCGTAAGATTTTACATATCTGTTTTTTTTATTATGTTAATAAAAGATACTGTGGAATCTTTTTTGAAGTTGAAGGAAATGCTTTCCATGAGACCTTTGTCTAGGTTATCCCAATCTCTCACAGTTCTAGGAAAAAAACTAAATTTATAACTGTTTGTCCGAGCGTAAATATGATTGTAATGATATTTATGCATGTTTTTAGTTACCCGTTTTGGGGATGATAGATTTCCTGTCGGAATTTCTGCCTGTCCATTCAAGCCTTTGAAAAACAAGATTATTCTACTTCTCTTTCTCCTTTCCATTAGCGGTTCTAATCCAAGTTCATTGAGAAGACCAGTCATAATTCCTGGTTCATAAACATAATTTGAAGTGATAAATCTTACTGACTTCTAAGAAGACCTAATATCGTCTGCTTCAGGTTTGTCATCATTTGAATTTCTAAAAGATCAGTTTTAGGCATTTTGACCTAAGGCAAAATTGTCACAAGTTGCAAACAGTTTAGACTTAGGTCAAACAGTTACTTGGTATTAGATCTGAATCCAAACAGGGTGAAGGTTGTGACGGTGAACAAGTGTTCTAAGTTAAAAGCTTTATCTCAAAGGGTTATATAAATAAATGGACTTTAACAAAGCATTAACCAAAAATTCTAAGTTAAAAAAGGACATAATTCAGTCAAAATGCTTGACAGAGTTATTTACTCTTGCCTACAGGTGAAGGTTGTGACGGTGAACAAGTGTTCCAAGTTTCAAAGCTTTATCACAAAGTGTTATGTAAATAAGTGGACTTGTTCCACATAAATTGAGGTTAACATTTTTGCTTAACGCAAATGCTAAACGCAAATTTTAAGTCCAATTAAGCGACCTTGACCTTGGATAAATGAGCCGGGACTTGGCAGGCTACTGTAGCATGTCTAGATAAACATTTTGGTTAAATTTGGGAAGGATCCACAAAGCGGAACTTCAGTTAGAGATGTTACAGACAGACATACCGGTTAACATGTTTGCTAAACGCAAATTCTAAGTCCAATTGTGTGACCTTGACCTTGGATAAACAAATCGGGACTTGGCAGGCTACTGTAGCATGTCTAGATAAACATTGTGACTAAATTTGAGAAGGATCCACCAAGTGGAACTTGAGTTAGAGATGTTACAGACGGACAGACAACCAGACGGACAGACAGCGCCATTCCATAATACGTCCCGTTTTTTCAAACGGGCGTATAAAAATCATTAACAGCAAAAAGGCAGAAAGGCAAACAAAATGAGACAAAGCACTTTCTTATCTTTTAATTTATATACATTTTATCATTTATTGATTTACGTGTCAGGCGTATAGTATCTTATAGTGTCGTATAGTATCTTATAGTAATGTATGTAATTTATTTCTTATTCATATCATTTATTTCTATGACGCCGGTTACTGATCAGGGTCTGTAGTGTTTACTACAACACTAACTGCTTTTTGCATGTATGACTATAATTTTTTTTAATTATATCATTTATTGATATACTTGTTACATGTATGATGCTGCAAATAGCGAAGACCCTGGCCAGTTGTGGTAACTGATCGGGGTATGTATTGTTTGCAGCACAGACTCACAAACTGGCCCTGAACAGACTCACACTCGCAGTCTCCTCAGGAAAAAGTAAGAAAATACAATGCAATCACACGCAAAGACAAAGTATAGGCATGAATAAACTATTCTGTGAACTTCAGGGTCTTTTCTGTTTGCAAAAGCATAGATAGGCTTATTTTTGCTCAAACCAATTGTACCCGATATGGAACCCTGAAATCGTCTTCACTATATAATATAAAGTGAAACAATATTATGTGTCTAACAACCCATATACCAATAGGAGGTTTTACTTCAAAATTTCACCCATGATAATCTGTCAACCTTGATGTGAAGATTTTCTTAAAGAATGTAATTTATGCTCTGATCATTTTACCAGAGTTATGGGACTCTGAAATTTTCTTCACTGTATAACACATAGCCAAAAGTGCTTGATATAGAGGCACTATTGTTAGCGGGAGGGGTGCATCAGTGACTTGGAAACAATTTTCTAGTTAATTTTATTTTCCCTGTTGTATCCTGCCATGCTAAGTTAAATATATATTTGTTACTTTATAATTTGTCATATTGTTAATATCACCCCACAGTATATTTGGCAATTATTTGTAGAGTATTTAGAATCACAAGGAAATATATGTTTAAAATTGGTGGAAGTGTATATATGGATAAGTGAATGATGCATGCTAATTACTGTTATGGTCCACCAGATAGTAGCAGAAGTATGACCCTTACTTTCAAATGATGGAGTGATGGCTCTATACTACATTAAACATCAATGTTGGTTCTATTGGCACAAAGTGGCAAGTTGAGCTATTGGAATCGTCCTGTGTTTGACATGTTCATAAAACAATTCTTTAAATGTCTTCCAAACTACTGACATGATTTTCAGAAAAGTCCACAGCAAACAATCAATATAATATATATTATGTCCGAAACCTTCAGTACTGTCAGTACTTTGATTAACATTGACGCTGTATATCTTCAACTTTATATATATTAAACACTAGATGCGAGTTTGTAAACTACGTCAAAAAGGTCAATGGTCAAGGTCAAATGTCAAGATTACCAATTTTCAATGCACTATGCTGTACTCATTAAGGTACATAAGCATATGAAGGTACGTGACCCTCATTGTAGTACTTGGGTCATAACCCAGTACAATGCAAAAACTAAACATTCGGACTACGCACAGACAGACGGACAAGGGTTACAGTATATGCCCCGCAACACTTCGTGACGAGGCATAATACCCATACAGAAACATCACTCGAGTATGAATGTATTGAGCCTTTTGAAAAAAGTTCTTATAAAAGTTGTTTTACCTCAGAGACTAAATATAAATGATTTGATATTTATTAGGATTTTTAAAAGTTTAAACACTTACTGTGCATATTAAGCAGCTGTTATATGTGGTTATTTGGTTTCCTAAACAAAAATCAAATTAGTCATCTGGGTTGCATAATTCATACATACAAACATTCTGAGGACTGATACTAACATCATCAAGACTGTGTGTTCCATGGGCTCTTCCATAAAATGATTACTTCTGATATCACTTCTACTTAGTAACCTTTTAGCGTGCTGCGGTCGCATATATGCATCAATGGTGATAACCCCGCATATATGCATCAATGGTGATAACCCCGCATATATGCATCAATGGTGATAACCCCGCATATATGCATCAATGGTGATAACCTTTGCAAACAGCTATGATTCTGATGAGACACCGAGTAACTCGGCGACTCGGCGTTTCATCAGAATCCAAGCAGTTTGACACTTTGATTATATTATACAAAGAAATGGCAGAAAAATACGACAAATGGTCGAAGAAAATTTACGCAGCATACAGAGGGTTAATTAACAATAAAAACCTATGAGTATGTTTTAAATATCACTCATATATTTACCTTCACTGTCCTGGGTCACCATAGTACTTGAATTTGAAGATAGACTCCGGTCAAGCAGTGTGGGTTGACTGTGATTCATATTTGTAGCATAGATGCTGTATATCTTCAAATTTGATCATATGTATGATAAGCACAAGAAGAAAGTTCGTAAAGTACGTATGCCCAACAGCATGGTTGGCAATTTATGGAAACATTTTATTATTCCACAACTGATTTAAACTAAAAATCATAACTAAGTCAAAATGGTCAAGAATCAAATGTCAAGGTCACCAAACTGCAATGCAATGCAAAATGCTGTACTCATTAAGGTGTATATGCACATGCACTTGTGTAACCATAGCTGCAGTACTTGGTTCATAACCGAGTTCAACGCTTAAACCGTACATTCGGACTACGCACGGACGGACGCGCGGGCAAGGGTTACACTTACGCTGAACGCATATTTGATTGTTGTAAAAATTGGTTATAACAGCAAATTCAAATTTTGCAACATGTTAGATCATATTTTGAATGTATATGCATATATTATGTCCACAGTTTGACGAAAAGGAAGTGTAAACTATCTTTTAAGCCGTCCATAAATGCTACAATGATGTCGATTGTTCTCTTCTGGCATTGTCAATTGGAGTACAACATTTCATAACTCAGAAGAATATGCTTACTTTCTTGGAATGTTCGACTATTGCAAAGTGTTCACAGTATTAGGTAAGCTGAAGAAGACTTGCGATAAAGTCGAACATTCCAAGAAAGTAAGCACATTCTTCTGAGATATGATTTTTTACATTCCAATTCCATAAATGCTGGATGTATGTTTGTGGTCTCTATAATTAACTTCTGCTTTAAATTCACATCACACGAAATCTGACTAGAAAGGTTTCATCGTCGAAATATTTCCAGGGAATCTATACAATCCATTATTGTAAACACTGCATATAAAGCAACTGACAAAATTTAGCAATGCTTAAGTAGGACATAAATAGATTTTTACAGCAGATGGCTGCTACGTGTACATGCAGTACAAAAGTAATGCAGAAAACTCATTAAGGGTATATCTGTACGAATGAGCATTATATACAATGTATTACCATTATTCTGCATTAAGCTGGCTTAAAAACCGACAATGAGACATATTTTGAGTGTCGCTGAGAAGAGTGAGTACTGTACATAAGCTTAGTAGGTATATGTAGCTGGTTAAGAAACATCGGTCGTTATAAGAAATCACATGCGTGACGGACCACCTCTGCAATCCAGCAAGGATTAAAATGTTTATGTGACAGACTAAAGAATATACCTTTATTCATTCTTTTCAAGAATGTACATTTTTCACAGTCATTGTATGGATGCCTTGCCGCTAAATCTGGTTTTAACAAGTTGAATAAACGGTCAATTCTCCCTTAGTTTATATTCAGTTTGTCTACGTTAGTGTACTGCTTAAAGCAGACTGAATCTAATGCGAAAAGCTCCATCTTAATTTTTTCTGATATACTTTCAGCCTGTGTAAGTTCATTTTAACAGTTCTGCCTAAACGAACTACTTATTCGCGTTCAATGTGTAAATATAAATACAAATACAAATATTTTATTCAGCATTAAGCAAAACACGTTGCTTTTAGCCATCAGAAAACATCTGCACATAGTGAAAATACATGAAAAGTAATGCATGTACAATGAACAAGGTAAATAAGTCAAAATGTTTAGGAAGAGTTGCCGTTATTGTGAAGAACGTATTCTATGTTATTCAAATTAAATTGTTCTCTTAATTTCATACATTAACAGATAAATTATACTTGATTTCATGAAATAGCTTATTACTTATGTAGATTTTTTGTGAATCTAATTATTCAGGCAATATTATAATTCAACGTATAAATTATTGGAAGTTAAAAGTTTCATCAATTAACAACACATATGAGAATGAAGTCTTAAATACAATTATTCTGAAACGGTAATTTCATCAAAAAATTACAGGCCAACTTTTATAATTACATATACATTTATATCTTATTTCTGACTATTGCATATGAAATCAAATTAATTTTCTAGTGTCCTTCTGAGTTTATTAGCAAAATACAAGTATTTACTTAATCTCAGAATGTCCTTTTTATTGTTTGATGACATCAGTGTATCAAATTTATTTAACGTAGGCCAACTATTGTAGTATGGTGTTAGGTATTTTTTTCGTAAATCAGTGTACAGTGGACAAACTAGCAGAAAGTGATATTCGTTTTCTATTGAGTTCATATTACAAAATTTACAAAGTCTTTCATTCCTTGGTGTACTGTTATATCTCCCTCTTTCAATCATTAATTGATGCGATGATAATCGAAATTGGCTTAGCGAATATCTAAATTTTCTATCGTATATTATATCAAGGTATTTTTCATTTTCGAATGTATGCTTATAGCGGGAGTACAAATGAAGTCTTTGAGAGTTATTTATATTAGTATACCAAGATTGTTTATATTGATCTAATATCCGTTGTTTTATACATGTATTATGAAAAGAAATATCAACGTCAGATTGATTCAACCATAAATCTGACAGGCCTAGTTCATCTAAGGCAGTTTTTATAAGGTAAGCCCAATTTTCATCACCGTAAGTTATATTAAGGTTTGCGTCATTTTTTAATGATTCATATATTCTCTTGATTATAGAGTTGTCATTAGTGTTTATTATTTTCATCCAGTATTTAAAAACATTGAGTTTTCTTTGTATCCTTAGTGGTATGCGTGCTAATTCGCCGTAAAGTCCATCTAAGTTTGTAGATTTTTTTACTGCCAATACTTTTCTACAGAATTTAGTGTGAATTAATTCGATATCTTTTCCTTCATTCCAACCCCATACTTCTGAGCAATAATTAAGGATAGAACCTACAAGTGTATCAAACATTCTACATTTTTCACTTGTTTTGAACTCATATTGCTGGAAAATTGAAAATAGTTTATATAGTGCTTTTGATGAATGTTCAGCTATTGTTTTCTGTGTCCTGTTCCATTTGCCATTTCTGTAGAAATGAATACCTAGATATTTAAATGAAGTTTCTACATCCAGGCGTTTATTATATAGATAAAAATCATAAGATGTTTGTTTAGTACAGCTTTCAAAAATCATTATCTTAGTTTTTGTAGTGTTGATTTTTAATTTGAATGTGTTACAGTATTCCTCTAGATCATATATCATGGACTGTAGACTTGTAGGAGAGGTACTGAATAGTACCTGGTCGTCTGCATATGCAATTAGGAATATCTTAATATCTTCGATTGTAAAAATTCCGTCTATATTTGTATTGATATGCTGTAAAAGATCATTTACGAAAAACATGTAGAGCAGAGAAGAGCTTGGGTCCCCTTGTTTTACACCGGAAGTTGATGGGATTTCTTCTGAATACGAATCATTAAGCTTTATTTGTGCTCTCACTGAATCATACATAGCTTTAACAGCTTTTATAAATTTTGAGCTTACGTTTTCTTTTACCAATTTTTGCCAAAGCATAGGGCGGTTTATTTTATCGAAACATTTTTCATAGTCTATAAAGGCGCAGTATAATTTTTGGCCTTTCGATAAAGTCTTTTTTATAATAGAATGTAGTATAAATATGCAATCGATAGTGCTTTTTCCTTTTTGAAACCCAAATTGACAATCTAAAAATTTTTCATGTCTTTTTGACCATATATTGAGTCTATTTAGTAGGACTTGTGAGTATACCTTAGCGAATATGTTATTCAGTGTTATGCCTCTATAATTTTTTGGATCTGTCTCTTCACCACCTTTAAAAATTGGCGTTATGTAACCTAGTCCCCATTTATCTGGGTATTCTGAGTTTTGAAAGAGTTTATTAAATATTCTATTCAAATGGGGCATAATAGTTCCTATTGAGGCTTTTATTATTTCAGCGGGTATTCCATCTGATCCGCACGCTTTATTATCTTTTTGTTTCATAATTGCATTTTGGATTTCTTCTTCAGTAATTGGCTTGTCTAAGTATGTGTCTTCAATATTTCCAGTCATCTCAACGTTTTCTATATCGTCAGTGTTTTTGAATAGATCCTTAAAGTGTTCATATAAGTTATCAATTGTTATGTTATTAGTTTGAGATCCTTTTTTTCGGTAACTTTTTTTAACTGTTTTCCAAAATGTTTTCGGTTGTCGTTTCGAAATTGATTCCAATCTTTTGCCTTCTTTAATCTTATAATTTGATATTGCTTTTCGTTTAGCATAATTATATTTTGTTCTTGCGTGAGTAAAAAGTTGCCTATTTTCGTCCGATTTTAGTTTAACAAATTTATTCCTTGCAGTTTGAAACTTTGTTTTATGTAATTTACAATTTTCATCAAACCACGGAGACTTTCGTGGGTAATTGTTTGTTTTATTTTGCGGTTGCTTTCGCATTTTGCCAAATACATCTAATGCATTATTTTGTACAAATTCTGTTATTAGATTAATGTATTCGTCAACAGATGTGTCTGGGTTGATTATTCTGTCTAGGTTGGAAATGTTTTCGGTTAAGCTTTGTTTAAATGCGTCAACTTTTTCTTCTTGAAAAACAATTGATTTTGATTTGTTAATGGCCATATTTTCAGCACGAGTATATTGATATGCGTCTATTTTCAATCTAAAACTGAAGTAAATAGGTGCATGATCAGACAAACTATTCCAGTTTAATATGCAAAAATCATGAATTGTGTTTACCTCCTGCTTATTTACAAGTAAATAGTCGGTTACACTCATTCCTCTAGTAGAGCAAAAAGTAAATTTGCCTCGACTCTGGTCCCCGTGTAACCTTCCATTTGATATAATATGACTTGTAGCTTTGCATAAGTTTAGTAGTTTGCGGCCATTTTCATCAACAGTACTATCTTCGTTCTTTCTATAGATTAAGTAATTGTTTGTATACATAACATTTTCTGTTTCATCATCAGGGTCATCGAGGTAAAAATCAAAATCAATGTAATCTGGGTTCAAGCCTGTCCTTGCATTTAAGTCACCTACAACATATGTCTTTCCTAGTCTGCTAAATTTTTCAATACCCGTTTCAATTTTCTCAAATAGATCTATATCTCTGCATGCTAATACTTTTGATCCCTTTGGTGGAATATAGGCACAACATATAAATACATCATCATCAAAAACAACTAAATCTCTGCTTAGTTTAAGCCAAATAACACCGTCAATATCACTGTCAACAATAGCTATGTGTTTGTTAAATTTACTCTTAAAATAAATGGAAATACCTCCACTATAGCGTCCTTTTCTCTTGCCGAACGATTTGTTTCCGTTCATATGAAAGGCATTATATCCCTGTATGTCCAAATGTGTCTTGTTTTTGTCACTAAGCCATGTTTCAGATAAAATTACAACGTCGTAGGTATTGACAGTGTTTATGAAGTCCGCGTCACAGATTTTTCGCACTAAGCCGTTTATATTCCATGAAATACATTTAAGTTCTTCATTGCTGTCCTATGCCGTAACCTCCCTGTAGCTATCATTTGGCCCGTTTTTCACCAGTAGTTTGGATCCCGACCATCTGACCGTTCGTCCTGCATTGACCTCTCTATCTCGTATTGGGTACATTTCTCTCCTTTTTTCGAGGACCGCCTTCGTTTGCTGAACTCCAACCCCGAGATTATGCTCACTGAGTTGTTCTCGTCTGTCATTTGCAGTAATACGCACCAATTCTCTATCTCTGTAACTGTGAAATTTTGCAACAATGGGACGAGTGTTCGAGACTTTCTTTGCTCCGATCCTGTGTACTCTATCGAATACTATTTCTTTTGCAATTTCGAGTTTTTCCTTAATGAAATTGGCCACAATTGTCTCACAGTTCTCATTATCAGTTTCTCCAAGGCCATGGAATAGTAAATTTTCTCTGAGACTCCTCGACTCTAAATCATGCATTTTATCAGCAAGCTGTTTTTGTTTTACATCATACCCATCAACTGATTTCTGGAGTAATTTGTAATTTTTATCCAAAGTCTCAATTTCCGTTGTTGCTGCTGCCATGGCTTGTTTTGTTTCGTCGTATTGGTCACTTAAGAATCCGTTTGATTTTTCGACTTCAACTAATCGTGTGCCTAGGTCATTCACTTTTGTTTCCAGATCGTCAACTTTAGTATGGATTCTATTTACGGTTTTCTCAATAGAATCTATTTTCCATAACGATTGTTTCATTTGTTTTATTTCATGCATCATTTCTGTAGCCCAACTCGGTGGTGGAGACATTTGAGCGCTATGTGTGTTGAACTGGGGGGTACATGGCGTTGATTGCATATATTGGTTGCCAAAAACATTTTGCGGATAGTTTGCAGCCATATTATGATCTGGGTAGTGCATGTTGTTTTGCACGTTGTTCTGCATTTCTGGCGATGCAAAATGTAAACGTTTGGTTGCGGGGTCCTGTGCGCTCACATCTAACCATGTTATGCCATTACACGTATATTCACTAGAACCGGTTTGACCACTAACCTGTGTACTGTCCGCATTCAATGGCGATATATCCTTTCTTTTGACCCCAGATTTTTTATCACATTCTGCACTACCAACTGTCTCCGTTCTTTTTGCAGATTTCTTTCTTGGCATGAAGACAGTTAGTTCCTATATACTTTAGTCCAAACTTTTAGATTTTCACATGTATTAAATCCAAACTAAATCCAGTTTTTTGAGAACTTATGTTTTTCATGTATTGTCACTACATTGTCACGTGATATATCACATAAATTACTGATCAACAGTGCCAGGACTTCTGTCAGATACAATTCCATGCTTGCTTAACTCTTCTGTTGCCAATTTTTGTCGTCTGCAAAATGTATCGCCTACTATAATTTTATTTTTGTATTTTTCTCCATTTTTTGTTTCAAAAACCATTGTCACAGTAAAACAGCTTGGGCCGTGATGAGACGCCGAATTAATCGGCGTCTCATCTGGATCCAAACTGTATGCATAGGTAATCACAGATGCCACACTGGCAGCGAAAGAGTTAAGGTGCAGTTATGTTAACGGGTCCGACTTAACCACGTATCAGCAGTGAATCAAATAATTAGTCATGCCTTGCGCACTCCACATTGCCCATTATGTTAACACCTGTGCAACATTCAGAATAATTTACTGCCGTGTCAAATACCAGAGGCTTGATGCTTGAGCATTTAGTCCGTAACCTAATAGATACGCATTTTGACGCATTTACAAATAAAGTAGACCCTGATCAGACATGTTGTAGGATCAGGTTCAGCGTCTACTCTGGTTGACTGTTTATATTTATAGATCAGATTCATTATTACATATTACTGAAGCAAAATACCTATTTTCTCTGCTGATATAAAATATTACGTTAATTAAAATCCATTGTTGTTTGAAACTTGAATAAGTATCGAACAGGCAAATGCTTAAGTAACAGATGAAACTGACAACTTTGTATGTCTGTCTTTAAGTCTGTATATCGTCATCTGTCTGTGTGTCTATCTCCATTTCTATATATATCTATCTCTGTCTTCGCATGTCTGTCGGGTTGTCTCTGATCAGACGGCTCCTACAGGATCCGTCTGATCTGGGTCTACTCTGTTTGTAAAGGCATATAACGGGGTATTTATGGAATAATGGGATAATACCTTAACTAACCATTTGAATGCAAACATAATAGACCCAGATCAGACGGCTACAGGAGGAGCCCTTTGTTTGCAGGATCATCACTGATTGTCATTCAACACCCAATCGCTAAACGGTTACTTCAGGGAGGTTCTGTTGTATTTGAAACTGAGATTAGTTATAGGCGTCTGGCACACAGAGGTGTAATTTGTGTAAAATATTAACGGTTAACAGAGCAACAGATAAACGTGTGTACGCGAATACTAAAACCGTTACTTCTCCACCAAACTCTATGTTGTGACCACTCTTTAGAATCTGTGGAGTGGTCACAACATAGAGTTTGGTGGAGAAATAAAAGAGTTATCAATGAAAATGTTTTAATTTACGCAACTTATCTGGACCTCTGGTTTAAGGAAATGATTAAATATATGCTCTTGGCTAGAATATATGAAGATATATGTCTCAGTAGTCTGACTTTAAGGGCAGTGAGATATACAAAGGCAACCCTCGGTTGATATAATCAGCGTAATATGTCAATAAAAAACCTACATGTAACTATATATAAAGTGACAGAGGCCTGATCAACCTGGTACATGCTGAAAAGTCACGCTAGGTTATAGCTCGAACAATTTGACCTGGACCCTCACCTTTATGCAGAATACATAATGAGAGAGATGACGCTGTATAAATAAAACTCCGCCGGTGAAGTCTATTCTCGCTGAAATAAACTCGTGCATATGTAAACCATACAATCACGAGTGTGTCCATGCATAGTTGCTTACCGGGACAGGTGCCGAGAATAAACCCGTGCAATGTTACGAATTTTTATTTATGCAAATAAGGTAGGTCAGGGTCCAGGTCAAATTGTTCGAGCTATACACGACTCAGTAGCTTTGTGAACGGATAAAAATCTGAGAAATAATACATTTTCTTTAAAAAAAAAATTCCTTAATCCTCACTTTGAGTACTAGTGCATTGCGAGTAATGTACTTCAAGCACAAACGAATAAAATAGCAAAACACACTATTTCAAACATTAACAGTACAATACAAACGCTACACGGCGATATACTAAACATAGTAAACACAGTAGACTTAAATACAGTACTCTATAGGATGAAATGCACGTTTTAGTGGTGACATGTCAAGTGTAAAGTCATTCTTTAAGGTCAGTGGTCAATTGTATAGCTCAAAATGAACTATTACTGATAGAGACTACATACTTGGCATACTTATGTAACTTTTTGGTTAGTCACTACATGTGCATCGCCTGTGACCTTGATACACCGTCGTTTCCGAGTCACTCGAAATCAATTAATATTGAGGCAATAATTTGTCAAATTGTTAACGCAACCAGGATAAGATAGCATAAAATCAATACATTATCATAGAATTAAAAATAGCTTGCATTTTTGTAATTTCAAAATGAATCATGTGTAAACATTTGATGTAGTGATAGTATCCCAATCACCTACATATCTTAGATTCCGTTGCGCATGTCTATTCTTTCGTCCATACACATAGGAATTTAGGGGTCCCAGTGGTTTTACGGCAAGTGGCCTTACTTATAGCCTCATTCGTCAGTCATTAACTGATTTCTGTTAATAGTTTGATGTTTGTGTGTGGGTATAAATCATTTAGACACCATGGCACCGAACATTTAAACATTTGAGTGTTCGTTTGTCCGTTCGCATTAACACAACTAAGGTTTACCGAGTTTACGAGGACGCGGAATAATCGATTTTGATTGGCTGATTTGACATATTTTAGGCGGTTCTGATTGGTCAATTCATACACAATTAAGCACACCCAGTCACGTGTTTTTACAACGACAGGTAAATTGTGCTTAGGACACACAAATCACTGAAAATTTTCTTCATTGTGAGGACTTTTTAGAAAAGTACAATTTGCACAGAAGACCTCAAAATGTATCGAATTATTGAAAATCATTTTGAGGACTCGAGTGTTAGTCCTCGCACGGTAAAAAGGTCCTCGGACTGTTGGTGTGCTGTCAATACGAAGTCCTCTTATTGAGTGCAACACACACGCACACACACACACACACACACACACACACACACACACACACACACACACACACACACACACACACTCGACCGAAATGTGTCGGAATTAATCGATAACAGGGTGGTCGGGTGAAAGTTATATGTAAAGATAGAAATATGGTGAATAAAGGGGTATCTAGAACGATAATTAATTGTGTAATTCCGACATCTCCAGGTCGGTTAGTTTGCAAAAGGTTGTTACTGTTTCTGTTTTAGTTTTAAAATGTCGGCATTACCCGAGTTTACTCCACATCATAATAAAATATCATTGGTTAGTTTCATAACTTAACCCTTTCCATCATATAAATCCTTTTTCACACACTTGCAAACATACTAGACCCAAATCAGACGGCCTACAACACGGTCTACTCTGTTTGGTAATGTCATTTTATAGATATGGGTCCATGCTTATAAAGCTTTTAGTTGAGTCTGAGTATTGTTCTCAAGCTTTTGATTGGTCAGATTTGAGTTCTCAAACTTTTGAATGGTCAGATTTGAGCCAAAGGCTCAAATCTGACCAATCAAAAACTTGAGAACGAACTCAGACTCAACTAAAAGTTTTATAAGCATGGAGCCTGATTCTACAGCGTAAGATGGTAAATGACACAGAGAGGCTTTAAGATATAATATGTCACAAGTGGATGCTAGTGGATCGAAACTGTTTTCAAAGGTCATCACAATGTGTTCGTTCATAGTAGTAAAATAGTTGAAAGTGTCAGCCCTATGAAGGAACTAATTCAACATCTAGTGTGGAGTTATGCATTCGTAGATGCATGGTTTGACTAACAGGGGTCCAGCTAACGACATATCGTACGACTCAAACTATCATAAGTTGCAACAGACGACAAACGCAACTTCCACTTGCAATCGCCGTTTGCGAGATCTTATGATAGATTTTTTCGTTCGAAATGAGCCTAAATTGTTTTTTCTTAAAACCAAATGGTAGCTTAATGCAGGACGAAATGTATGCACCGAGAGTTCTATCCCGGTCGAGACATACAAGTTAACCCTTCGCTTGCTATTCACGTCAATATACCTGCCTGTAAATAGTGAAGACCCAGATGAGACAGCTCCTGCAGGAGCTGTCTCATCAGGGTCTGCACTATTTACAAGTTGATTGTGCAACCAGTGCACTCCACAGCAGTGATTGCACAGCGAAATACTTGTACACAGTGAAGATATACATAATTATACAACAGGGCATGGGTAAAGAAGGAGAAATGTATTTTAGCAAGAGAAGGGGCAATGCATGACGAAATTTATGCACCGAGGGTTCTATCCCGGTCGAGACATACAAGTTAAAATGGCAATAGCGACTTCCTTGCTTAAGTTCTGCATAATAAGACGATTGCTTAAGACCTGTGACTGGTCGGCCTAGTGTCGGTTTATAAATGGGACGATGCGTGGTGCCATGTTATGTGTCTACGTCATGCTATCATACTGTGGCACTAAGACACGACGTCTCCATATAATACTGTTGGCTGGACGTTAAAACATCTCAAAAAGTCACACGCACGCACGCACGCACACACACAAGCACACACGCTCACTAACGCATATGCGTACCTAACTACCCACAACGCCACACGCGCATCTCCCATCCAACCGCCATCCCACATACACACCCCATCCCAGTCCCACAGATTTACCTCATTCAAAACTGCCGTGTATATATTTAAAGGTCAGCAAGTTCAAGAATAAATTAAAAAAAAAACCCACATACATGAGTATTACAAATCGGTTCGATCCGCTAAATGTAACGGATTCTAAAGGTGATGCTAAAGTGAATAATCTGTACAGTACTTGGTAAAAGGTTTTCTGTCAACCCTTTACACAGTGATACAATAATATGTACAGTACTTGGTAAAATGTTTTCTATCAACTCTTTCCACAGTGAAACATTTTCCGCCTTTGCAAGTATACCCAGATCAGACGGTTCCTGTAGGGACAGTCTGACTAGGGTCTGCTCTGTTTGCTTATGAAACAGTGTAGATCTGACTCCACAGTTTCTACCCTGATCAAATATTCCCATGTTCGTATCCCATTATAAACATTCATTCAACAAGTATACATGACATCATGTCTCATATAAATATACATCAGGTAAATTATTAAACTTCGGTTAGTGTATACCCACAGTTAACCCATTCTCTCATAGGCTATTTTTAGATCCAACCTCTTTGAATAAATGTACCGAAAAGGAGCATTAACTAGAGAAAAGGAAAATTTTAGAATTCTGTAGTTTGAAACCATTGTGATAAATAGAGCATTTGCTCCTATTGGAGCAAATGCTCTATTTATCACAATGGTTTCAATATGTGATTTTTACAGAGGCGTAGAAAGGCGTATTTATGGAGGAAAGGGTTAAAGATTACGAATTCCTTAAGTGTGTACCTACACATAAATGCCACATGATAATGATTGGCCTTGGCCTGAGTAGATAACACAAAGAAAACATGTTCACTGAAGAAAAGATGTTCAAAATGGATACACTTTGTATGTCTTTGTTTTTCATGACATTCTTTCAATTTATCAGTTGCTTTATTCTCTCGGACAATTCCTCAGTGCCATGTTTGAAGCAAATGTTCACTGGGTCATCGTGCGTTTGTGTGTGTAATTCAACCTACTGCGATACAATAGAGCCGGATGTCAAACTGCCATTTGGCAGTTATGCTGTTTATTCCACCTCCAAATCTGGCTCCCGGTTCATGAAGACAGTTCACAATTTTGGCCAGACAAATTCAAAGTCACAACTATTAATTCGAGTGGATACAACTATTAAAAAGCAAGAAATAATCGGCTTTGGTGGAACTTTCACTGATGCAACAGGAATGAACATTGCCAGTTTGTCAAACTTTACTCAGCAGAGGCTCGTCAACTCTTATTTCGGTCCTGAGGGAATCGAATACACGCTCGGCCGGATACCAATAGCTAGTAATGACATGTCTACGGACGTTTATTCGTATGACTTCACATCAGGAGATACATTTCTGAGTAAGTTTACAATAGCAGGTTATGACCACATATACAAACTCCCGTACATTGACAAAGCAGTACTGGCCAGTCGTAGGAATGTGAGTTTATTCGGAAGCCCTTGGAGTTCTCCAGGGTGGATGAAAACGAACGGTGATATGGTCGGCTACGGTACGGTGTCACGTGATATGAGGAAAGTATATGCAAATTACCTCAGCAGATTCTTGCCAGAGTATGATTCTTTTATGTTTCACGGAAGAATGTGGGGATTGACGACGCAAAGTAGTCCATCACGCGGATGTAACAATGAGAGTGAGCCTGTTTACCAATCTATGTGTTGGACTGCGGATGATATGAGAGACTGGATAATAAATGATTTAAAGCCGTCGTTGAATGAATATGGTTATGGCCATGTTAAACTTTTAACCATGGATGACGACAGGAGCCAGCTCCCGGAGTGGTCAAATACGTTTTTAGACCAAGCCGCTTCGGGAGCTATAGACGGATTCGCTGTCCAGTGGTATAATGATTCAACAGTTTCGCCAAAAGTTTTGTCCGACGCACATGCTAAATTTCCGGACAAGCTCATTCTTGGATCCGAGGCGTGCATTAGAGACTCGAGGGTTGTTGACCTCGGCAGTTGGGAAAGAGGGGAGGAAATGGCTAAAAGCATTTTCGAGGACTTACAAAACTACGCGAATGGCTTCACTCACTACAACCTAGCGCTAGACACACACGGCGGACCAAGCTGGATCAAGAACTACGCTGACAGTCCCGTTATTGTTGACAAAAGCAAGGATACGTTCTACAAACAACCGATGTTTTATGTTCTAGGACATTTCAGCAAGTTTGTGACACCAGGTTCCGTTGCTATTGGGGTTATCGCCAACGACCTGCCCTCCGTTCCTGTTGTGGCCTTCCTTCGTCCCGACGGCGCCGTTGTCGTGAACGTGGCGAATATGAGAGATACTGACATACAGTTTGGAATTTTGTATGACAGTCACGTGATCAATGCAGTGATAGAGGCATCTTCTATTCACACATTTATTTGGTGGACAACTTAGAATGGTTTAGAGGCGCGGATTTAGCCGGCGTAACCCCCCCCCCACACACACACACACACACACACTAAAATTGCCCAAACAAACTTTTTTTTAGGTAATGTTATTAGATCTAGGTCTAATAAAAATCAATAAAACAATGATGTACTCGGAGGTTTTTTTTCATTTTCCAGTTTGCTCCATTCGGACTGTTCGACTTAATTACTCTTTTCAACATGCATTACAAAGACACCTGATTTATGCAGTTTGAACAGGTAATTAAGACTTACACAATTTAGAACACAATAATGTCTGTAAGAACACATTTATTCCCACATTATTTCAGAAAAACCACGTCTAGATCTCATTTTTGACCCGTCCATTTTTCATGTGCAAACTATTTGCTGGTACAGTAAAACCTCTCTTAACCGGCCGTTAAAACTTGAATGAATATCGGTCTTGGAGACAGGTGGCTGCTTAATGCAGGGTGAAAGTCATGCAGAAAGCTCCTAGAGGAGCTTTCTGCATAACTTTCACCCTGCATTAAGCAGCCACCTGCCTAAAAGTATATAAATTCTTATCTACTAGAATTCCGGTTAAGAGAGGTTTTACTGTATAAGCCATTGACATCGATGGGTGCAGCCAGCAGTGCAGGCCCTGGTCTCACTCTGACTGTTTGCGTATGTCCTTTTAAGAGACATTAGGCAATAATGGGCCAAGCGTTTACACCGTGAATATTCATGTTATGAATCATGTCACCATGAATATCTGTTACAGTAAAAACTCGATACTACGAAATTGTAGTAATGAAGAATTTATGTCTTTGTAGGCAGGTGGCTGCTTAACCCTTTCGCTGCCATACTCTGTCGTCTGCTAATTTTGTCGTATGCTACAAATTTTCATTATTTTGATTTTCTTCAAAAAAAAATTCCAAAACATAGTAACAGTAACAAACAGTTTGGATCCTGATGAGACGCCGAGTTACTCGCAGTAATCACAGATCCGGCATTGGCAGCGAAAGGGTTAATGCCTCCTCTAGGATTAATGGCTCCTCTAGGAGCTTTCTGCATGGCTTTCATTCTGCATTAAGCTGCCAGCTGTGTTGAAAATCAATAATGGTTCGTATATGAGTGTTCGTAGTATCGAGATTGTACTGTATATATGAGTGTTCGTAGTATCGAGATTGTACTGTATATGCATTTTCACAATGACATAAGAACACAGAATGTGTTGGCCTAGGCAGACACTGTAAAGTCGGATCTATACTATTTTATAAACAAACAGAACAAACCCTGATCTGCGTTTTCTGCGTGTTGCAAAGGCGTTAACAAGCATATTTGGTGTAAAGGGTTAATTTGAGTCTGGTTTAAATTCGACTTATTCCTATTCGATGAAGCTTTCGAGAAACTATTGAACGAGTGTCAAACAGTTTGGATCCTGATGCGTTAGTCAGCGTCTTTTCTGGATCAGTGCCGTTTGCAAATGTGAGATAGGTCGCGGATATCGGGATATATGGGATAAAAAATAAAGGGCAGGTCACGTCGACACAAATAGTACAGTTTGTGGTCAGTGTTCAATCCTTCCGGCGCCACTTTACATTGTTCGTCTTCTGTAATCCTCAAAGTACAGTTTCGTTCGATTCTTTTGAAAATTCCAACATAAAACTAGAGTGTCAAATAATGTTGGTATCTTGGTATGCTGATTCGTTGGTTGTTCAGCTAATAGTCGCTTCAACAATATTTCCGTTACAGTAAACCCCATCTATAGCGACCACTTTAAAGAGCATCATTATGGATCTTGGTCATTTCTCAGTTGAATATGCATGTATAAAATAAAAACATCATGAATATTTATTAGCTGATTTTTATAATAATATATGCACACATGCTGTTTTGGTATTGGTAGAAAATGACAACATGTAGGCAGATATGTTATAATTTCATACATGACGTAACGTCAAAAACCAGTGCCAATTTTGAAAATATGTTAATCCAGCGCTTTCATCTGAATAGTACATAACATATGTTATTTTATTATAGTATTGTTATATATCAAACGAAAGCTAATACAATGTGCTTCTTAATGCTGTTAATGAATTTATTTTTTTCTTGAGATAACGGTAAATCAAGAATACTCACCGCACGAAACCTAAGTAACAGCTAAAATACGGATGTCCCGCGTTAGATATGCAAACAGAGTCGTCTGATCTTGGTTTCCACTGTTTGCCAATTCTAGAAAAGCGTTTATATGACGGAAAGGGTTAAAGTCAGATGATAGTAGTGCAGGCCACAAGTTATACAGAAATATCCTACAGGAGCTTTCTGCATTATTTTTGTTCGTCCTACATGAAGCAACCACGTGCTTTTATAGCCGCCAATGTATGTTAACCCTTCGCTTGCTGAATGTTAAAGCACATTTCTCCTTCTTTACCCATGCCCTGTTGTATAATCACAAATATCTTCACTGTGTACAAGTATTTCGCTGTGCAATCACTGCTGTGGAGTGCACTGGTTGCACAGTCGACTTGTAAATAGTGCAGACCCTGATGAGACAGCTCCTGGAGGAGCTGTCTCATCTGGGTTTTCACTATTTACAGGTAGGTATATTGACGTGAATAGCAAGCGAAGGGTTAAGTAGGTGGTCACTTTAGAAGTGTTCTACTGTATTTCTACACTAAATGACCATCAATACATATAATACAAATACACTAGAACCTGTCTTAAGCTGCCATCAAAATGAGGTCTAACTCTGGGTCTGTAACAAAGGTGGTATATGTAGCTTAATGCTGATAAAATATGATACAGAAAACTCCTATAGGAGCTTTCTGTATTATGTTTGCTCTGCGTTAAGCAAACCAACGAGTAGAATCACAAACCAATGAGTAGAATCACAAACCAACGAGTACAATCACAAACCAACGAATAGAATCACAAACCAACGAATAGAATCACAAACCAACGAATAGAATCACAAACCAACGAGTAGAATCACAAACCAACGAGTAGAATCACAAACCAACGAGTAGAATCACAAACCAACGAGTAGAATCACAAACCCACAAACCAACGAATAGAATCACAAACCAATGAGTAGAATCACAAACCAACGAGTAGAATCACAAACCAACGAGTATAATCACAAACCAACGAATAGAATCACAAACCAACGAGTAGAATCACAAACCAACGAATAGAATCACAAACCAACGAGTAGAATCACAAACCAACGAGTAGAATCACAAACCAACGAATAGAATCACAAACCAACATCACAAACCAACGAGTAGAATCACAAACCAACGAGTAGAATCACAAACCAACGAATAGAATCACAAACCAACGAATAGAATCACAAACCAACGAGTAGAATCACAAACCAACGAGTAGAATCACAAACCAACCTGACCCAAGCTGGATTTTTCTCACACAATTAGAACCTGATGAGGTTTGCCCCTTCATTCGTAGAGCGGACAAACTAAAATGCGCTCCTGTAATGTAATTCTTATTTCTATATACATAATAATCACTCTACAAGAGCAATTTAAAGAATGTTTACCCAGGAGCCTGTCCACGAGTTGTAGTATAACCCTTTACTCCATAAATATGCTCCTGAATCAGCCATCTGATAAGGGTCTGTGATCTGATTCTGCAGTTTCTGCACTTTTGTGTATGGCGTTTCCTGTTTTTCCACCTTTACACGTGTTCATGTTCCATTATAAAATAATCTATTTAATATTTATGGTGTCATTTTTCTTACGAAGGCCCATAACGTTGTCCATTGTGAATTTAGCACCAGCGTTTGATGACATTCATATCTAACATTAAGTGGTCGGTTCTGAGGGATTTTACTTTAATCATATTTCTGTATCCTGAAAATCACTATCGTCTGGTTCCAATCGGTTTCTAAGCACATATAGCTTTTATCTACAGCTGTCTATACACATTAGATACCTTCTGACAGCTGTCTAATTTTACAAATATTATTACATGTATTATTATACCACATTTATATACCGCTCTTTTCACACCGGATATGTGCGTTCAAAAGCGAAATCACTAACCGGAACGAACCGCATGATTATCCATGACAATGAAAGATATACAATAGATATACAATATATATGAAATCACCAGCCGGAAGGAACCACATGCTTGCCTATCCGGTCAATGAACGACATGCAGAAAGATATACAATAGGTATGATATCACTGACCGGAAGGAACCGCATAAACTGTATTAACAAACTTGATACAGACGTTGCTCATCAATATCATACATTAGAATAATATGTACTAACAAACTGGATACAGACAAGTTGACTGAAAGCCATGCTCATCAATATCATAAATTAGAATAAACGGGCTGACTGAAAATCATTCCATTTATTTGACTATTGGGTCAACTGTTAGCTTAATGTACATGTGATTTATAATGTACATGTCGTCCTACTTCTGTAACTCGACATTGTTTTGCTTCCTACATATTCTAATTTCTAAACAGCCATGTTTCTGTATTTTTAAAACCTGGTATAGATCACCTTGGTATGCTGCTTTTGTCGCTAACTACTGAACGCCTCTTATCTGCTAGTCTTGCATCTGTACCTTAACCCTTTCGGTGCCAGCAATGTCGTCTGCTAGGCACAGTTTCGTTTATTTTAGTGTAAGTGTGTGCATTTCTTCCATGTTCTTTATAAAACAGTAAACAGAGTGTCAAACAGCTTGGATCCTGATGAGACGCCGAGTTACTCGGCGTCTCATCTGGATCCAAACTGTTTGCATGTGATATCATAAACCAGTCATTGTGGCACGGAAGGGGTTAACCGTCATTGTGGCACGGAAGGGTTAAACTTTTACTTCATGATGGTTCAAGTCATGAATATTAATTAGATCAATGTTTAAAATGGCATACACACACAATAAAAATTTCAGCTATGGCAGATACTGTAGAATTAGATCCGATCATAAGCAAATAGAGTAGACGCTGATCAGATGGCTCGTATAGGAATCGTCTCATCTGGGTCTACACTGTTGGCAAATTGGTTTAACCCTTTCGCTGCCAATGCCGGATCTGTGACTACCTATGTAAACAGTTTGGATCCAGATGAGACGCCGAGTAACTCGGCGTCTCATCAGGATCCAAACTGTTTGTTACTGTTACTATGTTTTTGAAACAAAAATGAAGAAAATAAAAAGAATAAAAATTTATAGCAGACGACAAAGTTAGCATACGACATACGAGTTTGGCAGCGAAAGGTTTTAAGGCGTATCTATGGGGTAAATGATTACCTATTCACGTGGCAACAATTACACTCTCTGTGTACAACTCGTTTGTTCCGATGTCGTAACAGGCATCATCGGTTTGTTTCTCTTTTTTGTTTCTATATCGAAACACACGTGCACAAACTAAACAGTTAACAACAATTATAAGTAGTATTAACGCTCCGGCACCGATCCATACGTGTAGAGGTATATCAAACAGTTCGAATCCCGCTTTGCCCACTATCGTTGAGTTATTATCACTTGTTCCATTGGTATCTATGCCCAACTCCGGCCATTTTTCAATGGCATCAGATATGATCGCACCGTCCAAGAGGTCCGTTGTACCGGTTGTGTTTTCTTTTCCATCATCTGTTAAAGAGAAAAGACAATGCATATTTTCTAAATTAACCCTTTCGGTGCCAGCAATGTCGTCTGCTGGGCACAGTTTCGTTTATTTTTAGTGTAAGTGTGTACATTTCTTCCATTTTCTTTCTGAAACAGTAAACAGAGTGTCAAACAGTTTGGATCCTGATGAGACGCCGATTTACTCGGCGTCTCATCTGGATCCAAACTGTTTGCATGTGATATCATAAACCCGTCATTGTGGCACGGAAGGGATTAAACATTGATGGGATTGACACGTCTTTAAACACATAAGCAAAGAGAGAAACCTCGTACAGGAGCCATCTGCACTAAGTCTACTCACTTTGAAAATTAGTGGAAATGCGTGTCTATAGGCGAAGGGTTAACTAATAGCAACTAAGAGAAAATAAGGACAACTTTTTATACTGGCAGTCATGTCTTATGAAAAACATACCTTTTAGCTTCTGATAGCAAACAGCGCCGCAAGATGTGTCCAGTGACGTGGTTGAGGGAAGTGTTTCGTTGCCTGTGCAAAATTCAATCTCGAATGTCCCTAGTGAAATGTTACCGCTACCTTCAATTACAATCTGGAAAATATACAAGAAATATATGATCAGGATTCAGTTTAGGTGAAAGAATATATTACAATCCTAGTTACATGGCAACAGAAAAGGTGCGCACTCATATACGAAACTCTTTATTTCGTCCACAAACTCTATGTTGAGACCACTCTTTAGAATTGTCTCTTTGAGACGATTCTAAAGAGTGGTCAGAACATAGGAGTTGGAAAATGTTTTAATTTACGCATTTTATCTGAACCTCTGTACTTATGGTACATCCATTTTGACAAAAAGAAGCGTCTTGGGCTCGCAGTACGGAATGTCACTCCTGACATTCGCTACTACCGGCATAGCCGAAATTATTGCAGATTCTAGCGAATTATTGCAGATTCAAGCGAATTATTTCACATTGTAGTGAATTATTGCCCATTCTAGCAAATTATCTCATATTCCAGCTAATTAATGCAGATTCTAACAAATTATTTCACATTCCAGAAAATTATTGCATTGAAATGTCTAGCATGTCTAGCATATAACAACTAAGGCTAACTGAGTGAAAAATAATTGACCGTAAGGTCCAACATATGACGCTCGTGTTTCCCATGTGGCATTTGATATATATCTATACTGATCACTAATATCAGAGAACTCTCTGATCATGCAGCTAAAATTACCTGGTACCCGTCTGTCTGGTTCATTAGACTCCATATAGGGATGGTTTCCTGCACCCAGAGTGGCTTGTCACGTGTGATATTACAGTACCTCCTCAGGTACAGTTGGGTTCGGCCAATCATCCCATGAGTACGGTTCGCTTGTTCCTCTACAAACACAGCTAGCTCAGCAAAATCTGCGATAGTAATAATAATAATAATAATAATAAGAGAGTTTACCTTGTACCTCATGAATATTCATTTTAGAAATACATGTGTAATGAAAGTACAGTAAAACCTCTCTATAACGACCACTAAATGACATCAAATAGTATGTGTTATAGGCAGGTGGTTGCTTAAAGCAAGATGAAAGTAAAACAGAACGCTCCTATAGGAGCGTTCTGTTTTACTTTCATCTTGATTAAAGCAGTCACCTGCCCTAAATACCAACTAATTAACACAATTTAGTGGCCGTTATAGAGAGGTTTTACTGTATGATTATTAATTAGCACCATCAGACACGAATTTTTGTTTTGACCGTTGAATAAATGGTATAATCAGATACATGTCAGAGTTTAGAACAAGATCATCCGCTGTAACAGAGTGGTCTACACTGTTTCACATTCGTCTGTGTCTAAAGCATTTATTGTTCTCATGATGCTGCTAGTTCTTGTGTATTTATCTGCGAGGTTTCTATGTTCCTCATTTCGAAATAACAAAAACAACAAACGAGTGAAATGCTAACCCTTTTCTTCATGAATATGCATGTAAGAAATAATGACATTATAGATTACGTTTTATCGTGACATATGAATACAGGACTTTTAGTCCGAATTTGTAGAATCAGATTTGCGTTAATTCATAAGCAAACAGAGCAGACCCTGATCAGACTGCTGGGTCAGTCTCCTACAGGAGCAGTCTGATCTGAGTCTGCGCTGTCTGCAAACGCGTTAACATGCGTATATGTGGAGTAAAGGGTAAGAATGTAAGTATTAATAACATCATTAATATTAATTAGATTATTTTTTTAAAATGTTAAATGAACACATGCTCAAGCTGGAACTGCAGAATCAGATATGTTATATCATAAGCAAACAGAGCAAACACCGATGAGACAGCTCCTACAGGGGCCGTGTTATCGAAATCTATCCTGTTTCAAAAGGCGAGAACACGCATGGATATGAAGGAAAGGGTTAATGAAGGGGATTGTTCATACTCAGATACTATATAATATACAGAGGTCCAGATAAGAGGCGTAAATTAGAAAACAATCAAGAATAACTTCTTTATTACTCCACCAAACCCTATGTTGTGACCATTTTTTAGAATCGTCTCGAAGAGACGATTCTAAAAAGTAGTCACAACATGGAGTTTAGAAATGCCGGTTTAAGAATTTGAGTACGCACATTTATCTGTAGTATCATGTATGCCTATTGTACTATTTAAGGTATGTTTTTACCTTGGTCTCCCCTCGGTTTATTGATGCCATGCAAAAATGAGAAACAAAACGACCTCTGGTTTTCACTGTCCCTTGGAAACATTGGTGATCTCAGTGTGAAATTGGCGCATCCTTGGGTAGTATCTGAAGACAAAATGTGGAAGCTTTAGTGAAAAACTACATTTTTAAATACTTTTTCGCCATTTAACAGTGTTGATGTAGATCGCTGGCATGCCAAACAGGTGTTATGGGTTCCCATATGTTATCACATGTGGACGTATGATCGGGATCTACACTGTTTGTCTAGAGCCAAAAGGAAATTATGTAGACGTTGTTGAATGTCAAAGAATGAGAATCTGATCAGACACCGTGTATCTGTAATCCAAAAGACACATTTTTACGCGAACCCGGACAATAAATTCAGTCGGAAACCTTCGGTTAAATCCGGTAAGTACTATCAAACGTTGTTGATGTGGCGTGAATGCCGATGGGTGTCGGTTGATTTCGTGACTTTTACCTCCGATTTCAACCCAGATAATTAGCCGTGGTCATGTCGATTGTGGAGCGAGTATTTCGAGTGTTTATAATAACACACATTAACTTATTTTAACACTGTGTGGTCTTTATCGCTGTCATCAAAACGACCAGACCGAGTGTCAAATTAGGCATAAACTATCTATTGACGATGGTGAAGGGAATTTAGTGACTCTGCAGTTTAGAAATAATGTTACGCTGACCGCCCGATGGGTATGTCACAAGTGTCACGACCAAGAGGCTGAATGTTATACTCACTTGTGAAGAAACCATTTTCAAAAGTCCAACTGGCTGGCCTTTTTCAGAAGAGATGACCAGAAACACCGAAAGAATGCATAAATTAAAACATTTTCAAGAATGTCTTATTTATTTCTCCACCAAACGTTATGTTGTGATCACTCTTTAGAATCGTCTCTTCGAGATAATTCTAAAGAGTACACAACATAAGGGTTGGTGAAGAAATGACGATTTCGGTACAGTTGAATTTCAGTATCTCGAACTTCAAGGGACAGTACAAATAACTTCGAGATAACAGATGTTCGAATAATCATGTTTCTAATCTGGGAAGTCATGTTCACAGCGTAATGCACATCTAAAGTAATGACCCTGCAGTTACTTTCGACCTGCATTAAGTTGTCACGTGTATCTCTAGATATGCGTATTGGTACATATTAGAACAAAGCAGTATTGTAAATTTTGGAAGGATCGAACTTTTACTTCGAGTTATCCGAGTTCGAGTTATCCGAGTTCGATATACCGATGTCCAACTGTATTTGAACACGCGCTGTTATCTGTTGCTCTAGTCATGACACTACAGTAAAACTTCGATTATTCGAACACTAAAATACGTATTATTATCGATCTTTAAGACAGGTGGCAGCTTAATGCATGGTGAAAGTCATGCAGAAAGCTCCTCTAGGAGCTTTCTGCATGACTTTCACCATGCATTAAGCAGCCATCTGCCTAAAAGGGTCTAAATTCTTCCATACCGAAAATTCGAATAATAGAGGTTTTACTGTATAATAACCTTACCGTTGTATTTTATACAGAGATGAAACTCAAAATAAAGGTGCAGTACAGATAGACCAACTTATTTTGGAACAAAACATGACCTACTCTAATGTAAACAAAATGAAGCGACTATGGCGCTTCCTAAATTTTAAAGGACTTCGCAAGCCACAACCCTTCAAACTAATTGTCGTGGTGCAATGGCTATGTGGCTGGGCTTGCATGCGGCGGGTCTCGAGCTCAATTCTGACCAATGGCCAATATTGTTTTTATTAATTAATTGTCCATACAAAACAACAATAAATATGACATATAATAATTAATAGCAAAATATTAACATATAATAGAAAACGACTTAAAATTAAAAAGATGATTACAAATAGCAAAACATTTTTGTTTTAAAAAAAGAAAACTGCATAGCCTGGGATTCGAACCAACGACCCCCTGTTTGCAAGACCAGATACATATCCATTAGACCAAAGCCCAGTACATTATTGGTGGCAACTTACTACATTATGTTGTCTGGTCCTATATTTATGTTCTGTTATGTAAACAACAAAATAACAACAAGTCTCAATATAGCGTGGTTTACCTGTACAACCTCCATATTGTTTACAAAGACTATTCAAAATCTGAGATCTAATTCAGGGGAGGTTTAAGACGGGTGGTACTTTAATACAAGACATTTCAAGTAAAACCCCTCTAAACAGGACGTTTAATCCGGACTTTTAATTCAGTATAAATGTCGCTCTTGGAGACAGGTGTCTGCTTAATGCAGGGTGAAAGTCATACAGAAAAGCCCCTCTAGGAGCTTTCTGCACGACTTTAATGCTGCATTAAGCAGCCACTTACCTAAAAGTAGCTAAATTCTTCTCTACTATAATTCTGGTTTAGATGGGTTTTACAGTATACTGAAAACACTTCTCGAATGGAATAAAACTAATTTGCATACAAGTATAATATATATGGCGATATGTCCTAATTTATGCCAGTCACGAGATGATACATTTTGTCCGAATTTAACGATCATGTAAATCTTGCCGAAGGAGGGCAGCTGACCGGTGTCACGCAAACACTCGGGCAGTTCGGGTAGATGAGCCGCTACGTTTAACCCTTTACTCTATAAATGGCCTTTGTTAACAGAGTAGACCCAGATCAGAGGCTCTTGCAGGAGATGTCTGATCAGTGTCTGCTCTGTTCGCTTACGGTATGATATAGATATGATATTGTAGTTTATGTAACGACCAAAACTTCATGTGTCCAGGTGCTATTATAACAATTAATCTAATTAATGTGCATGATTTCATTATTTGTACATGTATATTCATGGAATAAAGGAATAAACAACAAGACCATTGTTACTTCATTAAACCTAATTCTGCTGAATAATTAAAACTTAATATTCCATTTTAGAATATTTTTTAACCCAATCCCTGTTTAATATTCATGTGAAAAATAATGACATCGTGCATATTTATTAGCTGATTCTTTATAATGACACATGTACACAAGTGTTTTTGACACAGGCAAAAAATTGAAGAAACAGATCTACATTATATCATAAGTAAACAGAGAAAACCCTGATCAGATCTGAGTCTTCTCTGTTCGTAAATGCTTGAAATGCGTTTATATGAAGGTAATGGTTAAATAAAAATAATCACTGTGACAAACAATGCAGACCCCAATCAAAAGACTCCATCGGGGTAGTTTGATCTGGATCTACACTAGTTGACATGTTTTAAATACTCGCTTCCCGTGTGTTAAGGGTTATTTAAACCCTTTTCCTCATCGTCCCTGGTATGCAGTTACAAAGCCCTCAGAATACTGTCCGGACATTTTCCTGGCGGTGTAGACCCTGTTTGAGACTGACAGTGACTGTAGATCCTGACTAACGGTGTAGATAGTGACTGACAGTTTAGATACTGACTGACAGTGTAGAGCCTGACTGACATTGTAGAGCCTGACTGACAGTATATGTACTGAGTGACAGTGTAAATCCTGATTGATACAGACAGTGTAGACCCTGACTGACGGCGTAGATCTTCACTGACAGTCAAAATCCTGATCGACAATGTAGAACCTGACAGGATTTGCTCTGTTTGCTTATGGAATTGTACAAAATTAGTTCTAAAGTTATGGTATGGCCAACAGCGTTCATGTTTCTGTATTTTGTTTTAAAAAATGCAGTCAATGAATATGCATGAAGTGATAGCTTTTTGCATAATTATTCATAAGTTAAAGTTAAATGGCTAAACATGAAGCAGGATAAGTTTTGATGGGGCGTAAACTGCTCATCTTGATAGATGTTAAGTTATGCTAATTCCGCAAAAGCACTGTTAAACCTTTACTCCATGACTAGTTATATATGTAAGACATAATGACATCGAGAATTATAATGAAGCATGAACATAGGAAGTGTTTGGCCATAGCGGAAACTGTAGAATCACGTCACCTATATTAATTCATAAAGCAAAAAGGAGCAGGCCCCTTTCTTTCATAAATAAACCACCTATAAATGCCTTTTCACGCATCTGCAAACAGATTAGACCCAGATCAGACGGTTCCAATAGGATATTCCTTTAGTTTCTCAAATGACTTGACACGCATACTTAACAACCAGCTTTGATCAAGATGAGTCGTGGAGTAATTCGCCGTCTCATCAGGATCCAAGCTGTCTGTGATGCTCGATCAATAATATCTCAAAAACATGGTCGAATCGGAAGTAGTCAAAATTGCACCAGATCCAAATTTGAGCACACCGTGTTTGTTTACATCGAGTAACAGACAATGATAATTGATTGTAAGTTTAGTTAACTCACCCGTTGGCTCTTCCTTTGGACGTATTGTTCCATTGACTGTCTCCCAGCTCTCTTCTGTGGACCAGCCGCACGTAGCTGACGCAAACTCACAAGCGATAGCTGTGTTAAGAAGTGCGAGAATTAATTAAAACTGTTGTGTTTAATCCCCTTGCAACACAGTTGCTGAGGACATGTAGAATCACCCCAGTCAGTCCGTGTATGTGTCTGTCCGTTGACACTTTGTAAACACGACACAGTTTCGTCATCTTGATTTTCAAGGTCATGTGTCAAAGGTCAGATCGCAGGAGGCAGATCTCGACAAACATGTTAGAAAATTACAGAAAAGACCGTGACACACCTATATTGCATTCTCGTTCCCCATGATAGCTTTTTAGTATGCTGACGATGTTCAAGGTCATAGGTCAATGTCACAGAAAGCAGATCTTATTGTGAACACAATACTGGTCCCAAGTCGATAAAACATTGTGCGTGACTGGTTACTTGAGAATTATCTCAGACTCAGATTCTGAGCTTTTATAACCTGGGGCCGTGGCAAGGTTATGGCACAAAGAAACATCAAAACCTGCATGCTTGTTCTTCAAGGTGAAACAGTGCACACTATTGATTTTAAAGATCATGGATCAAGGTCAGGGTCACAGAAGCCGTATCTTAAGGAACACTTTTTTTAAAAACGATGCAGAAAAAACAAGATTATCGGTGGTGCTGATGAAATGGATGAAACTAATGACATTTTGAATGTGAGTAAATCGGCATGTGTTATGTTTACAATAATATTTTAAAACTTACTCATTAGCCACTTCTCCGTTCAATATTCATGTCAGGAATAGTGACATCATAAATATTTATTAGCTGATTTTTATGATGGCTAATGTACACATGGTGTTTTTGCTCAGACAGTAACTGTATAGTCAGCTCTAGTGTTATACCATAAGCAAAAAGAGCAGACACTGATCAGACGGCTCCTATAGGAGCCATCTGATCTTGGTCTACCCTGTTTGCAAACGCGTGCAAAATGCGTTTATATGAAGAAAAGGGTTAAGTCTTTCGGCACCACTCTTTCGGACAAATTTCAAAATATCACCAGCAACACAGTTGTATTAAAAAATCAGTAAAATGGAAAACTAAGATAAATAAATGCGCAATTCAAACGAGCAAACCACAAACTGTTGTACAATCTGGGTGTCAAACAGTGAAATTTACAACATGGGTGTCGAATAGTGACTTGTGCAATCTGGGTATCAAATAGTGACATGTACAATCTGTGTGTCAAACAGTCATTTGTGCAATATGGGTATCAAAATGTGGCACGTACAATCTGGGTGTCAGACAGTTATTCGTGCAATCTGGGTATCAAATATTTGCATGTACAATATGGGTGTCAAACAGTCACTTCTGTAATCTGAGTGACTGTCACGTGTACAATATGGGTGTCAAACATTCATTTATACAATATGGGTGTCAAACAGTCACTTATACAAAATGGGTGTCAAACAGTCACATGTACAATCTGGGAGTCAGTCACTTGACGTCTTATCATGATACGGAATACTTGATGAAATTGTAACAATTTGCCAGTAATTATTTTGAGATTAAAGCGTTTAACCATTACCCCCGTGGTTACAAAATACTTTCTGCTTAACCCTTTCGCTGCCAATGCCGGATATGTGATTACCTATGCAAACAGTTTGGATCCAGATGAGGATCCAAACTGTTTGTTACTGTTACTATGTTTTTGAAACAAAAATGAAGAAAATCAAAAGAATGAAAATTTGCAGCAGACGACAAAGTTAGCAGACGACAGAGCTTGGCAGCGAAAGGGTTAAATATGGATCTGGTGCAATTTTGACTACGACCAATTCTATAAAACTGCTAAAATACTATTGACAGAGTGTCAGACAGCTAAATTTCGGATGAGACGACGAGCTGGATCAAGCTGTTTGCAAACGCGAGTCCGGTCGCGGATATCTGAATAAGGGATAACAAATACTGGAGAGTAAAAATCCCGGCAAACGTTTTAAAGTTTAACTCTTTTGCTGAGAAATTTTGTCGTCTGCAACCTTTGTCGTCTGCAGCAATTTTTATTTTTTACATTTATTCATTTTTTTTTCAAAATATAGTCACAGTAACAAATAGTTTAAATCCTGATGAGACGCCGAGTTACTCGGCATCTCATCTGGATCCAAACTGTTTGCATCTATAGGTTATTCCCATTGGCTATTTTTAGACCTAAGCTCTTTGAATCTATCTATTGGAAAAGGAGTATTTAATAGAAAACAAGGACTTTTTAAAAAAAACACTGTGTAAATAGTGTTGAAACCATTGTGATAAATAGAGCATATGCTCCATAGGAGCAAATGCTCTATTTATCACAATGGTTCAAAAAAGTGACTTCAAAAGGCGTCAATATGAGAGAATGTGTTAACAGAATAATTTTTATGTTGAGTGTAGCAATAGCATACCTAAAACGAATAACGTTACGGCGGATACTCACGGACGCATACAGGCCGGGGCTTTCTCAAACGTCCATCTTTAAAGCATCCAATATACCGCTGCCCTATCCGAGTCTTCCCCTGTGGACAGGAGAATATAGCTCTGGTTTGATGAAGGATGGAATTGGCCTTTGCTGCATATGGCGGCAGTGTGGAGTTGAACACTGAGTCCAAACAATATATCTCCGTCCCATCTGAAACAACATAAAAACACATTGTAGGGTTACTAGGGTAAGAGACATGTCTTAACCGACAAATTGAAATAGATCTTATTCTGAATTTGCAAGACACGTGGTAGCTTAATGCATGGAGAGTTATGCAGAAAGCTCCCATATGCGTTTTCTGCATTATTTTCGCAATGCATTAAGCAATCATCTGTGTTAGTGCTACATGTGTACAGTAAATCCCCTCTAAACAGTTATTTTAATAAAGAAGAATTTAGGTCATTTAGGCAGGTGGCTGCTTAATGCAGGGTGAAGGTCATGCAGAAGGCTCCCGATGGAATGTTTCTGCGTGACTTTCATCCAGCATTAAACAATCACCTGCTTTAGCGAACACCTGTATTCATTCAGTAAGTTGGCGCTATAGACAGGTTCTACTGTACGTCTTACACTGACATGTATTGTCGAATGTAAAATCTGTCGTCAGCTTCGACATTCAGTTTTTGGAAGGTCAAGAACAATAACAGGTTGCTAGGCAATTTGGTACGAACATTTCCACCACAGAACGACTTGTCAGCCGTTTGAGAGAAACTGGAACCGTTGCGGACCTTCCTCGATCGGGATGTCCCCGTGTGTCGACGCGAGGTCAAGACAGAACTATACGTCTTACCCGCCTGCGTTATCGCCACCTTGCTGCAACCTAAATGTCTATCAATATTATAGGCAATCATAATCACCACATTCATGCACAAACTGTAAGAAACCGACTCCGCGATGACAGTCTGCGAGCTCGTCGTCGTTACATTGGTTTGCCCCTTACTCGTGCACGTCACGAGCGTCGTTTAGCTTGGTTGAGGGCACATGCTCCAAGATTGTTCCAAATGCATTGATGGAGACATGTGTTT
Organism: Azorinus chamasolen; assembly: GCA_963576725.1. Lineage (NCBI taxonomy): Eukaryota > Metazoa > Mollusca > Bivalvia > Cardiida > Solecurtidae > Azorinus > Azorinus chamasolen. The sequence continues at coordinate 33,071,405 of OY755246.1, read as the reverse complement.
TTTCACAGATGAGTCTCGGTTCTCTCTGTTTCGTCCAGATGGTCGACGTCGTGTATATCGACGTCTGGGTGAACGTTTTGCCGACGCTTGCGATCTTGATAGGGATAGGTTTGGGGCGGCTTGGTTATGGTCTGTGGTAGGGTATCACACAAGATATCGTAAATTGTGATAAATGGAATTTAACTGCTGTAAAATATAGTGATGGAATTCTTCGCCCCGATAATAGTTAATCATGACAATGCCCTGCCCCATATAGCCAGAGTTTGTGGCGACTTTTCTTGCAAACCATGCCATTAACCCACTCGACTGGCCACCGCACAGTCCAGATTTTACCCCAATGGAACATCCTTTGGATGAACTTGATAGAAGGGCAAGAAGGCGCCAGAATCCCCACCTCCGCTACTCCTCGAACTAAGAACTACTTTGTTGGAAGAGTAGAATAATATTCCCAATATATTTTTCTTTTGAACTCCATGTCCCGGAGAATCAGGGGGACCGGGCGGATGGGGTGGGGTTTTACAAGATTTTGAAGAATGAGTCGATTTCATTTTGTGATTTGTGGGGTACCGTCAAACGTGCTTCTATTACTCGTGAATTACTGCTTAGAATCTTATGTAATTTTGCCAATTGGTTAATTAAAGATGAATTGTTAGAATAATAAAAACTATTCTATAGAGCATTCAAATATGTATAAATTATAGACCTATAAAGTTCACCTTGAGTTTCCCTTTTGGTTCAGTATATAAAGCAGTGTCGGTTTACTCATACAATCAGACGATGCCATTAGTGTTCATTAAGTCCATCATGCAAACGTTAATCATTGAGTTATCAATCGCAAAATAAGATTTACACAAGATAAAATACTAAATGAAAAGAATATCTTAGAAAACAATCTTACTTATTACATGAGCCGTTCCTATGGTAACAACTGCCATGAAAATCCAAAGACTTGTCGAAAGTTTCATTGTGATGATTTTGTTTAGCATTGTTTCATCGTTGTTTCGTTGCTTTCGTATGCACACCGCTTCAAACCAAGGATGCGTATAATTATCATTGTCAATTTGCAATAAATGAACCTGAGGCGGTATCATTAACATTTTCCCTGTTTTACGCTTATTCCCAACTTCATTATCTACTGAATATTAATGGGGAAAACAGGTATAGCGAAAAATGAAAGATGGAACATTGTAGCCATTTTAGAAATTAAATAAACATATCATTCAAATTTAATCAGCAAACAGAGTAGACCCTGATCCTATAGGAGCCGTCTGATATGGGTCTACTCTGTTTGCAAATGCGTGAAAACACGTTTTTATGAAGGAAAGGGAAGTGTCAAATGTGCAAATTGACGCTTCTGTCGTCATTAACCTTTAAAAACGATTTGGATCCAAATTAGATGTCGAGTAACTCGGCCTCTCATCAGAATATCACGTTTATGGTTTTGAATAGAAACTAACGAAATGTCCTCTGATAGTGTTGAAGCAGACGGTAATCTTGGCAGACGAAACTGGCGGGAAAAGGGCTGATAATGATGGTCGGGTTACATAAATTTTACCTACAATATGAGCTTCTTCGCGGGGTGGTGGGGGGGGGGGGGGAGAGAGAGATAAAGGGTGCTTTGACAAGGATACAGTAGCACCTTAACAATAAGGTGGATGCTTAAAATGCATGACAAAGTTAATGCAGAAAGTTCCTATAGGAGTTTTACTGCATTACTTTCGATCTGCAGGGTTTACTTATGGAACGTCTCTGCTGTCTGTTTAACCCTTTCACTCATATGAAAGATGGCGGGAATATCTACCACTAGCTTAACTGTACGTGACGTCATATAGGGCTGCAACATGGCGGAACGGGCAACGTAGATATATTCGAGTTGTAAACCGAGATAAACGTCGTGGTTCTAGAATGAATACTCTATTCTCTTCAAGAGGTAATTATGATATTCGTAGATCTACTTCAGTATGATATGCACAGAGAGCTACAGAATAACCTGAAACCTTTTTGGGCTATACTGTGATTAGATCTCGCATCACATGTGTTTGAGTTGTTTGCATGGTAGCTGGTGTACATGTAGATCGTCCATATATTATTATAAGTAATTTAATTCACTAACTTAGTAAGTGACCACTTTAAAGTGGTTCTACTAGCTAAAGACGGCACATGGATATATCGTAGACTCGCCTTCTATCCAACCCCACCTGTTTTTCGAACCTTACATTTTTTTGTGTTTTAAAACATGCACAAGTGCATACTACGTCATAAAATCATGAGTACCGTTGCTTTGTCTGTAAATAACGCCTCGTAGCTTTAAAAACGAAATATGCGCCATAAACAGGTCAATACAGTTTATTTTTCCCTCAACTATGATAAACATGAGAAAACTCTTAATACGTTATAGAATATCAACATAAATTGAAAAGTGTACCATATATTGAAAATGTTTGACAGTTCTGACCCCTTCAGCTTATGCAAAGGTCGCATGCCCATGATGAAATCACGTGACTATGAGTATTATGTTACAGTAAACAATTTCTAAAATAAAGGTTCGATAAACAGGTGATATTTTTCTGGCAGCCATTATGCGGGTGGTGGGGAACACTGGATTGTTTGGGGAATAATAGATGAGAATAAAATTACTTAATTGTTTCAAGGTATGTATAAAATATTATTTTGAACTGCTGATTTGTTTTTTCTTCAATATTCACGGTAAAAGTTTTCTGTTTCTGGTCAAAGGTTAAGAGGTTCGATAGACGGTGAGACCATGCTATGTACAATGTAGTATTATTTTGTAGAGGAAATCATTTTATAGAGTTTATGCTAGTCATGTTTCCTTTCAAATTTTTGGTGTTTCCTATATAGGAGCCGTTTGATTTGGATCTAATATGTTTGCGAAGGCGGGAAAATCGTTTGCTTGAAGGAAATAGAACTTTTAAGTCGATAAAACAGCGGATGCACTATTAATGCGTGGTAAACAACGCAGAAACTGTTCTGTTCAGACATCTGGTGCTAAGCTTAAAGGTTTATTTTCGTATATAACGCGAGTTATATGTTGTACACTTATTCCATATTAAAACCATAAATGCGCCTTGACAAACAGAGAAGACCCAGATCAGATGGCTACTATTGTCTGATCAGTGTCTGCTCTGTTTGCTTATGAATTGTTATGGATAGTATACTAAAGTTTCTGCCTTGACTAATTATTCCTGCATTCGTGTATTAGATCTATTTATAAAGCATAACTATTTGATATTCACGATGTCATTATTTCTTACATTAATATTCATAGAATAAAGGATTAAAAACTACGTACTTCCTGACACAGTTTGATTTTGAGTTTTCACAGTGTGATTTACGGTACTACTGCCTCTTTGTTTACCATCAACAACTCGATACATGTAGGGAGTGGGGACATGTATACATGACACAGAAGTGAACAGAACAACTCTCGAAATCTAGTAATTTAAAAACCCATTGCAGCATATGGGGGCTACCGCACCCACACCCCGTAGGTCTTTAAAACCGAATGTTTGTACATCGAATCCCTAAAAATGCTCGTCTATCTCCTAAAATTGTTCCGAAAATGCGAATCCCTCAAAAACTTTAAAACGAAAACTACTGGGGTCCGCTAAAGTAGAAACACGCCTGTTAAAAAGAAGTTTAGTCCATATCTAATAACACCTTCCAGATACAGTGACAGCCATTTACATAATGAATATTCATTTACGAAATAATGACATCATGAAAGTTTATAATGGCAAACGAGCACAGGAAGTTCTGACCATGTTAGAAACTGTAGAATCAGATCTGTATTAGTCCATAAGCAAACAGAGCATAGTATTGTTTAATACATTTAATTTTCAGAAGATCAGTGCATATCCAGATTCCGGAGGAGCCCTCTGCTCAGGGTCTGCACTCTGTGCCGTTCAAAACACATACATATCCCTTCGTACCGAATGGCCTCTATTGCTAGATACTGATGAGCCACTCCCCCTTTCAGCATTTAACCATTTCGCTTCCAATGCTGGATCATGTCCCGAGACTGTAAACAGAGCCCTAGGGTAAACTCGTCGTTCATATGCTAATTCGGATTAAGTAAAGGGTCGTATGTAGAATTATGTGAAGCGCGTTGGATTTTATTCAATTCTCCCACCCTCTCCCCCATCTCCCCATCTCTCTCCCACCAACCTCTCTCACTCTCCCTTTCCCTCTCTCCAATTTCATACCACTCTCTCTCTCTCTCTCTCTCTCTCTCTCTCTCTCTCTCTCTCTCTCTCTCTCTCTCTCTCCCTCTCTCTCTTGCCCCTCTCTCTGTCTACCTCTCGCCAGTCGAAGAAGAAAAAAAAGAGAATATAGAAAAGAAGGATAGAATAAAGTGAACTTAAACTCTTTCGCTGCAAATACCGCATCTGTTATATCTATTGCAAACTGTTTGGATCCAGATGAGACGCCGAGCAACTCGCAGTCGCATCAGGATCCAAACTGTTTGTTACTGTGACTGTTTCTTGAAACAAAAATGATGAAAATGGAAAATTGTAACAGACGACTCAATTTGGCAGCGAAAGAGTTAAGATCATTGTACCATATACGCGTAACGTTAGTGCAGGTGTGAAAGACTGATACATTTTGAGATATTCTCTATTCTGTGCATGGCCTGGAAAGCCTTAGTTACTATCATACATATATTTCTCTCTAACCTTTTGACCCAGCGTTGTTCTTATCTAAGATTTAACCATTTACCTAATGTTAATTAATGCAAGAAAAGATGATTGTATGAACACTTATTGTCTGATTTATTATAATGGCATTATGAACAAGGACTTTTAACATGACAGACACTGTGGAACAGTATCTATATTACTGCATATAGTGTTATAAGGTGTAAAGGGTTAAGAAACACGTTCTAAAATGACCAAATGTTGATTAGCACCTAATGATCATTAGAAGTTAGAACCGTTCGGTACCTTTCTTTAGCATTCTTCAACATTTAACAAATTTTATTCTTGCAACAAGCGTCGAAATATTATTACAGGTGAGATTGTGAATACATTTTGTATTATCAAATGTATGTATGCACATATGTATGTAAATGACAGTATATGCCATCGGGATTTAAAATTACATGTGAATAATAGTAAAACCGTGCATAACCTCACTAAGATTAACAAATGTGACGCTTAATCCAGTGTGAACTTTACACAATCACAAAGCATTGTTTGCAGACGAAAATAATTTGGCACCAGAAGAGTTTACTCATAATGTGATAGTTAGCATAGATAGAATGTGAAGCTTACACCTTGACAAATCATATTGTCAATCAAGTGTGCTTGGTCTCAAGTGTCTCCATTGTGATAGAAGTTGTGAACTATGCAAACATGGCTGTATTTTAGATCATGGATTGATAGAGCGCGGCAATATGGCAGCCAGTCATTGTCCTTGTTGCTCTCCATATACCGATATCCTGTATTTTCAGATCTTGGACCACCGCCTTCGCCTTTCCTTGGATTGGAGCAGTTCGTTAATTTCGACCTCTATCCTAATTTTAGACAGTCTGTTGAGATGTATGAAAAGGTCGTGCATAACAATGCAATACAGCGTAAAAGACAAAGTATGGAGAAGGTGCATTGCCTGACTAGCTATGAAGAATATTGGCGCAAACACCTTCTAGACATCATCGACACACACGCCGACCTGCACAGACCTTATATATGTTGTAATCATGCCTACTCGGAGCCACTTACGCAAGAGTTTCACGAATGTATGGATGAAAAATGCCCTATTCATCCAGACAAAAACGGCAAGGCTGCTAGCATTGCACATGTTTCCGAGGACCTTGTTGATTCTGACCCCCAATTTTTGTGTTCGAAACTGAAAGCGACGGTAGATATCGGTAAGTACCCGGCCTACAGATCGTCGGTAGAATACTACAACATTCACATTAAGACACTGAGAACCAAAGAAAATGTCCAGTTGCCTGGATCGTACCACTGGTTATCTCCAAACTCTCGACATAAGTACAACGAAGAAAATGACATTGCTGACAAACGATTACCGCCAATGCAAGGTCTCCGTCGAGATATCAACACCGGTAGAAAAGAAGGGCAAGACATTTCTGATCTTATACAAAAGTACGATTTTCTTTTTGACCCACTATACATCTACAGATCAACTAAAACAGAAGAACACAGTACCAGCACTCCACCAATCTTGAGCAAAGAAATACCGCACAATCACCAGATTCGAAACAAAACGACCGGAACTTCAAAAGAGAACTCGCCTTCTCTTATAGGAGAATGCGACACTAACAACCCCGAAACGAACGGAATGCCTCATAACTTATTAATTGAGCAACGTTCGTTATACCCGAAGAATAGCGCATTACCACAATTTTCAAAGCCCGATTTCAATAGCCACTTGACTCATCTTACCAAGACATTGATAGCTCAAGTACAGGCATACAATACGGGAATGCGTGTTCAAGAACTTTGTGCTCCGGACTTTGGCAAAACTATTGCACACTGGAATAATTGGCGATATCTAATGGCCTCATCTGACTGTAATGCCCATCAATCACATATTTGGAACAACTTACATACTACTCATGGCTACACCGACAATGGATGGACCATATTCAGACCCGAGTGTCAAAAGGGCGTGAACTCTCGGAGCACATTCTACCAGAGTGATGGTCGAGAATATTCCTCTGATTATCAACATCAAGGTGGCTACCAGATCGGGTCTGAGTCATTGTTTTCATCCGAAATCCAACAAGATGCTGAAAGGGTCCTCAGATCTTCTTATGTAAATAGTGGTGCAGAGCAACGAATCTCGAGTCACAATCGTCATAGGTCAAGGTCAAGGTCATCTTCAAAGAGCTCTGGTCTATCCACCTTGATGCATCGTTCACCAGATGTGTACAGGTCTCTTAAACACAGTGAGAGGCATAGAGACAGACACGATCGACATTCAAGTGTGCGAGAAAGGCGCACTAGGTCTCCACCATGGAAGCATTATGACTCAGCGAATAGTCTAAGGAGATTCGATCGAAGACAAGTGCGAGAACCATTTGTTTCAAGAAAGGACCGCAGTCGTCAGTCTGAATGTCGGAGTTCGCAGGGAAGCAGAAACAGTCGAGATTTTCAAAGATCGCGAGAAAGTAGGGGGTACAACGCTTGGCATTCCACAGATGAATTTACAAAGACTGGAGGTAGTCGGTATGGACGTGTCGTGGATTATGGCCTCTCCAGAAGAGGGCGTGGTTATAAACAGGAGAAATATCGGTTCCATGAACGCGCTGAATACAGAAACGAACGACACCGCTCCACTCGTGACTACAGTTCCGACAGGACCGAGAGAAAGAAGAACCCACAATCAAGCGAAACCCTTGAGAATTATAGAACTGGGTCGCGCTACTTGTCAAGAAGGAAGAAGGATGTGCTGCAGTGGAACCAGTATCAGTGCAACAGATAAATGTGCGTACTCAGATACTAAAATCGTCATTTCTCCACCAAACCCTATGGGGTGATCACTGTTTAGAGTAGTCAAAACATAGGGGATTGGTGGAGGAATAAAGAAGTTATCCTTGAAAAATGTTTTAATGTACGCATCTTATTTGGAGCTTTGTATACATAAAATATTATCACTGATATCAACCAATGCTTACTGAACAGAATACAATTTAGTGCAAAGCTATTGGCTATTGTAACTACATTGTATTTTTTTATATAAATATTTACGATATATTTGTCTTCCTACTATTTTTCAGTTATTATCATTCTCATTTTCTATTGAAAACGCGATCATAGTGTCAAGCAGCAGAGCTCCTGATATCCCTCTTCTACATATATACGCCTTTCTATGCATTTGCAAACAAGGCAGACCCAGATCAGACGGCTCCTATATGAGCCTTCTGATCAGGGTATGTTCTGTTTGAATATGGAATAATATAGCTATGATTCTACAGTTTGTACTTTCGCAAAAAAAGATCACGTATTAATTAGAGGCTTTGTTACTCGGCGTCTCAACATAATCCAAACTGTTTGCAGAATCCATCACGGCTTCGACCATCAGTTTTGTACTAAGCTCTATACATGTATTTGTATAAATTTGACCAAGCCTTTACTACGTTGATTTGCATTATAACGCCTTTGCATACAGAACAGGCCCGCATCAGATAGCTCCTGTAAGACAAGGTCTGTGTTATTTTTGCTTAACCCTTTCGCTGCCAAAATCTGTCGTCTGCTAACTTTGTCGTCTGCTACAAATTTTCATTCTTTTGATTTTCTTCATTTTTGTTTCAAAACATAGTAACAGTAACAAACAGTTTGGAGTTACTCGGCGTCTCATCTGGATCCAAACTGTTTGCATTTAGGTAATCACAGATCCGGCATTGGCAGCGAAAGGGTTAAAGAATTATAAATATCTGATTCTACAGTTTCTGTCATTGCCAACATTACATACATGCATGTGACGTTGTTTTAAAAAAACTAATTTAAAATCTAATTAATTCATGGTGTCATTTTTTCTTACATGACTTTTTATGGATTAAAGTGTTTAATCCGTCTTCTACAACTGAACGTACACTCATCGCTTAGTAAGTGGCCAGGTGACAACTTTACTTTTGCCCCGCTGCCTTAACCTTGTCCAGCTATCAGTGACCTGACTCGGACTTGCAAACAAATTGGATCCAGATGAGACGCCGAGTAACTCGGCGTCTCACTAGGATCAAAGCTATTTGACACTCGGTCAGTAGTTTCTTAAAAAGCTTTTTCGAATCGGAAGTTGTTAAAATTGCACAAGATCGACATTTGAGCAGTCGTATGCTTTACGGATTAATACATTAATGGCGTTAGTTATGTTTGACCATGTCCTTTATATAAACGCAGTTTCATGCATTTGCAAATAAGAGCAGACCCCGATTAGACGGCTCCTATCGGAGCCGTCTGATCTGGGTCTGCTCTGTTTGCTATTTGAATTTGAAAGATATGTCTATTTACGGCTACATTCTTCCACATTCCATATTTCGTTATAACTATTTTGTCCATGAATATTCAATAGGTATTGAAATTTGGAACAAACATCGAACAGGAACAATGGTTAAACCACGAACGCACAAATAATCTTGATTACGGTGAGGGCCTTATCTAATAGTGTCAGACCCTAAGGTCAGAATTGTGTCCATTTGTAAAACTCCTATATGTATGAATATGAGAAAACAGGGGAGCGGCTGGTAATATTAACCCTGAGTATTGAATATTCATGTAAGAAATAATGACATAATGAATATGTATTAACTGATTCTTAAAATGACATTTGTACGCAGGAATTTTTGGTACTGGTAGAAAGTGTAGAGTCTTTTTTTTTTAAAATTTTCATAAGCAAGCGGCGCAGACCCTGATCAGGCAGTCCCTAAATGAGCCATCTAATATGGGTCTGCTCTATTAGCATGTGCGTGAAAAAGTGATTATATGAGGGAAAGGGTAACGCACTGTAACTATATCGTGGTATTCCTTTTGTTTGTTTTATACATAACCTTCAATTATGGCTATCATTAAATGCATTTAACTGAATGAAAATATTCGTAATAAAGTACAAAAAAGAATTCACATTAATATGTGTACCTACATCTGTTGTTATATAACCTTGGTATTGAGTACATTGACACACATACGTGTCAGTGTTAATGTACATTTATATGAAATTACTTGAAAATCGGATGAACCATGATAACTGTTCAATTGGTACCTATTAGTGAGGTCGATATCAGGCGTTATCGACCTGGCAAAAATGATATAGATCATAGGCGTAGTCGTTATCAGTTGCGCTTGATCTATAAATTTATCGACCAGGCAAAAATGATGTAGATCATTGGCGTAGTCAATATCAGTTTCGCTTGATCGATAAATTTATCGACCTTGCAAAAATAATATACATGTAGATCATTGTCGTAGTCGATGTCGATGTCAGTTTCGCTTAATCGATAAATCCTCATGCCGATTGAATCTAAAAAGCAACACTTGTTTTATTACTAAATCCAGCCTATAACAGATCCCTCTTCACTTAGTAAATATGGTGCTTTTTAGAGTTTGGCGAAGATTTTTGGCCAATCATCAAGCCGGCTATTTAAAAGTAATTGTTAAGAGCTCGCGTTTTGTTGAGACTGGTTATTAATTCACTTAGAGTTCGAGATTTAACAATTAAGTTCACGGGGTATTTCGCATGTAAGGATTTGTTTTCAGCTCCGCCCTTTTTACGTGATTACTTCATATGGTAATGAGTACTACGCCTAGTCCTACAAGTGTTTATTTTGATTAGACGAAATGGAGAATGGCGATGGCATAATTATGTACATGTATAAGGGAACAACAAAACGACAAATTGACATGATAAACAAAAGTCTTATCTCAATAAAAAAAATAAAACAATGGCATGTGTACATAATGCAAACAGAAGGCACAATTTACTGAAAAAGTCAGCTGCATGCCTATAACCATTCTCCTTTTACCATCACCTATTTACTACGTATTTACAGCAGAACCTATCTTAGGTGGCCATCAAAAAGGGATCTAAGTACGGGTTTGTAAGACATGTGGTAGCTTAATGCAGGTCAAGGGTAATGCTGAAAGCTCGTATAAGAACGTTCTGTATTACAGTTGTCCTGCATTATGTTCAATAAATGAATGGCCGATTAGGACAGGTTTCTTGACACATTTTGGGAAATGGGTCGTCAGTGTATCATCCGGGTTCTGTGTATCTTGGATTGTTATTCAATGTAGAATGAGAGGTTAATTTTAGAGTTTGTAAGATATTATTGTTACTGAAATTACATGGAGACTCATGGCCCTTCCCTATGGCGTCACCTGCCAATCAATGACTTAAACGTTTCCAAACCGACCCCAATGTAGTCGCAACCTCTGGTCAAGTTCTGCACTATTTGCCATCAATCAGGGCCTATTTCAGTTGTGGACTTGTATAATAATCCTTGTAGAACTCTCTCTCTCTCTCTCTCTCTCTCTCTCTCTCTCTCTCTCTCTCTCTCTCTCTCTCTCTCTCCCTTCCTCCCTGTGTCTCTCTCTGATCTGGCTCTCTCTCTCTCTCTCTCTCTCTCTCTCTCTCTCTCTCTCTCTCTGATCTGGCAATGAATCGCGCTTTATATAAAAAAAAAGTACCTAGTTACAGTCTACTTTCAGTCCGATGGTCCGCTCAGCCGACCGTACATTTACTCCCCTGGTCATTGAGTCAGTCGCCTACAATATTGAGCACTGCTTACATATGGCGCAATCGTGCAGCCGCAGTACCGGCTAGTGACCCTCACAGGTACCCATTTTAACCCCTGGGTAGAGAGGAGGGCGGGTGGGAGACACTGTCAAAACGTCTCTGAAATTTCCGGGAGGGACAGGGATTTGAACCCCGGACCTCCGGATTGGTAGTCAAGCGCGTTACCACTAGACCACCGCACATATGGAGTTTTTAGGTGGTTTAGGCATCCAGTACATTCAGTGATTGCAGAAAGCCTTTGTAGTTTAACCCATTCTCTCCTACTGACGCCTTTTTGTACCTCTGTAAAACTCATTTTTGAAACCATTGTGACAAAGAGAGCATTTTTCCTATCCCACATTTTTAAGATTCTCATTTGCTTTAGTTTATGCGTCTTTTCGGTAGATTAATTAAAAGAAGTTGGGTCTAAAACAGTTTATGATGTTCACGTCAGGTTTTGAATTTTTCAACATGATCCGGAACTATGCCGCGTTCTAATGACCAGGCTGGTTGAAGTACACATATGTGTTTATGCACGTGTATTTACAAGTTCTTCGTTTAAAACATCAACATAGTCATGCAATCTTCATATAAAACGATAATGTTATTAGATGCTAAATATCAGCTGGTACAAAAAAACCCAACAGATTTGGAATGAAAACCTTGTATGCCTTTCTGTAAATCGCGAAACGTAAATATAGATTTTGGTGGAAGAAAGTGGTTGTTTGATTTATAAAACGCAATTCGGATATTTATTCAGTGGCAATATGTGGCCTTAGAACATTTTGAGTATTACTTTGATTTAAATCAGCAGTTTTATGGACTGGATCAGTACGCAAAACAATTGTATCAGCCTGGTTGTCAATGTCTCTTATAGATGACAAAGACAACACGGGGTGCTTGACCCTGACAAATACTATAGAATCAGATATATATACCATTCATTTAGCAAAGAGAGAGACCCTGGTCGGACAGATCCTACAGGAAATGACTGATCTGGGTCTTCTCTCGTGCAAAGGCATACATATGCTAACATATTGAATAAAGAGTTAAAAGGGTGAGCAGGTGGGTGTGATATTTGAATTCTGAACCTTCTTCCAATGCAAACAATTATGGACTATCAACTGTGCTATTATTGTATGTGACATTATTATTCTATCCCTAGATCTAACTAGAACTATCACTAAAGGTGATTAATACGCCCCAGCACATTTGACACAGAGACGGGGTCAATGCAGGACAACTTCAGTCCGTACTACCCATCAACTTCATATTATTATACCTATCTCAGGATCTAAACTGTGAAGTTATAGAAGAGAAATAGTACCAGTCTGAAATCCAATAAGGAAAGGGCGTATGCAAAGGTTTTTTTGTTTTTTTTTATCCCTTTGCACCTTTTTTTAGTTTAAACATATTTCATTTCAGAAATGTGCGTATAAACTATTGTACATTACAGAAAAAGGATTGAAACGAAATACTATAAAGTTATCTCCATCAGATAATGACCTTACATATATAGGCGGGAACATTTAAATGAATGATCTGATAAAAGAGATTGTTGCCAATAGTTACAATAGTTTGGTTTATACAACTATTTCGAAAATGCTATTGTAATAATAGCACACTTGGAGTAATAAGATGTTGATTTACTAAATTGGGATCGAAAATGAAAATTAAGAAGAAAAAGGAAAACAATAGTAATTGAAACGCATATAAACAGAAAAAGACGACAGAATATTTGTCAAATGAAATATGTTCCACTGTTTGAACACTCATGCACTGATTGCCGAAAATGTAGGTATATTTTTCCCCACTAAAACCTCACCATAACGGACGAGTTAATAGTAGACTTGTAAGGTAATTTATTGCAACACATGTACCTCTAAACATTGCACTTGTTAATTTCAGGATACACTGTGCTTCTTTTATTCAAAGCCTGTATGTGAACTATTGCCCTTTCTTAAAATAGAAGTTTTTTTTAAAACAATATTGGATTGAACGAGATGGTACATTCATGAAAGGAGATAGCCGAATAGAGATTTGAAAGCGGTTTTAATCACATTCAAGGCTGCAGCCAGGTACAATAATTTTTATTTGAGGGGCTCTGAATAGAAGACGCAGAATGCATATTTATCAAAACAAACTAAACCCCCCCCCCCTTGCAGTTATTCATAGATTAGTGTTGGGGTTGGGGTGGGTGGGGGCATCGATATGTGTGCATTGACTAAAGTTACACAAAGTATAACCAAAAGTAAGTGAACACAAGACCTGCCACATGGTTCAAAGGGCAAATCTAAAGGGTTGGCGTGAACACGCTAATAATAATGAATTATGTCTCCCCCCATATTTATATGGGGGAGACATATTGTTTTCGTGAGAGTTGTCTGTCTGTCCGTCTGTCCGTCACACTTTTTGTCCGGACGATAACTTCAATATGCCTGATGCCAGTTGATTGAAACTTCATATATGGAAAGAGCATAATGAGAGGAAGTGTCATGCACAAGGTCCATAACTCTGGCTTCACTAATATAGGAGTTATTGTCCCTTGTAAAAAAAATCATACTTTTTTGTCCGGACGATAACTCCTATATGGCTCATGCCATTGGATTGAAACTTCATATATGGAAAGATCATGACGAGAGGAAGTGTCATGCACAAGGTCCATAACTCTGGCTTTTCACTAATATTGGAGTTATTGCCCTTTGTAAAAAATATCACAATTTTTTGTCCGGACAATAACTTCAATATGCCTGATGCCAGTTGATTGAAACTTCATATATGGAAAGAGCATAATGAGAGGAAGTGTCATGCACAAGGTCCATAACTCTGGCTTCACTAATATGGGAGTTATTGCCCTTTGTAAAAAAATCACACTTTTTTGTCCGGAAGATAACTTCTATATGGCTCATGCCGTTGGATTGAAACTTCATATATGGAAAGATCATGACGAGAGGAAGTGTCATGCACAAGGTCCATAACTCTGGCTTCACTAAATTGGAGTTATTGCCCTTTGTAAAAAATATCACAATTTTTTGTCCGGACAATAACTTCAATATGCCTGATGCCAGTTGATTGAAACTTCATATATGGAAAGAGCATAATGAGAGAAAGTGTCATGCACAAGGTCCATAACTCTGGCTTCACTAATATGGGAGTTATTGCCCTTTGTAAAAAATAACTTTTTTTTGTCCGGAAGATAACTTCTATATGGCTCATGCCGTTGGATTGAAACTTCATATATGGAAAGATCATAACAAGAGGAAGTGTCATGCACAAGGTCCATAACTCTGGCTTCACTAATATTGGAGTTATTGCCCTTTGTAAAAAAAATCACAATTTTTTGTCCGGATGATAACTCCTATGTGACACATGCCATTGGAGTGAAACTTCATACATGGAAAGATCATCATAAGAGAAATTGTCACGCATAAGATCCTTAACTCGAGCTTCAATAAAGTTAGAGTTATTGCCCCTTGTACATTTGCTTAATACTTTCTTGTCCGGACGATAACTCCTACATGGCTCTTGCCATCGTATTGAAACTTCATACATGGAAAGAGCATGATGTGAGAAAGTGTCATGAACAAGGGCCATAACTCTGGCTTCGCTTCAATACTTTGGGAGTTATTGCCCTTTGTTACATTTTTTGGCCGATCAGTAACTCCTGTTCGACTAATGCTATTGGAATGACATTTTATTTTTGGAAAGAGCATGATGAAAGTAAGTGTCATGCACAAGGGCCATAAATCTGGTATCAGTATTTTTGGAGTTATGAGCTGTTATCATTTTCTTCTTGAAAAATGTGGTGTGGAAAACGCATAATGAGGGGAAGTATCATTCATCAAGACCATAACATTTTTAGTGATTTCCCTTTACATATTGTTTTTATTAGAGGGGAGACATCCGTTTTTGTGACAAAAACCTCTAGTTTTCAAAGTAGTAATTAGTATATTGAAAATGCAATATATTAAGTCTAAGTTTAAGAAGCAGTTCTTAATTTCTCAACATATAATTTTGATGCTATGTTCTGTTGAGAATTCAAGTTATTAAGTATCTTGAGTTTCTGATGGGGCAGGTCGAAGTGGCACTATTGACCTTCGGTAGTTTTGGTAAATTCTGTATGTGTCGGCTACTTCTCTTTGAAATAAAGACGGTGTACAAACATATGTTGGAAAACAGAATAAATGCATATAATAAAGAAACACACGACGGGACAACATATGCCGTATCAAATTTGTACGTTGCGATGTTTCGATATATATGTCTGTCATAATTACGTGTGATAATATATCAGACTGTGATAAATATATGGCTTAAAGAGGAAGTCCCTACAATGAATGCATATTTTCAATAATATCATACAACATGGTATTTGTTATGCTCAATCATTATTATGAAGATAAATGTAGGGACTTCCCCTTTAAACCAGAACTATATTGAATTTATATGCCAACTTTAATTATCCCGTTCTAAACCTAACTCTTGCTACATTATTTTAAGTAGCCTACGTACTTCCAACAAAAGGATCCCATTGGAAATAATCTCTTAGATAGCTTAATGGGCTATCCTTAGGCCTTAAGTATTTATTACTTATTTAGCACGTGCTCAATATTAAATTGTTAAAGTTAAGCACGTGCACAATGTAAACTGTTAAAAGTATGCATGTATGTATGCATAAGCTGGCTATTAATAATATATAGCAAAATAGTTTAAAAGCTACTACTGTGATCTTTTATGAATAGTGATTTTCATGATTTTAAATAAATGAAACAAAACACATCCGGCTTAAATTATATACCCGCAAAAAGCACCTCAAACTAGAACAATATCGGATGGATATAGAAGATTTTACATACCCGGAAGTGAAGGTCAAAATGGCTGCGCCCTTGGATTCGCATGGACGTTGATAAATACATTTTCTCTACAGGTTTATGCACGGAAGATATAGCACTCATACACGTTTGTAAGACCAGGATGTTAGGTCGACTTTGCAGGATGTGCATGATTCATCGCAAAAACATTTCCTACAACATGAGAGTGTCCAAAGCCCCTTTTACCTGGGGTTGTGGTGAAAGCCGGCGTCTGCGCCTAGGTTACTTACAACATTATACTTATAGTGCAGGGAGAACGTTATGTGAAAAAAGGTTTACAATTCAGAATGGATTATACAGACCATTTATTAAACATATACGATCAACTAGTACAAATTCGAAGGGGTCAACTGGAACTGGAGATAATATTGAAAACTTTTACTCCATGAATTATATTTATGTTAAAACAAGTATAGATCGATGGCTGGAGACACCAGATGGGGTGCTTTTTGATGTTGGATATGTAGATTCGATGCCAGACCCCATTGATTCAAAAGTGCCAGTTGTCCTTGGTTTACCAAGCTCTGTAGGTAGCCACACAGACCTGATGAACGTATTGTTGGTGTTTGTTAAATATGGCTGCCGTGTCATTATACCAAACATGCCTAGTAAGTATTCTTTTGGTATGAGGAAACCAGCATCATTGAGTAGAAGTGATTTTGGACAAACTGAAAGTAGCTTGACTTTTAATGCTGGCTCATGTATTTCTGCTTTGTCCAGATTCATCCAAGTAATTTGATCATCACATTATTGAGTACTTAGGTTGTTTTACGCAGAGCAAATAGGGTTTTTCTTTATCTTGGAATTTTCGGAGATATCACATCCCCTTCAGCAGCAAGACTGCACTGACTTGGATCACATGACCAGTGAGGGGTCTCGTGATACAAGGAGACCGTCATGGACGTGGTAGCTCCATTCCTTCAACTCTGTTTAGTGATGGCCTGCACTGTTTAATTTCTATCGTCTCTTTAACTTTCTGCTTCCCAAAGTTCTCTTCAAATGTCAAGACTTGGATACCCATTTGTTCTGAGAGCTGTCTTGACGTGTTCAACGTCTTTCTCTTTGTCTTTTTCCTCCGACACTAGTGATTCAGCCCGGTGTAACAAAGTGCAAACCACAGACTGTTTGTAATCAAGATGTTGGTTGGACTGGAAGTCAGGTATTGGTTGGTATGGGTGGGTTTTCTGTAGACATCCTCGACATGCACACGTGTCCAAGAACAGAAAAGACCAAGACCCACTCCTCCCACCCCCTCTGATGTAAACTTGATATGGTCGTCAATAGAGATAATATGATCTGTGAAACTCGTGTATATTGGTGATTGTGTCATCCACACACCTTTGTCAGAGGGACAGGGGATTCTTGGACCACTGGAAAGAACTCCATATACAAGTTTGCCATGATCAGTGACACAGGAGAACCCATGGCTGCCCCTTGTTTCTTCTGTTGGAACAATTGGCCTTGGTAGACATAGTATGTACTGTGAGGCATAATGACATATTTTCCGTCCGTCCTGTTTCTGTCCGAGGCCATATCTCTGTAATGGATTGACAGAATTCAGTGGCCTGTCTGTCTGTAATATAGCTAACTCAAGTTCTGCTTGGTGGATCCTTCTCAAATTAAACACAATATCTGGACCTGCTACAGTAGCATGTCCAATCCCGGTACATATATCCAAGGCCATGGTCCCACAGTTGGACTTGAATTTGCGTTTAGCATTTGCGTTTAGCAAATATGTTAAATGTCTGTCTGTCTGTAACTTCTCTAACTCAAGTTCTGCTTGGTAGATTCTTCTCAAATTTCAACACAATGTTTATCAGGACATGCTGCAGTAGCATGGGTGCATCCCGGTATGTGTTTCCAAGGTTAAGGTTGCACAATTGGACTTAGAATTTGCGTTTAGCATTTGTGTTAGCAAATACATGTATGTTAACCTCAATTTATACAATTTTTTTTTTTTTTTTGTAGGTCAACTTATTTTCATAACCCTTTGAGATAAAACTTTGAAGTTTGTAACATGTGACCTGGGACCTGTGACCTACTTTTGAAAAAAATATTTAAATGCCTATAATATTTGAACCAATAGACCTAAGGCTTTCATACTTGGTATGCAACTTTCTTGTGTTGAGACTATAAAAACAAAAATATCATTGTTTGCCCTTCTGACCTTGACCTTTGACCTACTTTTGCAAAAATCTTTAAATGCCTATATTATTGGAACAAATAGGCCTAGGGTTTCCATACTTGGTATGATCATGCCAACATTTTTGCCCTCCTGGCCTTGACCTTGACATTTGACCTACTTTTGCAAAACATCTTTAAATGCCTATAACATTTGAACCAATGGGCCAAAGGCAACTTTCTTGAATTAAGAACTTTACAACAATATCATTGTTGTTGCCACAGTGTTACTTTGACCTACTTTTGCAAATTTCTATAAATGCCTATAAAACTTGAACTAGTAGGCCAAGGGCTTCCATACTTGGTATGCAACTTTCTTGTTTTAAGACTTTTCCAACCATACCATTGTTTTTACCATGTGACCTTGACCTTTGACTTATGTTTGCTAAAGTCTTTAAATGCCTATAGCATTGCAACAAATTGGCATTGGGCTTCCATACTTGGTATGACCATGCCAACATGTTTGCCTTTCTGACCTTGACCTTTGGCCTACTTTTGCAAAAGATTTTAGATGCATATACCTCCATACTTGGTTTGTATCTTTTCTGTCTGAAGACATTTTCAAACATACCAATATTTTTTACCATATGACCTTGACATTTGACCTACTTTTGTAAAAGTCTTTAAATGCCTATAACTTTGGAACCAGTAGACCTAGGACTTCCATACTTGGTATGACCATACAAACATATTTGCCCTTCTGACCTTGACCTTAACATTTGACCACATTTTGCAAAAGTCTTTAAATGCATATAACATTGGAACCAATAGGCCTATAGCTTCCATACTTTGTATGTATATTTCCTGTCTTAAGACTTTCCAACCATACCAATGTTATTTACCATGTGACCTTGACGTTGACCTTCTCTTGCCAAAATCTTTAAATGCCTATAATATTGGGTGCAATGGGCATAGGACTTCTATACTTGGTATAACCAGGCCAACAATTTTGCCCTTCTAACCTTCACCTTTGACGTAGGGCTTCCATATTTTGTATGTATCTTTCTTGTTTAATAATCTTATTAAATTGATGAAAATTGGTATTTGGTTGCATTTTGGTTCGGATATTGATGCAGTTAAGTTTAAATTTAAAAATTGAATGATTTTTGGTGTTCAATATGACACGTTTTATACTTAACTTTTAAACAGGCGAGCATAAGGTGGCTTTGACACCATTTCTGGTTAACTTAAAAATTTTGTTTTTAAGGTTTTTGTTAAAGTCCACTTATTTACATAACCCTTTGAGATAAAGCTTTTAAACTTGGAACACTTGTTCATCATCACAAGCTTCTTTTGTAGGCATGAGTAAATAACTCTGGTCAAGCATTTTGACAGAATTATGGTCCTTTTTTATTTAGAATTTTTGTTTAAGATTTTTGTTAAAGTCCACTTACATTGTATATACATATAACCCTTTGAGATAAAGCTCTGAAACTTGGAACAGTTACCTGTTCACCATCACAAGCTTCATTTGTAGGCAAGAGTAAGTAACTCTGTCAAGCATTTTGACAGAATTATGGCCCTTTTTTATTTAGAATTTTTTAAAAGTTTTTTTTTATTTAAAGTCCACTTATTTACAAAACCCTTTGAGATAAAGCCTTGAAACTTGGAACACTGGTCTACCATTACAAACTTTATCTGTTTGAAAAAATGGTACAAGCTTTATCTGTTTGAAAAAACGTATTATGGAATGGAACTGTCTGTCTGTAACATCTCTTAACACAAATTCTGCTTGGTGGATCTTTCTCAAAGTACACCACAATGTTTATCTGGACATGCTACAGTAGCATGGATGTGTCCCAGTAAATATATCTCCAAAGTCAAGGTCGTACAATTGGACTTACAATTTGCGTTTAGCATTTGCATTTAGCAAATATGTTAACCTCAGTTTATGTTGAACAAGGCCTCAACGGGCATATATTGTGCCCACTGGCACTCTTGTTCAAGATATTTATGAACATAGTTTTCACCAATTTTGTAGGGTCTTTCTTCATATAGGTTAGACTGCATTATGACAAGTCGTCATGAAATAGACTGCGCAGTCTAACCGATTTAAACCGCAGTTTCATTTTGGCGACAATAATCCAGTCTTCACGAAGAAGGAAAAACTGAATAACGGACTCTGATTGGCCAACGCAACAGAATTTTCGAAAACTGCGGTTTAAGGGTCTTATATGTGTATCCTCGTATCACATGACCCCTCACTGGTCATGTGATCCAAGCCAGTGCAGTCTTGCAGGTGAAGGGGATGTGACTCAGAGCAAATTTCCAAGGTAAAGGAAAATCCCATTTGCTCTGAGTAAAAGAATCTTTAGAAGTTCTCATGCCTGATCCAGAGCAGAGAAACCTCTTTGCATGTATCACATTATTCTTCTGTCTTTTTTTTAAATTGTGTATCATTGCATTTAATGTGATATCAAATTTTATAAAAAAAATAATCTTTAAGGGGTAGCAGTTAAACAAAAATACTTCCATGGTAGTTAATATTTATCCATTGAATGTTGATATACCAGTAGTACTAAAATGATCCAATTTTTATGGTAAATTTAATATTTTTTAATAATCCGGTTATGTTTTTGTGCATAAACTGTACACTTAATAGCACTAGAGTTATAGCCCTAGTCACATACCATATAAAAGCTATTCAGTGATAGGTAAGTAGTCAACTAGTTTGCTGTTAATTTGATGCATGTTGAATGCATGTTGACAAGCCACATGTAGCTTTTGTTTGTTGAGCACTGAACAAAAAATCTGGAGGTTTAAGTTCAATCAATATTAATAAATCTATACCAGATGCCTGTTTTGTTTGGGTGACATCCTGTAACAGAATCTGTCACAGTTTGACCTTGTTTCATAAGCAATAGGAGCAGAGCCTGATCAGATTGCTCATACAGAAACCAGTGTCCGAATTTAGGCTAAAAACTCACTGGCATTATTTTGCCAGTTGCAAAAAAATAAACTGGCAAAATCAAATTTCAACTCGCATTTTCAATATTACTATGCATTATTTATAATCCTTTTCTTAAAAGTTGCACTGGCAAAAAATTGCAAGTACCAAATTTTGGTACTTGCAATTTTGAAATTTTACTTGCATTTTACCAGTATGCCAGTTTAATTTCGGACCCTGGAAACTGTCTAATCTGGGTCTTCTCTGTTTGCAATAATGTTGAAAGGCATATCTAAGGAGTAAAGGCGTACTTTTAAAGTCAATTCAGCATTGTTTTTGTTACTTTAAAAGGAAACTACATTTGAATATGTAATAGAATAGCAAATAGTG
The DNA here is from genome assembly GCA_963576725.1 of Azorinus chamasolen. NCBI lineage: Eukaryota > Metazoa > Mollusca > Bivalvia > Cardiida > Solecurtidae > Azorinus > Azorinus chamasolen. The sequence goes on along the minus strand of OY755246.1, from coordinate 33,049,823 downwards.
TAACTATTGTGGGACCATAATCAAACTGCTTAGTTTGGTCATGATCTATAGGTACATGTACACTGTTTGGTCATGATCTATAGGCACGTGTACACTGATTGGTCATGATCTATAGGCACATGTACACTGTTTGGTCATGATCTATAGGTACATGTACACTGTTTGGTCATGATCTATAGGTACATGTACACTGTTTGATCATGTCCTATAGGTACATGTACACTGTTTGGTCATGACCTATAGGTACATTTACACTGTTTGGTCATGACCTATAGGTACATGTACACTGTTTGGTCATGACCTATAGGTACATGTACACTGTTTTCCTTAACTTGTCTAATTGAATATTGACAAACTGTATTACTGTATAATGATTTGATAATATTGTCATACATATGTTTGTTTTAATGGAAATTTATTTCTTGGTGAAAAGTAAAAATGCCTCCATCACTATTCATCTGTATATTTTTAAATGTGTTACACAGTTTTAGGGCTTAACGACTCATTCTATAAACTCACTTTTCAAGACCTTTGCAAACAGAGTAGACACAGATTTGACGGCTCCATCTGATCAGGGTCTTCTCTGTTTGCTTATGAAATAATATAGATTAATAATTACTTTAGCAGTTTTTGACATAGCCAAAATTTCTCGTGTTTGTATACCATAATGCATTATAAAATGAATCTTATTAATATTCATGACATCATTTTTATAACACCCTATACCCTACACAAGTTGAACAAGAATATAGTTTTTTACCAGACCGTCAGTCCATCAGTCAGTCTGTCTGTGTGTCCTAATACATTGTTGCTCATCTAGCACTTTCATTTCTTGACCAATTTTTCTGAAAGTTGCTTTTTAGATCCACTTTTTCGAAAAGTGGAGGTATTGTCATGACACTCGTCGGCGTCGGTGTCAGCATCGGCGATGGTTCACCTTTTGGCTTTTGGCTGTCATTTCTAAACTAATCATTATAGAGCTTTTAAATTTCACATGATTGTGTCTTCATCTCATTGAGGACCGTTGATGTAACTAAGGTGTATTACTCTGCATGCAATACTTTTTGAGTTATTCCCCTTTGTTCACACTTTCTTTTTTTGGCCGACATTTCTAAATTAGTCAGTATAGAGCTTTCAAAATTTCACTTGTGTCTTCCTCTCATTGAGGACCATTGATGTAACTAAGGTCCATCACTCTGCATGCAATACTTTTTGAGTTATTCCCCTTTGTTCTGATTTCACTCCAGCAATTAACAGTTTGTGTCGGCTGCCAGCAGGTGACACATGTATTCCTCCGAACACTCTTGTGTTAAGGTCCATTTCTCAGAAAGCATCAAAGATACTTTGTTAAAATTTGGCATGCATGTTTACTATCAGAAGGGGAACCAATTTCATAAGGGCAGATAACCCTAAAATTAATTTTGCCAAAATTATGCCTCATTTTCGACTTTTCATTGTTGGTTAAATTTTATGTTAAGGTCCATGTCTCAGAAACTGTCCAAGATATTTTGTTCAAATTTGGTATGCATGTTAATTATTACAAGGGGAACCCATTTCACAAGGGCAGGTAACCCTAAATTAATTTTGCCATAGTTATCTCTCCTTTCCGACTTAGATTTCCACTACATTATCCAGCACTAAAAAAAGTGGAGCGCGCTGTCCGTGGACAGCTCTTGTTAAGAATTGTCATGAATAAAAGCTTGGATGAATTTGATTTTCAGAAGAATCTGTCATGAGGAACCACTTTTTTTTCTCTGACAATTTGGTGGTGTGGGGTATTTTTAAAAGATATTGTAATTTCAGTCACTGAAATGGCACAATATGATTTCTGCATACAATCATTTCAGGTACCAGGCACTGTTTTTGTCGAAGTAGAAGTGAATCAACAGTTTTTTCAAACAGCCCAGATGAAAAGGCAGAGTTTGTACGGAATTTCCTTACAGAGCTTGATGTTAAAAAGTAAATTACTAACTTCAAATCTGACTGAACTCATCCCCTCCTAGACTAATTTTACACCCAACCTCTTTGAATTAATCTACCGAAAAGGTGCAATAACTATAGAAAAGGAGAATTATAACTGTGTAGTTTTGAAACCATTATAAATGATGGGGCAAATGTTCTATTTATCACAACGGTTTCAAGAAATGAGTTTTACAGAGGCGCAAAAAGGTGTTAGGATGGGTTAATTTTAGTTTTGAAACATTCATTAGAGTAATTCACAACCAGTGGGAAATTATTGATAACCTTAACAAAAAAAGTTTGGATGAGAATCAGAGTAACCTAGTCAGAGTTCTAGATAAGATGCTTAAATTAAAACAGTTTGAATGTCTCCACCAAACCCAATGTTGTGACCAGTGTTTAGAATTGTCCTTTAAGATGATTCTAAACAGTGGTCACAACATCGTGTTGGGTTGAGAAATGCTGATTTTAGTACTTGAATTAAAGCACCTTTTATCTTTTGCTCTGCCTAGTGTCTAGTGAAAGAAATTGAAAAATACTTGATTATTTCACATTGAAATTTTTAAGTTTACAATGATCTAGGATGAAAATTATTTGGGAGCAAAAGAGTTAACCCTTTACTCCGTAAATACACCTTTTTTACGCTGTTGCAAACAGAATAGACTCAAATTTTCTTGTGTTTATGTGCCATTATGAAAAATAGTCTAATCAGTGTTCATAATGTCATTTATAGTTCTTACATGAATATTCATGGAGCCATTTTAGAAACTAAATAAATTTTAACAGATCTATCACATTCCATTAGCAAACAGAGCAGACCCTGATCAGACGGCTCCTATATTTGTTTTGGATGGAGAGCATCAGCTCCCTAACTACATTAACTTTTGACACCATACATACACCTTTGTGTTATAACCAACTGTTTTGTAGGGTACAGTTGTCGTTGACAGCCTCGGACAATGTCTATACAGACATAGTGTTACAACCAATTGTTTTTCAAAGCACATTTGTTAGTAACAGACATAGATATTTAACAAGGTACACTTATTGATGAGAGACTCAGACAGTGTCTATACTAGCACTGTGTTACAACCATTGTTTTTGTAGGTCGCTTGTTGTAGTTTACAGACTCAAGCAGTGACTACAGTACAACTGGTGTTAAGCGGCCTTTCAATAATTGAACATAGAAGTCTTAACACGCAGGTGGTTGCTTCATGCAGGGCAAAAGTAATGCAGAAAGCACATGTAGGAGCTTACTGTCATAGTGTTACAACCAGGTGTAGATAACGCTTGTCAGCAACAGACTCTAACTGTCTACACTGTCATAGTGTTACAACCAGGTGTAGGTAACACTTGTCAGCAACAGACTCTAACTGTCTATACTGGCATAGTGTTACAACCAGGTGTAGATAACACTTGTCAGCAACAGACTCTAACTGTCTACACTGTCATAGTGTTACAACCTGGTGTAGATAACACTTGTCAGCAACAGACTCTTAACTGTCTACACTGTCATAGTGTTACAACCAGGTGTAGATAACACTTGTCAGCAACAGACTCTAACTGTCTATACTGTCATAGTGTTACAACCAGGTATAGATAACACTTGTCAGCAACTGACTCTAACAGTGTCTATACTGTCATAGTGTTACAACCAGGTGTAGATAACACTTGTCAGCAACTGACTCTAACAGTGTCTATACTGTCATAGTGTTACAACCAGGTGTAGAAACACTTGTCAGCAACAAACTCTAACTGTCTATACTGTCATAGTGTTAACCAGATGTAGGTTACACATGTGACATACTCTAACAGTGTCCATACTGGCAACATGTTACAACCAGGTGTAGGTTACACATGTACCAGACTCTAACAGTGTCTATACTAGCATAGTACATAGTGTTATACATTTAATCATTTTGTTTTACAGGTTATGCTTGTTACTGACTCACTCTAACAGTGTCTATACTAGCATAGTACATAGTATTATACATTTGTACATTTTGTTTTACAGGTTACACTTGTTAGTGACAGACTCTGATAGTGTCTATACCGGTATATTTCTTCTTGCTCAAAACACAGAGTTAGTCCAGTCTTTTGCCATGATAAATCCTACTGGATTCAAATATACAAGGTAATTTCTGAATAGATACGACTTCATTTTCATTTCATTAACCCTTCTCTTGCTGAATTTTAAAATACATTTCTCCTTCTTTACCCATGCCCTGTTGTATAATTACATATATTTTCACTGTGTACAAGTATTTCTCCGTGCAATCACTGCTGTGGAGTGCACTGGTTGCACAATCAACTTGTAAATAGTGCAGACCCTGATGAGACATCTCCCGCAGGAGCTGTCTCATCTGGGTCTTCACTATTTACAGGTAGGTATTATTGACGCGAATAGCAAGCGAAGGATTAACTTCTAACAATCTATTTAACTCTTTACTCCATGAATATTTTTTGTAAGAAATAATGACATCATGAGTATTAATTAGATTAATTTGATTATTGCTACTTGAACACAGAAAACTTTGGACATGGCAGAAACTAGTTAGATATATATTATACCATAAGTTTACAGAGCAGACCCTGGTCAGATGGCTCCTATAGGAGCTGTCTGATCTGGGTCTACTCTGTTTGCAAAGGGATTTAAAGGCATATGATATGTATAAATTGAAATGTTGTTAATGTTACCTTCCAGCATGCTGAGGGCATTCTAGGATAAACGTCGTAAACAGTTTGGCTACAAAATGAACTTCTGGAATTAATTGTCTTTATAAATCAGGATCCAAACTGTTTGATACTGGTAATACTTGTATGAAAAGAATTTGAAAAAAGTCAGCTAATATCTGAATATGGTTAAATCTTATACTTTATACCGTTTAACTGTGGGAAATGGGTATTGGCAAATGCAAAAAGTGTAGAAATAGATCTGAGGAGATGTATAGAAGCTGTGTGATCAGGGTCTGCACTGTTTGTTATTCAAAACCCTCTAGTAAATTTTACCCTTTCTTACATAAATACTCCTTTCTACACCTTTACAAATAGAGTAGACAGAATCTCCTATAGCAGCTGTCTGATCAGGGTCTGCTCGGTTTCCTTATGAAATAATACATATACATGTATAAGATTCTACAGTTTCTACTATGGCCAAACATTCTCGTGTCCACATGCCATTTTAGAAATTAATGTAATTGATATTCATGATGTCATTATTTCTAACATGAATATTCATTTAGTAAAGGGTTAAACCTTTCATACTAGATTCTATAATTGGAGTGGACCCTTTAGGTACATAGAGATGGTCCATTCCTCTTTGAATGCAGTAAAATCTCGATTATTCGAACACTAAAATATGTATCATTAATTTATTGATCATTAAGACAGGTGACAGATTAACTCTTTCCTCCATGAATATTAATGAAAGAATTTATGACATCATGAATATTACTTCTAAGATTAATTTTCAAAATGACATATTAACACATGAATCTGTTGCCAATGTAGAAACTGAACAATCAGATCTATATTCCATTATTCCATAAGCACACAGAGCAGACCTTGAAAAGGGTTAATGCAGGGTGAAAGTCATGTAGAAAGCTCCTGTGCATTAAAGCATGAAGCAGCCACCTACAAAAATGTGTCTAAATTCTTCTATAGATACAAAAAATGCGAATAGTCGAGATTTTACTGTATGTGACATTCCAAAGGTTCAGATAAATCAGATAAATGTTAATCTTGTGTGCAAAGTTAATGGTTTACCTGATAATTCCAGGGTTTACATCTTTGCAAACAGAGTAGACCCAGATCAGATAGCTCCTGTAGGAGTTGCCTGACTGGGGTCTGCTCTGTTAGCTTTTGTAATTAAATATAGATCTGATTCTACAGTTTCTGCAAAAACATCTTGTGTTCATATATTATACCATTATGAAACTTTGGCCAATAGATACCCATCATGTCATTATTTCTTACATGAGATAAAGGGGTTTATTCCTTCATTTAACCCTTTCCCTCACATAAACGTGTTTTCACGCATTTGCAAACAGAGTAGACCCAGATCAGACGGCTCCTAGAGGAGCCGTCTGATCAGGGTCTACTCTGTTCGCTAATAAAATTTGATAGATCCGTTTCTTTAGTTTCTAAAATGGCTATAATATCCAACCTTCAATATTTCAATCATTATAACTATTTTGCCCATGAATATTCAGTAGGTATTGAAATTTGAAATAAACATAGAACAGGGAAAGGGTTAAAGCCCTTTCATGCATTTGCAAACATAGTACAGTCTGCTCTGTTTGATCTGATTCTGATTCTCAAGTCTTTGTCAGAGTAAAACATTCCGTGAAAAGTTTACATTATAAAAATTCAGCAAATTAATATTCATGATGTCATTATTTCTGGAGCTAGTTACCGACACCATGTCCTGTAGGCTTCCCGGTAGTCTTCCTAAGTTTTCGTCATTTTTCTAATCCCTTCTCATGCAAATGCAAACAGAGTAGGCCAAGATCAGAAAGGTCTGTTTTCTCTGTTTGCTGATGATATGATATAGATATAATTGTGCAGTTTCTCCTATGGTAAAAAAATATTACCATTGAAAGATATGCTGATGTAGCGTAACATTGGCAGCTATTTAACAGAACATTTTCAGAAAACTTTATGGCCAGGTATAAAATGAAGGATGTATTTTGTGTTAAAAGATATCGGTCCAGCTACTGGAGTAATAAAAATGCATTTGATGCTTTACTTTATAAATATGCCTTTCTATACCGTTGTAGAGTAGACCAAGATCAGTTGGCTCCTATAGGATCTGTCTGATTAGGGTCTGCTCTGTTTGCGTATGAAATAATATATATGCAATTCTAAATTTCAGTCTTGGCCAAACAATCAAGATTTCATATGTTGGGACCATCTGATCATGGTCTGCTCTGTTTGCTTATAAAATAATATAGATTTGATTCCAAAAGATCTGCTATGGCGCACAGTTCATGTGTTCATATGTCATTGTTAAAATTATATCTCCTCCATACATATTTATGGGGACGAGTAAAGTGTTTTCACATGTTGAGCAGCTGTCTAGATGGATAGATTTATTTGTGTATATATATGTCATCAATACAATTACAGTTATACAGTTTGACATAACAGTTATCGACTTCTTGTTATTTATATAAAAAAAGACATGTTATACATACACAGGATAATCCGTAAAGTTTTTCAACTTATTTCCAACGGGGTTTGATCAGGGCCTGCTCTGTTTGTTGATAATATAATATAGATCTGATTCTGTAATTTCCGCCATGGACAAAACTTCCATGTGACATTTATAAAAATTCATCTAATTCATATTCTTTGTTGTCATTATTTCTCACATGATTATCCCTTCACTCCTTAAATACGTCTTTCTATGAGATCAGGGTCTGCTCTGTTTGCTTATGGTATAATATACAGTAAAAACTCTCTATAGCAGCCACTAAATTACATCAAATATTTTGTTTGAAAGGCAGGTGGCTGCTTAAAGCGAGGTGAAACTAAAACAGAACGCTCCTATAGGAGCGTTCTGTTTTACTTTCACCTTGCTTTAAGCAGCCACCTGCCCTAAATACCAACTAATTAACACAATTTAGTGACTGTTATAGAATATGTTCTACAGTTTCTGCCATGGCCAAAAGTTCTTATGTCCATTTGCAAGTACAGTGCTCCCTCCCTACAATGGCCCTCTCAATAACGATTCCCTCCTTACAACAACGCATGTAGTGTTTCCGAAACAACAAGGCTCCAGAAACAACTTTTTTCCATCGTATTTTCTTTATGCCTCAATCAAACCCTATGTTGTGACCACTCTTTAGAATCGTCACTTTGTGACGATTCTAAAGAGTGGTCACAACATAGGGTTTGATTGAGGAATAACGGTTTTAGTTCTCGAAATACACCTTATCTGGGAATCTGCAGACAAGTTAATTATGTTTGATTTTCCCTCCCTATAACAACTCCCTCTGAACAACACATACAATCTTCGTATCCCAAAGGATGTCGTTGTAGAGAGGGAACACTGTATGACAATTAATCTAATTAATATTCTTGATGTCATTATTTCTTACATCAATATTTATGGAGTAAAAGGGTTACTCATGGAATAAGGGTTATGCGAATTTATTTTGTTACAGGAATATGGAGCCATTGATTATGTACAGAACAATCAACCTGATTTGGGATGAAATCTTCTACATGCAGCCATTTGTATGGTTCTTGTTCTTTTTCATCAAGATGCTCACATCGAAGCGACACTTGACAACAAATGAGTTCATTACTTTTGCCAAAACCATTAGATGGTTGGACATTATTGAGGTAGACACTGATTAACCCTTTATACCATAAATACACCTTTCTTTGCCTTTGCCAACAGAGAAGACCCAGATCAGATGGCTACTATAGGACCAGCCTGATCAGGGTCTGCTCTGTTTGCTTATTGTATAATATAGATATATGATTCTAGTTTCAGCCATTGTCAAAAATTCATTTGTCCATGCACTTTTATAATAAATTAATCTAATTTAAATTAATATTCATGATGTCATTATTTCTTAAATGAATATTCATGGAGTAAAGGGTTAAAGTAATTTCCTGCTCTACACTTAACATCTGCATAAATTGTCATCTGTTTAACCCTGTTCCTGTTAAATATTCATGTTAGAAATAATGACATCTTGAATACTTTTTAGCTGAATGTTTTAAAAAACCATATGAAAACATGTGTTTTTAACCAGGTTTTTCCACGGAAAATCCAGTTATTGAAATGGTGATGTACGGCAGGCGGTCAATTGTGTTTTTAACCGGGTTTTCCACCGAAAATCTGGTTATTGAAATGGTGATGTATGGTGGGCGGGCGGTTGGGTGGGCGGACGGGCGGCTGCCAATCTTGTAAGCGCAACTCCTCTGAAACTGCTCAACAGATTTTGATTAAACCTTGCATGTAGCAAGGACACAATATGTAGATGTGCATATTGTATGGGATTTCTCCTCCAATTTTTCTGGGAGTTATGCCCCTTTGAACTTAGAAATCACTAGGTCTCTTGACCCTACCCTTGTAAGCGCAACTTCTCTCAAACTGTTCAACAGAATTTCATAAAACCTTGTATGAAGCAAGGACACAATATATAGATGTGCATATTATCAGGGATTTTTCCTTCTGCAATATTTCTGGGAGTTATGCCCCTTTGAACTTAGAAATCACTTGGTCTTTTGACTCTATCCTTGTAAGCGCAACTCATCTGAAACTGCTCAACAGATTTTCATAAAACCTTGCATTTAGCAAGGACACAATATGTAGTGATGTGCATATTGTCAGGGATTTTTCCTTCTGCAATTTTTCTGGGATTTATGCCCCTTTTAACTTAGAAATCACTAGTAAATAGTGAAGGAAAACCCGGTTTGTTCTCGTTTCGACATTTCTTGTTGGTGTTGATAGACACTGTAGAATCAGATCTATATCATTTCATAAGCCATGGTTCATACAGTCTTGAAAAGGCCCTAAATTTGGACGGGTGTCTTGAAAAGTCCCTAAATTTGAAGATGGGCCCTAAAAAGGCCATATATTTGTTCACACTGGCCCTAAAACTTTGATTTCCTGGCCATAATTTTCATTTCAAACGTATAATAATTCAGGGTTCAGAAATCCGCATTTGTTTCACTCGGGACGTTTTTTATGCCCCCAAAGCTAGGCTTTGGCGGCATATAGTGATCGCACCGTGCGTGTGTGGGTGTGTGGGTGTGGGTGTGGGTGTGTGTGTGGGGGTGTGTACCTTTTGTCCGGAGTATATTTCCTTTGTCACATCAGCTACGGATACCAAATTTGGTGTGTGAGTTCATCTTGGGATGGCGGAGTGTCGCGTACCATTTTCAGGTCACCTTGACCTTGACCTTTGACCTTGATTTTACAAAAAGCTTGTCCGGAGCATATCTCATGTACCTTACCAGGTACAGATTCCAAATTTGGTGTGTGAGTTCATCTTGGGATGGAGGAGTGTCGCGTACCATTTCCAGATCACTGTGACCTTGACCTTTGACCTCGATTTAAAAAAAAGCTTATACCTTACCAGCTACAAAAAGCTTGTCCGGAGTATATCTCCTATACCTTACCAGCTAAGGATTCCAAATTTGGTGTGTGAGTTCATCTTGGGATGGAGGAGTGTCGCGTACCATTTTCAGATCACGTTAACCTTGACCTTGACCTTTGACCGATTTTACAAAAAGCTTGTCCGGAGCATATCTCCTATACCTTACCAGCTACAGATTCCAAATTTGGTGTATGAGTTCATCTTGGGATGGCGGAGTGTCGCGTACCGTTTCCAGGTCACTGTGACCTTGACCTTGACCTTTGACCTCGATTTTAAAAAAAGCTTATACCTTACCAGCTACAAAAAGCTTGTCCGGAGTATATCTCCTATACCGTACCAGCTAAGGATTCCAAATTTGGTGTGTGAGTTCATATTGGGATGGAGGAGTGTCCAGTACCATTTTCAGATCACTGTGACCTTGACCTTTGACCGATTTTACAAAAAGCTTGTCCAGAGCATATCTCCTTTACCTTACCAGCTACAGATTCCAAATTTGGTGTGTGAGTTCATCTTGGGATGGCGGTGTGTCGCGTACCATTTCCAGGTCACTGTGACCTTGACCTTTGACCTCGATTTTAAAAAAAGCTTATACCTTACCAGCTACAAAAAGCTTGTCCGGAGTATATCTCCTATACCTTACCAGCTAAGGATTCCAAATTTGGTGTGTGAGTTCATCTTGGGATGGAGGAGTGTCGCGTACCATTTTCAGATCACTGTGACCTTGACCTTTACCTTTGACCGATTTTACAAAAAGCTTGTCCGGAGCATATCTCCTATACCTTACCAAATACGGATTCAAAATTTGGTGTGCGAGATCACCTTGAGATGGCGGAGTGTCGCGTACCATTTTCAGGTCACCTTGACCTTGACCTTTGACCTCGATTTTACAAAAAGCTTGTCCGGAGCATATCTCCTATACCTTACCAGCTATGGATCCAAAATTTGGTATGTGAGTTCATCCTGGGATGACAGAGTGCCACGTACCATTTTCAGGTCACTGTGACCTTGACCTTGAACCTTGATTTTACAAAAAAAGGTTGTCCAGAGAATATCTCCTATACCTTACCAGCTACGGATTCCAGATTTGGTGTGTGAGTTTATCTTGGGATGTTGGAGTGTCGCGTACCATTTTCAGGTCACTGTGACCTGACCTTTGACCTCGATTTTACACAAAGCTTGTCCGGAGCATTTCTCCTATACCTTACCAGCTACGGATTCCAAATTTGGTTTGTGAGTTTATCTTGGGATGACGGAGAGTCGTGTGCCATTTTTAGGTCACTGACCTTGACCTTTGACCTCAATTTTACAGTCCGGAGCATATCTCCTATACCTTACCAGATACAAAAAGCTTGTCCAGAGCATATCTCCTATACCTTACCAGCTACGGATTCCAAATATGGTGTGTGAGTTCATCTTGGGATGGCGGAGTGTCGCGTACCATTTTCAGGTCAATGTGCCCTTGACCTTTTACCTTGATTTTACTAAAAGCTTGTCCGGAGCATATCTCCTATACCTTATCAGTTACAGATTTCAAATTTGTAATTTGTAAGTATTGGACAGGTATGCTTAGGCAAACAGTGTAGACCCAAATCAAACTACAGGGTCTACACTGTTTGCTACTACATTAGCATGAATCAGACATTATAAAGAGCTCTAAATACTATTCATACATGGGTAGGCCATGCTGTTCAAATACTTGCAGTGTCAGAACTTTCAGATGAATTACAGCATTATAACAATATAGACCCATATCAGACAGCTCCTGTAGGAGCTACTGGGTCTTCATTGCTTGCTTACAACACTACCTAAATCAGATGCTATACATGCTTATGCATAGAATGTAGATCCATATTAGGTAACTTCTGTTGCAGCTGTCTAAGAGCCAGTGTTACATGAAACTTTGACCATGCGTTTAAAATTGACTGAGGATATGTTTTTAACGTTAAGGATCGACATAGGGTCTTTCTTAAACGTTAAGAATCAACTTAACATTAACAATCAACACAGCATGTTTTTTATGTATTGAAATTTGACCCCATGTCTTTTTTTTTAAAACGTTAAGAATTTACCCAGGATCTGTTTTTAACGTTGACAATCACCCAAGGGTCCTTTTTAACGATGAGAATGACCTAGGGTCCTTTTTAACTAAGTTTTGACCCTTGGCTCTTTTCTTAGGTATCATAATCGTCAAAGGTTCTGTTTCTAATGTTAAGAACTGACTCCTGTGTCATTTTTAACAGCATCAAAATTTCATGTTACACCTGCATTACATTGTATTGTTTTTCCGCCAAAATGCATTTCGGTGTCAAACACTTTGGGGGCATTTGTCACCCGTGACGACTCTCTTGTTAATTTGATGTAAATCCGATGAGAAGTTTGGAGGGGTGGGGGGATTCATCTGGGAACGTGTTCTAAATACAAAGCTGGAAAGTAAGATCAGTGACAAGGTAACAGAGCTGAAAACAGTTTAGGTATTCGGTAGGTGTAAGTCAAAAACATACCGTAAGCTGTGACATACTTTGAGACCCTAAAATTAGTGAATGGAGTCCCTAAAAAGGCCCTGATTTTGTGTTGGGAAAGTCTGTATGAACCATTTAAGCAAACAGAACAGACCCTGACCAGACGTCTCCTTCTATTTAAGAAAGGGTTAACTCATAGAACATTGAGTCACTTTTTTAGCAAAATTTGTGACTGCTTTGTTTATAAAAGAGCAGTTTTCATCTCACCTGGCACAAATTGCCAAGGTGAGCTGTAGGATACATATATTTTATAGGTGAGGGCAGAGATAGAGACTGTCTATTAGGATACATATATGTTATAGGTGAGGGCAGAGATAGAGACTGTCTATTAGGATACATATATGTTATAGGTGAGGGCAGAGATAGAGACTGTATATTAGGATACATGTATGTTATAGGTGAGGAGGGCAGAGATAGAGACTGTCTATTAGGATACATATATGTTATAGGTGAGGGCAGAGATAGAGACTTTGTCTATTAGGATACATATTGTTATGATGTCACCTGCTGCATGCACGAAAACCGATTGTGAGACCGGATCTATATACATTTATAAAATCAATACCTTTCCACAAGAATTCATCTTAACAATTTTCAACAAGCAATATCGTGTGAACAGTTTTCAAAGTTTGAGAACCTTTTCAAAAAGCAATATCATTCTAACGAACCGTTTGAAATTCGACCGAAGTATAGATCGAAATCTCCGGTTGCTAAGCATCTCAGAGGCTTCAAAGTGATAATATTCATTAGCCAATCAGAGACGAGATAACAAATAATTCCACTTCCGCTTCAATCTGTCGATTGAAAGTTGTGTTTGTTGAGAGATACAAATTCATGAATTTTAACAAATTCAAAGACAATCATGACGAATAAGAAGTATATATCGATTGTACAACTTGTATGTGAAAGGACCATATAGACCGTAGACATTGTCATGCGGGATTAAAGAAATATGAGGTAAAAAAGTATGAAATTGACTTGCTGACACAATCTGTTTTCGTGCATGCAGCAGGTGACATCATAACACTATATTTTATAGGTTAGGGGAGAGATAGAGACTTTGTCTATTAGGATACGTATATTTTATAGGTGAGGGCAGAGATAGAGATTTTGTCTATTAAGATACATATATTTTATAGGTGAGGGGAGAGATATAGAGAATAATAGGTTAGTGTCGTAGATGGGACGCTTTATCCGACGAGGCCTCAACTGTTTTCTCTCCGAGTCGGATAAAGGCGTCCCATCTGCGGCACTAACCTATTATTCTATTTATCCAGTCAATTTAGTTATATCTTTTTTCATAGACTCATAAAACATACGAATATTGAAATAATTTGCATTGAAAATGTGGTTTTTCGATCAACGGGCCTCCCTTTTCATTTCCATTCTAGAGACATAAATAGTGAGCTACCGCAGAGGAAAATAGTTTCGATACTTACATTACAAGAGGGGAAAACGTGATTGAATTTGAAAAATAAGATCATTTGAATCGAGAGTCGATATGTTAATTCAAACAGACATGATAATATTCTCCCTCAAATTCGAGTTCCGTCGTCTCGGTTTCTATTTTTATGCCCCCATAGACGATAGTCGGGGGGCATATTGTTTTTGCCCTGTCTGTCTGTTTGTCTGTTTGTTTGTCAGCAACTTTAACATTGGTCATAACTTTTGAGCCAGTATAGATAGAGACTTGATATTTGGCATACATATGTATCTCATGAAGCCGCACATTTTGAGGGGTGACGTGTCAAGGTCAAGGTCATCCTTCAAGGTCAGAGGTCAAATATATGGGTCAAATCGCCGACTTTAACATTGGCCATAACTTTTGGACCAGTAGAGATAGAGACTTGATATTTGGCATGCTTGTGTATCTCATGAGGCTGCACATTTTGAGGGGTGACATGTCAAGGTCAAGGTCAGAGGTCAAGGTCAGGGGTCAAATATATGAGGGGGCATAGTGTTTCACAAACACATCTTGTTAGATATGGCTAACGTCACTCATAAATCGATGGAACTGAACAGCCTATTTTTAGGTCTATGGCAATCACCGCCCCTGTAAGAGCTTATCAATCAAATTATTATGAGAGTGAAAAGAAAACATTTACTATTTATCTGTAAATCTTTGTTCCCTGACTTGATTTTCATCAAAAACGTGTTAATAAAAGTGATAAATCAACGTCAGTTTGTATGTGGCCTCAGTGGCGTAATCGGTAAGCACGACGTCTCTAGAGAGATTAGATTTGGCTTTTGTAGAATTAAGCGCGGGTTCGAATCCAGCTATAGCCATTTATTTTTTTTTCTTATTTGAATAATTATATTGGTGAATTTTCTGTTAGATCTATTCCGTCAACATGTTCATGCATATTTACAGAAAATTAAAATAGTTCCAATGGTTATAGAATCATTCCGCCTATCTACTAACCTAATAAACCTTCTACCGAAAGTAACCTAATAAACCTAAGTTTATTTGCACCCCCTTTATTATGTCACTAGAGAAGCCTGGTGACTGGATAAAGAGACTTTGTATACTAGGATACATATATTTTATAGGTGAGGGCAGAGATAGAGATTTTGTCTATTAGGATACATATATGTTATAGGTGAGGGCAGAGATAGAGACTGTCTATTAGGATACATATATGTTATAGGTGAGGGCAGAGATAGAGACTGTCTATTAGGATACATATATGTTATAGGTGAGGGCAGAGATAGAGATTTTGTCTATTAGGATACATATATGTTATAGGTGAGGGCAGAGATAGAGACTGTCTATTAGGATACATATATGTTATAGGTGAGGGCAGAGATAGAGACTGTCTATTAGGATACATATATGTTATAGGTGAGGGCAGAGATAGAGACTGTATATTAGGATACATATATGTTATAGGTGAGGGCAGAGATAGAGACTGTCTATTAGGAAACATATATGTTATAGGTGAGGGCAGAGATAGAGACTGTATATTAGAGACTGTATATTAGGATACATATATG
This sequence comes from Azorinus chamasolen, assembly GCA_963576725.1. Lineage (NCBI taxonomy): Eukaryota > Metazoa > Mollusca > Bivalvia > Cardiida > Solecurtidae > Azorinus > Azorinus chamasolen. The sequence continues at coordinate 33,034,234 of OY755246.1, read as the reverse complement.
CTATAGGTGAGGGCAGAGATAGAGACTGTATATTAGGATACATATATGTTATAGGTGAGGGCAGAGATAGAGACTGTATATTAGGATACATATATGTTATAGGTGAGGGCAGAGATAGAGACTGTATATTAGGATACATATATGTTTTAGGTGAGGGCAGAGATAGAGACTGTATAGTAGGATACATATATGTTATAGGTGAGGGCAGAGATAGAGACTGTATATTAGGATACATATATTTTAAAGGTGAGGGCAGAGCTAGAAACTTTGTCTATTAGGATACATATATTTTATAGGTGAGGGCAGAGATAGAGACTTTGACCTATTCAGACAGGCCATGTATGGCAGTCTACATTGAGAACTGTAAGGAGCTTGACCAACCATCCACAGAGGAAATGCTACATGACCTGGGTATGCCCCAGTCTAGCATCACGGTGTACGATGAACAAGACAATATAGTTCAAAAAGGTAAAACAGGCATGATGCCACATCTTGTCATGTCCAGCATTCTAGTTGTTGAAAGATGATTATTTCTCGGCATCAATGGCCTATCTTACGAAAAACAGTACAACAAGTCACTTAATGGAAATGATCACACCTTCTAGCATACAACAAATTAACCCTTTCAAGGCTGACTTTTCAAATGGACAATTCCAAAACTTGTTTTTCAAAAGAGTAGCACGATAAACAATTCAGACTCTGATGACAGTGCTCCTGTAGGAAACCTTTCATCAGGGTCAACACTGTTTGCCAAGGACATACGAGACTCGCTTACCGCACTGAAAGGGTCAGTCTAATTTAGTACATCAGAAATAATTGTACGGTAAAACCTGTTGTAACCCTTTCATGCCTTTGCAAATGTGGAAGACCCAGATCAGATAGCCAAAATACTGAGTATTCATACAGCATGATAAAAATTCATGGCATGTTTATTTCTTACATGAATATTCATTATGTAATGTTTCAACCCTTTCCCTAAAATATAAACGTGTTTTCACGCATTTGCAAACAGAATAGACCCAGATCAGACAGCTCCTAGAGGAGCCGTCTGATCAGTGTCTGCTCTGTTTGCTAATAGAATTTGACAGATCTGTTTCTTTGACGTCTAAAATGTCTACAATGTTCCACATTCTACATTTCTTTATAACTGTTTTGTTAATGAATATTCAGTAGGTAATGAAATTTGACCTAAATATAGAACAGGGAAAGGGTTAAGCAACCACTAAAGAGAAGTGTAATTATGGGACATTACGGTAGATGGTAGCTTAATGCAGGATATCAGTAATGCAGAAATAGTATCCGTGTTGGTCTGTAACACATTCCATCCTAGTGACGCATTTTTGGCGCCTCTTTAAAAGTCACATTTAGAAACTTTTGTGTGTAAAGGTCACATTTAGAAACCATTGTGATAAATAGAGCATTTGCACCATAGGAGCAAATGCTCTATTTATCACAATGGTTTCAAAACTACACAATCCTAAAAAAAATTCTTTTCCTCTAAATGCAGTGTCTCATCATGTTCCAAACTGTTTGACATTTTACCATATTTTGACATTTTACCATATTTTTACATTTTACCATAGTTTTGACATTTTGTCATATTTTTGCAAAGAAATGAGAAGTTTATTTCAATAATTGAAGCAGACAACACTAAGTCTTGTTGCAGACAAAAAATTACTTAGCATGCAAAGAGATAATATGTAAGTTAAATGTGTACTTTGACTTATGGAAAACACATATACATGTATACATAAACACAGTTGGAAGTACAAAACTAATAATGTAAGTCTTAACCCATTCCCATATTATAAACAAACAAAGTAGACCAAGATCAGACGGCTACTATAGGAGATATCTGATCTGGGTCTGCTCTGTTTGCTTATGAGATAGATGTGACTCTACAGTTTCTACCAATACCACTTATTGCTCTGTACTGCCATTATAAAAAGCAGCTAAGTAATATTCAGTATTTCCCATATAGTGAACAGTGAACAGAGAAATCATGTGGTTTATTATTGGTTGATCATGCCCATGCTTATTATGTGAAATCCTATATATACGTACAGTAAAATCTCGATTATTCGAACACTAAAATTCGTATTAGAATTGATCTTTAAGACAGGTGGCAGCTTAACGCATGGTGAAAGTCATGCAGAAAGCTCCTCTAGGAGCTTTCTGCATGACTTTTCACCATGCGTTAAGCAACCACCTGCCTAAAAGGATCTAAATTCTTCTATACAGAAAATTCGAATAATCGAGGTTTTACTGTATGTAATTTTCAGATGACAGAGGTTTTGAGATTTTTTTGAAAGTTTTGTAAAAACTTTAGCAGCCCTTTCTCTGTTGAACATTTATATAAGAAATAATGACATCATGAATTTTTATAATGGTACATATGTATAATATTTTGATATTGGTAGAAATTGTAAAATCAGATCTTTATTAATCAATAAACAAACAGAGCAGACCCTGATCAAAGGGCTCCTACAGGAGTAATCTGATCCGGATTTATTGAATGTGCAAAAGTGTGAAAATGCTTTTGTATGAAAAAGTCTGATAAAGATGGATGATAACACATCCTATGTGTTGAGTCTGGTACAGCCATGCATGATAACACATCCTAGGTGTTTGAGTCTGGTACAGACATGCATGATAACACATTCTAGGTGTTTGAGTCTGGTACAGACATGCATGATAACACATTCTAGGTGTTTGAGTCTGGTAGAGACATGCATTATAACACATCCTAGGTGTTTGAGTCTGGTAAAGACATGCATAATAACACATCCTAGGTGTTTGAGTCTGGTAAAGACATGCATGATAACACGTCCTAGGTGTTTGAGTCTGGTAAAGACATGCATGATAACACATTCTAGGTGTTTGAGTCAGGTAAAGACATGCATGTATTTTCACTCCTTTGCAACAGACTCCTAGACTTTAGGAGTGGTCTGATCAGAGTCTGCTCTGTTACTAATGAAATAATATAGATCTCATTCAGCAGTTTCACCCCATGACTAAAAATTCCATGTTCTTATGTCATTATATAAATTCATGTAATAAATATTAAAATCATCATTTCTTACACAAATATTCTGACATCAGATAAAGGGTTAGGGAAGTATTTATGTGATAGAATTTGGTTAATTATGTCTCCCCCAGTATACAGGGGAGACATATTGTTTTTGTGGGTGTCGTCCGTCCATCTGTCTGTCAGTTTGTTCTCCAAAACCTTTGGTCGGATTCATCGGCAACATGCCTAGTTGTGCATATCTTATTCCTTTTTCGGTTTGATGATTTTCTGCAGAGTTATGGGACTTTGAATTTTTTACATTGGGGACATCAGTTTATGTATCAAAAATAAAACAATTCTAGTTTTATGTTTCTTCTTGTTATTGTCTTTTCAGGAACAAAGAATGGAAAGAATTGCGGTGTGTTGATTAAAGGCAATCACGTGGGCAACATTAAAGAGACTAAGCTGAAGTTACTCAGGACTAAACTGCTAGAGTTCTATAAATCAGTCTAAACAATAGGAACTTACTTATAAGTTACATGTGTATATTAACCCTTTACTCCATGAATATTAATGTAAGAAATCATGACATCAGGAATATCAATAAGAATATCTTTTGTAATGGCACATGGACACCGGAATCTTTAGCTATAGTAGAAACTGTAGAATCATATCTATATTATTTCATAAGCAAACAGAGCAGACCCTGATCAGATGGCTCCTATAGGAGCCGTCTGATCTGGGTCTGCTCTGTTTGCAAAGGCATAGATAGGCATATTTATGGAGTAAAGGGTTAAGAAACAGTTTGAAGTTTTAAAATTTTATTAAAAATTAAAAACTTTTATGGTGTTATTATTTTATTTCCTATTACTCTTTTCATGTTAGCAGTAAATTGTGTTAAAATACCATTGTGCAAAGTTTGAATCCAAATAAAATGTCAAATAACTCATCGTCTCATCAGGATCAAGGCTGTTTGACATTTTTGCCCCCCAGAACATATCTGCCGGGGGTGGGGGGTGGGGGGGGGGGGGATATTGTTTTTGCCGTCTGTTTGTCACCAACATTGGTCATACATTTTGAGCCAGTACAGATAGAGACTTGACATGTGGCATGCATATGTATCTAAATAAAGCCACACATTTTGAGGAGTGACATGTTCAGGTCAAGGTCAACCTTCAAGGTCAGAGGTCAAATATATAGGTCAAATCACTGACTTTAACATTGGCCATAACTTTTGAACCAGTAGAGATAGAGACTTGATATTTTGCATGCATGTGCATCTCATAAAGTAAAGCTGCACATTATGAGGGATGCCATGTCAAGATCATCCTTCAGGGTCAAAGGTCATATTGGGGGAATAGTGTTTCACAAATACATCTTGTTAAGATAGATAATAGAACATTTAACTTTCGAAATTGCATGCAGACGAAAATGATTGCAAACAATGTTTACATAACCGTTTACTCTGCCTTTTAACTTTTACTCCATAATTAAGCATTTCTACGCCTTTGCAAACAGAGTAGACCCATATCGGACTGCTCCTGTAGGAGCCATCTGACCAGGGTCTGCTGTTTGCTTATGAAATAATATAGATATGACCCTAGTTTCTGCCATGGCCAACTTTTCCCGTGTTTATATGCCATTATAAAAATGAATCTAATATTTATGACATCTTATTTCTTACATGAATATTCATGGAGTAAAGGGTTAATGCCTTTGTAAACTTAATAGACCAGACCAGGTCAGACGTGTGTAGGTAAAGTGTTAAGTGTTCAGAGAGTATGTATGTGTGTTGTTTTACCACACTGAAACACTATTTTGTCATTTAGACACAATGGTGATACATTTGTATTTGAGGATATGGATATGAGGAAGATGCAAAGTAACAGACCAGGGGAGATAACCATTGATAATGAACTCTACCTGAGCAGAATTCATGTTGGAAATAATGAACATCAGTTAGATCAGTTTTTCTAGCATAACACAGAAATTTTAGACATGACAGAAACTGTAGAATCAGATCCGAGTCTACTCTGTTTGCCACCGAGTGTTTATAGATTAAAGGGTTCACCCAATGCTGTTGATAGGTCAGTGTTTCATGCGTTGGTCTTCTTCAAATACAGTAAAACCTCTCTTATGCGACCACTTAATGAATAAACATACCCGTCTTTATAAGCAGGTCGTTGCTTAAAGGATGAAAGTTATGCAGAAAGCTCCTGTAGCTTTCTGCATAACTTTAGTCCTGCATTAAGCTACCACCTGCCTTTGCCACTGTGAATTATGTCCTTTTTTGCCGGTTGCATTAGAGGGGTTTTGCAAGTTAATTTATTGAGTGCTTCCTGATGAATATCTGAAGGGCACTTCATGGTTTACCTAGGGAGAGATTCAGGACATTGTTCCTTATCCAGGTACATTTTTTTGAAACGTCTGGTTTCCCGAATAAGGCTGTTCTCTTAGATGTACCGGAAGTACACGAATCGGCAACCAGCTAGTTCACATGTGATTGCGTATTTCCGGTGCCCGTTTAGGAAAAGGGATTTCCCATAGAAATGTAAACAAACGATGCGCTTTAAAAATCGCCAAACCAACGGTGATTAATTAAATGATAAAGGGATCTGAAAATTGGATAGGGTCTTGTAAATTAGGGCATAGTGTCATTAATGGAGGGTGGGAAAGATAGAATTTTGTTCTCGCAGTAATGGATCAACACGCACATGTACAATTTTATTTACACAGAGTGCGATTCTTTTACACAATGTGAAGACTAAACTGTACAAGCACATTAGTATGCTTGTAATATGGCAGCTTGTTTAAGGTGAACGTAATGGAAGAAACTGGATTTTTTTAAAAAATGGCATGTGATTTTTGAGTCGAACTCTCGATGAGTCGAAGTTTTTAACGGGTCCCTACGAACTCGACATATCGAAAGTCGACTGTAATTACATTTGCAAACAGCTTCGATCCAGATCAGACATAGAGTAGCTCAACATCTCATCGTGATCTTAGCCTGTTTGAAACTGTCGATGGACCAGTTCATGAATGAATCTGAATTAAGTACATGTAAAACTAGAATTATGTCCATAAGACATTGTTGTCTCCATTTTCACTATCATGAAGAGCAACTCTGTCTTGTGGCAACCAAGTGTCATAATTCAGCTGGAAGTTCTTACCTTATGCACATATATTTGTGCATCTATTTTTAGATCCAACCTTTTTTTTAATTAATCTACCGAAAAGGAGCATTTACTAGAGAAAAGGATTTTTTTTTAGAATTTTGTAGTTTGAAATCATTTTGATAAATAGAGCATTTGCTCCTATAGGAGCAAATGCTCTATTTATCACAATGGTTTCACAATGAAAATTTTATAGAGGCGCAAAAATGCGTCACTAGGGGATAATGTGTTAAGTTTCAGAGGAGTTGGACAAATAAGACCTTGTGCTATAGACAGAGAGGCATCGAAGTGTCATAATTCATCTGGAAGTCCTTATCTTATGCACATCACATCACATATTTGTGAAAGGGTTAAAAAAAAATTCCTATCGAAAGTTTAACCCTTTTCCTGTTTTGTTTATTTCAAATTTCAATACCTACTGGTTATTCATGGAAAAAATAGTTATAATGAAATATGGAACAGTGTAGCCATTTTAGAAGGTAAAGAAACATCTTTCAAATTCTCTTAGCAAACTGAGCAGACCCTGATTAGACGGCTCCTATATCGTAATATATATAAAAATCCTATGTTATGGCTCCAAGATCAAGAAAATCTTGTTAGATCATTATACTATATCAAACTTGAACCTTTAGCCAGCTGAGCAAACTTTTGTTGGTAGAAAATGTCATCAACTTTAGTTATCACAGTTGACCTCTGGATCCAAAAACTGATTGCACAAGTAATCACTCATCTGCCTCATTCTCTGAGACTGGTAGTGTTTTGTTAGAACTTGGAGAACTCCGAATTCATCACAATATTTTTCCAGACAGTATCTCTTTACAAGAATTTATATAAGGATATAAAATGGCAAGACAAACATTCCTGTGTTCATGTGCTATTATAAAACTTAAATATTCATGTTGTCATTTCTAACTTGATTTATTCATGAAGTAAAAGGGTTAAATGATGCTAGATTGTGACAAGTGCCCAAATTTTCCCCAACTATTCCGACACCCAATCTTCCCTCTCCATGGTTCGTAATGCCGATTAAGTCCATTTGACTTCCTGTTCTAATTAGACCGACATACTAGCAAATAGTGTTTACCCTAATCAGACCACTCCTTCAGGGGCAGTTTGATCTAGGTCTGCACTATATGCCCAAGTTTGTCGGAGTAATTAGGGCATTTCTGAAAAGCTAAAAATGGTATCGTAGACTCGCCTTCTATCGAACCTCACCTGTTTATCGAACCTTTCATTTTTTGGTGTTTTTACGCATGTAAAAGAGCATACTACTGTCTGTAAACAACGTCTCGTAGCTTTAAAAACGAAATATACGTCATAAACAGGTCAATACAGTTTATTTTTCCTTCAACTATGCTAAACACGAGAAAACTCTTAATACGTTATAGAATATCAACATAAATTGAAAAGTGTACCACATTAAAAATGTTTGACAGCTCTGACCCCTTCAGCTTATGCAAAGGTCGCGTGCCCATGATGAAATCACGTGACTATGAGTATTGTTACAGTAAACAATCTCTAAAATAGAGGTTCGATAAGCAGGTGATATTTTTCTGGCAGCCATTTTTGTTTTTGTTATGCGGGTGGTGGGGAACACTGGATTGTTTGGGGATTATTAGATGCAAATAAAATTACTTAATTGTTTCAAGGTATGTATAAAAGATTATTTTGAACTGCTGATTTATTTTTTTCTTCAATATTCACAGTAAACGTTTTGTTGTTCCTGGTCAAAGGTTAAGAGGTTCAATAGACGGTAAGACCATGCTAGTACCCTAACCACGTTCAATACGAGGCCAAACTTAGGCAATTAAACTTGGTCTGGCTTTACATAAGTTGCTTCTCCTCTGGTTACTAACCATGTTTGTTCCCATCAGAAGTGTTGTCGTATTGAAAATGTCATAATGAACAAAGTTATACAGTAATACCTCTCTAAACTGGACATTCAAATTAACATCAATACCGGCTGAGAAACAGGTGGCAGCTAAATGCAAGTTGAAAGTCGTGCAGAAAGATCCCAGATGAGCTTTCTGCATGACTTTCATCCTGCATTAAACATCCACCTGCCTATGAAGACCTAAATTCTTTACTAAAATTTTGGCTTAGAGGGGATTTGCTGTATACGTTTCCAAACTTTGTGTCTGTCTAATGAGTATCCCATTATATTGAATGTCGTTACAATGAGTGGTCACTGTAGATATTAACACGGTTACAAATGGACTTGTTCAGCTTCACAAATCTGTGGAGAGGGGAGTTTGATTTCTGAATATTTAGAATAATTATGTTAACTTGGAAAGATAATATAAAACAAAGGCTGGGTCTGGAGAGGAATGAGTTTTATTATCAAAGAAATGAACAAGATTCTTTAACCAGAATATCTGTAAACAATAGAGATTTATTTTCAAATCAGTACCTAATATAGTTCTTACTGGTACACTAAAACAGGGCTTGAAAAACTTATTAATTACTAAATGTTAACCCTTTCCCTCATATGCATGACTTTTGGTACCTTTGCAAATAGAGAAAACCCAGATCAGACAGGTCCTGTAGGAGCTGTCTGATCAGGGTCTGCTTTGTTTGCTTATAGAATATCATAAAGATCTGATTCTGAAGTTTCTGTTAAATTCAAACATTTCGTTGTTAATATATAATTATAAAAATCAAGTCTATGAATATTCATGCAGTATAAAGAACTTAAATCAATATTCATGGAGGAAAGGGTTAAACATGAATAGAAATTTCATAAAAGCATTCAAGGTGTGACACTATTTAAAATGATGCTTTGAAAGCATGTGGTTTGAAATATATGTAAAGAACAAACTTGACGTCTATTGCGCGTTTCTTGGAAGGTCTATGGCTGTTCCCATCTGCACTGGTTGCCATTCCCATACCTTTTCAGTAATAAAAGCTGCAGTGAATGCAAGGTCTTGGGTAGATATGATGGCACAGGGCACATATTGCACTTCCAAAATAATCTTATATACTGTGACTGAACTACGTCTAATAGCATAAACTTCCATAAAGGCAAACTCGTCCATTTGTCTTTACTTAGGTACAGTTCTAACCTTGCACTAATGCCAAATTGCTTGCACATTCCTGGTGGCTTTAAAATGAATCTGTGGTTTGGTGCTAGGTAAGGTCTAACAACAAATAAAAATTACATAAAAATATATATGTTCTTAGATAACGGTATACATGCTCTAGTAAATGGTGGGAAGACTTTAAGCCAAGTCTGGGTTGAGTTTACTTGTATGGGTCAAGGTTTGAAACTAGGTGCAATGGTTTCCTGAGCGCAGAAGCATACAACCATACAATAAAACTGACATTTAATCCCTTCCTTCATATAAACGACTTTTCACTGAGAAGAGCCCAATCAGATATGACCTGCAGGAGCTGTCTGATCAGGGTCTGCTCTGTTTCCCTTTATAATTCGTACCTTATAAAAAGGAAGTTGATGAATATTCATGAAGGGAACAATTCATACAAAAATGTTTATTAGGGACAGAGTTAACTACAAACTAGTTAGACATCAGAGTGTCTGGTAATGCTGATAACTGCTTCCAGGGAAACGGCCAAAAATAAACATAAACATCATTGAAAAATACATCAATGCCAGTTACTTTTAGTGCACATTATTTCCCTCATGGATTTTTACACAACGATGTATCACTTCATATTCATTAACTGAATTTTAGTAATATCACATAAACAAAGGGATTTGTTGGCTCTGACAAAGTTCTATAAAATTCCATATGCTTACAGAGTAGACCCTGATCAGACGGTTCCTAAAGGGGCCGTCTGAGCTGGGTCTAATTCATTTGTAAAGGTGTTAAAAGGTGTCTGTATGAAGTGAAGGGTTAGTGTATGTAATGTTCTAATTATAACCAAGAAGACCATGTACACTTCTAGAATCAAACTTTAATCAGAGATTATCATATATTTAACACTATAGTCTCATAGTAAACAAAGCAAACAGAAGTACCATCGTTACCCTTTGTAATCTACCGTAGTTAACTAGTAATCTTGAATACCCAGTTTCCCCTCTCCACCACTTTATAAAGCTGAACAATTCAATTTGGCGCCATTTTGATCACATTAAATTGTTCTCACATGGTAGCAAACAGTGGAGATTCTAATCAAACAACTCCTCATCCTTTGATCTGGGTCGGTGCACTATTTACTCAAATCTGCCTGTCCGAATTCTTGAGGAAATTAAGGTAACCTACCAATACAGTAAAACCTCTCTATAACGGCCACTAAATTGTGTAAATTAGTTGGTATTTAGGGCAGATGGCAGCTTAAAGCAAGGTGAATGTAAAACAGAACGCTCCTATAGGAGCGTTCTGTTTTACATTCACCTTGCTTTAAGTAGCCACCTGTCTGTAACACAAAATACTTGATGTAATTTAGTGGCCGTTATAGAGAGGTTTTACTGTATAAACAAACAGCATGGATCCAGATGAGATGCCAAGTATCGCAGCATCTCATTTGATGCCAAACTGTTTTACGTTCTGATTGAAGTTTTGCAAATGAATGGAAAATAAAAGTAGGATAGATAGGTATATATATATAAACATTTTTGCAGCACGTGGCATCTGTGCTGAAGTGATTATACAGTAGTATAACTCAAGCAAATAACATAGAGCAGTATGAAATACTAGAGAAAATAACATAGAGCAGTATGAAATACTTGAGAGACACGTTCACGTGGAGCTGATTCCACTCCCTCATACACATTTCCTCTACATGCAGCCAGCAGACATACAAACTGTCTGAATTATGTTGAAACAACATTTACAAAAAAATTATCTTGCAAGTCAGATACAACACAAAGTTTTGGAAAACTTTTAAATCATTTCAATACTCAAGATTTACCCTTTACTGCCCATACAGACACCTTAGCAAATGGTAGACTCAGATCATATGACTCCAGCAGGCGTCTTGATGGGAATGTTCATGGAGTAAAGGACTAAACATGTATTTCTGAAGTGATTATTATCTCCAGTCAATTTAAAAGAACCTTCTTTTTGACAAAACAGCCCCTTATGACCATGTAATTACCAACAAACCCTGAAGTATCGTTCTTGTTGTACATACCATACTCTTTCACTCCAATCAACAGATCACAACAGAGTATTAGACAAAGGTGCATATTCAAATACTAAAATCGTCATTTGTCTACCAACTGTTTGTTGTGACCCCTGTTTAGAATCGTCTCATCGAGACGATTCTAAAGAGTGGTCACAATATAGGGCTTGGTGGAGAAAAAAAGAAGTTATTTTTTTATTTCAATGCATCTTATCTGGACTACTGTCATAAGGCATTGTAATAATACATTTGATTGATATGTGACTAGTACAGAATACCATATGGAGGACCCTTTAAATCTCCTGCTAGGTTTAACCCTTTCAACACTAAGTAACATCCATTTGTTATAATTGCAGTCTCCCTTTTTGTTGAAAACTAAGTGTAAATGTCAAACAGTTTGAATCTACAATTACATTAAGTGTAAATGTCAAACAGTTTGAATCTACAGTTACACTAAGTGTAAATGTCAAACAGTCCGAGTCTGCAGTTACACTATTTTAACCTTTTCAGTCATATATACGCTTCTTCATCCTTTAACAATCAGTGTAGACCCAGATCAGACAACTGGTGTAGGAGCTGCCTGATCAGGGTCTGCTTTGTTGCTTAAAAAAATATAGACGTGACTCTAGTTTTGACCTACATGTATATAAAAAATTCCTAAGTATATAATAATTATATCATTTTAAAAATCTGCTATTAAATATTCATGATGTCATTATTTCTTACATGAATATTTAACAGGGAAACGGTTAACTGGCACCTCACCTGGATCGATACCAATTGAAAGTATTTTCACAAGTTTGCCCATAGTATTGAATGGGTCAAAGTAGACTATCGGAGAACCATACACATGTAATATGCTGCATTATAGAAATATATAATATATTATATATATAATGTATGTACAAAAACCCATGACTATGCTTCAAAGTAAGATTTAAGAAAAAGATTGTTACAGTAAATTCGGAAATACAGGACAGGTATATACTGAAAGCAACTGCATCCTGAACTGTTACTACTATGAAACCTTTTAACCTGTTACTCATGAATATTCATGTAAGACATAAATGACATCATAAATATTCATGTAAGACATAATGACATCATGAATATTAATTAGATCCATAGATCTATGGCAGAGACTGTAGGATCAATATTATATCACAAGCAAACAGAGCAGACCCTGATCAGACAGCTCCTACAGGAGCCGTCTGATCTTGGTTTTCTCTGTTCACAAAGGCGTAGCAAAGCGTATTTATGGAGTAGACAGGTTGAGCAACTATAGAAATCCAATGGTAGGTCTTCAAGACAGCTAATAGCTAATTGCAGGGCAAAGATAATGAAGAAATCCCCAAAAGGAACTGTTGGTGTTATATTTGACTAGCAATAAGCAATTTACTCTCTATGCTTACACTTTTAGTGCTCAACCACATATCTCATGAATATTCATGAAAGAAACATTGACCTCATGAATATTAATTACAGTAAAACCCCGCTAATACGACCACCTAAAAGAGGTATAATTCTAGGTTGTAGAGGCAGGTGGTAGCTTAATGCAGGACAAAAGTAATGCAGAAAGCTCCTAGAGGAGCTTTCTGCATTACTTTTGTCCTGCATTAAGCAACCACCTGCTTATAAAGACAGACATGTTTATTCCTTAAGTGGTCGCATTAGAGGGGTTCTACTGTATTTGAACTATTATCATGGTACATGGACACAGGACATTTTAAGCATATAATCAGATCTATATTACTTCCTTAGCAATGAGCACATACCCTGATCAGACTGCTCCTACAGGAGCCATCTGATCTGGTTCTGACTGCTCCTACAGGAGCCATCTGATCTGGTTCTGACTGCTCCTACAGGAGCCATCTGATCTGGTTGTACACTTGCAAGGGTATATCATTCAGCATTTAATGTTTCCATTTGGGCCTAAAGTGTGTCTGTTCATGTACCATTAAAATATTAAGTTAATGAATATTCATTAATACATTATTTCTTACATGAATAATCATGGAGTAAAGGGTTAACACAGGTTTAACAGTTCATTTATTACCTGAACCGGCATCTAAAATCATTAGTTTCAGGTTCGGAAAAAAATGAGTTCTTCTTTTGTTAATTTATGTACAAACTGTAGAAGCTTCTAATATTGGCTAGTTTAAACCACTAATGGAATCAAAATAAACAATACTGGATCTAATTTAAACACAGTCTCTCTCCTTTTCAACACTGAACTATCAAGTTGCAAAAAATATTCTCACATAAATAACAACTTTCATTTCTTTGTAGCAGGCACAAACAATTTTCTTTTTGCTTTAAACTCAGCCTCTAATCAGGATTCAAATTGTTTAACAAGGATTATGTAAACTCAAATCTAATTGTCCAGTTTATTGTCCCTTTTATTATTCGAATTGTTCATTCATTTTTGACATCAATCAAGTGACGACTACTAAAGTAAAACATCTCTAAACCGGACTTTCAAATTAATATCATTGCCGGTTTTCAAGACAGATGGCAGGTTAATGCAGGGCGAAAGTCATGCAGGGCAAAGGTCCCAAAGGAGCTTTCTGCATGACTTCCACCCTGCATTAAGCAGCCCCCTGCCTAAAGATCTAAATTCTTCTTTACTAAAAGTCTGGTTTACAGGGGTTTTACAATGAATAAATTACATAGGTACAATATTATGTTTATTTACATGGGTATCAATATTTTTTCAAATCACATTCGTTCATGTCACTCATCCATGTCACTTTTTAACAGGGTTTGCCTTGAGTGTTTCTTTATTTGCAGTCAAACAGTTTGGATCCTGATGAAATGTGGTCACCTTACCTAACAAATGGTCTGCATCAAAGCTGCTTGCATATACCACTTAACACGCAATTAGCAGGACACAGACATGGATCTTATAAAGCTCATTTCGAGGGCTATAGTGCAAAACTCAATTGTTGAACACTTATAAACATTTTAAAAATAAACATCTTCCTAAGATAATCATTTAGTTTTTCTTTCTCTAATCACAAAGTTAAGACTAACATGAGTGATGAAAAATATTTGCGGTGATGACAAATATTTGTGATGTCTTTATAGCAAAATTAACAGGAAACTATAAACTTTCATTCCTTGTTGCTACTATAATATAGCTAGCGACAAAATAATAAATCATTTGAACATCAACAAAAAAACAAAACAAACTGAGGGTTCAGCATGTAACTATTGTAACTACATACTCAACCCATAGAGTGCTGGGAAAATCATGTCTGCCAAAACTCTGATAAGGTGCTTAGTCACTTCACATCTTACTAGGATCAAAACTGTTTGCAAAAGTCGTTCTGTTACAAAACTTGAATGCTAAATCCTCAAAATAGCAAAACTGGAAAATGAGAAAAGTGTATGACAGGATATCAGGTACAATAAACCCCTCTAAACCAGACAATCAATCTAGTATAGATTTAGACAGGTGGCAGCTTAATGCAGGTTGAGCTTGGAGCTTTCTGCATTACTTTCATCCTGCATTAAGCAGCCACCTACCTAAAAGTATCTACATTCTACTCTACTAGAATTCCAGTTTAGAGGGGGATTATTGTACTGCTTACATTGCAATGAGTTTGCTTCACAAGTTTAAAAGCCCCCTAAACCAGGCTAAACAAATTAGTATCAATAACAGTCTTAAGACAGGTGTTAGCTTAATGCAGGATGAAAGTCATGCAGTCAGCTCCTCTGGGAGCTTTCTGCATAACTTTCACCCTGCATTAAGCAATGATAAACTTCTCTCTATCAATATTCCAGTTTACAGGGGTTTTACTGTACTGCCAATGTCAGTTCATATTCAAATCTGTCTTTAACCCTTTACCTTATGAATATTTATACAAGAATTCATAACTTCCTGAATATTCATTGACTCAATTTTTCACAATTGGCAATGGACAAATAAATAGTTTGGCTATGGCAAAAAAGCAGAATCAGATCTATATTATTTCATAAGCAAACAGAACAGACCCTCATCAGATGTCTCCTACAGGAGCCCTGTGATCTTTATCTACATTGTTTGTAAAGGCATTTCTATCAGGTAAACGGTTAAAACTCTCTCCAATTACCTACAAGTGCAACTGCATAAAGCATTAACCCATTCCCTCATATTGCCGACTTTTGAAGACTCTGTAAAAGTCACTCTGTGAAACCATTGTGATAAATAGGGCATTTGCTCCTATAGGAGCAAATGCTCTATTTATCACAATGGTTTCAAACTACAAAATTCTAAAATTTTCCTTTTCTCTAGTTAATGTTCCTTTTCGGTAGATTTATTCAAAGAGGTTATATCTAAAAATAGCCTATGAGGTAATGGGTTAACCCTTGTTTACAGAGTTATATAGATGTGATTCTACAGTTTCTGCCAAGCTAAGCATAGATCTGTTTTATGTACAATTATAAAAATCAGCAAATACATATTCATGATGTCATTATTTCCCTACATGTATTTATCCATCAGGCAAAGAGTTCAAACATGAATCTATAGATAATACTTATAGTTCCAAATATCATTTATTTGCTTACTATATATTACAACGAAAAATGAACACTCAACTTAACAAAATCACGAAAAATTCCAAAGCTTTCCTTATTGAACGAAAAAACCAGCAAGAAGGAGCGCCTGATGATGCAAAAAACAATGACACAGAACACAGGAGGATGATGGGAGTTTCTACCAAGGACATACAAAACGTCCTTGACATGAAGCTGAGGTCAAAGTTCATCATCTGGCATAACGTTTGTAAAAATATCACTGGCAAGTTTCTGTTACTGGCATCTCTCTCTCTTTCCAATCTGGCAAGTTTGAAGTCTGAAAGAAAAAACAAGGAATACATCAATTACATGTTCCGGATCATGAACTAATAATGCAAATATAATAGGAGCCAGTTGATCGAGATCTACTCTGTTTGCAAATGAAGTTAAGGGTTAACAACTTAGCCATCAGAGTAGAGCTGTCTGTTCAGAGGATACTCTGTTTGCTTATGGAATTATTGAACTGATTCTATATTGTCTACCAAGGCCAAAACGGCAATGCTCATTGGTATTAAAAATACTAGCTGAATATGAATCTTCATTCAGCGCTTTTGAACGCACATATCCTGTGTGAAAAGAGCGCTATATACATGTGGAATAATAATGGTATATTAACCCTTTCCTTCATATAAATGTGTTTTCATGCATTTGCAAACACAGCAGACCCTAATCAGATAGCTCCTATAAGAGCTGCCTGATCAGGATCTGCTCTGTTTGCTGATGGAATTTGATAAATCTTTTTCTTTACACAATGGCTACAATATTCAACCTTCCATATTTTAACTATGTTTATTTTATTCCTAAGGGAATATTAATTTTATAACATTATACATAAATAACTCAGTTTTCAATATTTCGGCATTAAAGCACCATATTTTATTATACATGTAACTATTTTGTCCATGAATATTCAGTAGGTAATGAAATTTGGAATAAATGTAGAACAAGGAAATGGTTGTCATGACATTTTGTACATTTGTATGATACAAATCATGAGGTAAGTGATTCATGTGAGATTTAACGTTGTAACTTTATTTTCTCTAATATGCAAAGACCTGCGATATTCAACAAATATTCAAGAGGATAATGTTATTCAGTTTTATTCGTATAAACACCTTTTCACGCATTCGCAAACAGAGTAGACCCAGATGAGACAGCTCCTATAGGAGCCATCAAATCACGGTCTGCTCTGCTTGCTTATGGTTAACTAGATCTCCACAAATGGGTTCACAGACTTAAAAAGTTAAATTCATCTATATCTCAGAAAACAAGACGCAAGGCCATACCTGAGGACTCTCCCCAATGGTCAGTTGTTTCTGCAGCTACCTGAAACACCAGAAAAGCAAACCAAATATTACAAGGGCAATGATTTAACCCAATACTCCAAAGAGATGCCCTTTGTAAACACAGTAGATCCAGGTCAGATGACTTCTGTAAGAGCTGTCTGATCACGATCTGCTCTGCTTGCTTATGGAATGATATAGATCTGAATCTAGCTTCTGCCATGGCCAAAACTATTTGTGTGTCATATGTCATTATAAAAATTCATTCATTATGTTATTATTTCTTACATGAATATTCATAGAGTATGGGAATTATGGACAACATCAAAAACCTACGAAAAGGAACCTTACCTCAACAAAGACATGAGCTACTTCCATCTGGAGTCATTTCTAAAGAATATTCAACCCATTCCCTCCTAGACTATTATAAGACCCAACATCTTTGAATAAATCTACTGCATAGGAATATTCACTAGAGAAAAGGGAATTGTGTAGTTTTGAAACTATTGCGATAAATAGAGCATGATGTCATACTTCATGGACTTGAGAGACAGTTGAGTTCTGTATGTGGATGCCAACATTCGTCTGTAGCCCTTCTGACGTTTCATAAGATTTGATTGAGTAGTAAAGAAGAAATAGCCAACATTACAGTTTCCCGATGATAACAACAATGACAACACGGATGCTTGAGTTACGACAATAGTATTGTTTTTCTTGGAAATATATAGAAATTGACTGAAACACTTACCTCTGATACTAAAACCTATGAATAGAAGAAACAACGAAATATTATTACACACTGAATAGAAACAGTCATTCAAAGAAGTCAAAATGTAACAACTGAAGACAGGTAGATGCTTATCTATTTGTGCCAGTATTTCTTACAGGAACTCTTCCAAATAATAATGTATTTTAAATGACTCTAATTTCATATTCAAGGAATGTTTCTACAAGTTTTCTGTTGCTGATGTGATGGTAGGCCAATAATTTGAGAGACAAAGTGTGCAGATCCTAACCAGAGGGCTTCTCTAGGAATCCTGTGGTCTGAGTTTAGTTTGTTTGCCTATGTCCACATTAGGGATACAGGCTATAAAACGGTTACTACAGATCCAATGTACTTGGCAGTGCTCCTAGGGGACGATCTCAAGGTGTCTTATACAATAAGACCCCTCTAAACTGGACATTTAAATTAACATCAATGCAAGTCTTTTAAGAGAAGTGGCGGCTTAATGTAGGGCGAAAATCAAGCAGAAAGCTCCATTGGGAGTTTTCTGCAAGACTTTCAACATTCATTAAGCAGCCATTTGCATAAAAATATATAAATGCTTCTTTATCTAAATTCAAGTTTAAATGGGTTCAATCCTTTCCCTCATATAAATGCTTTTTCATGCCTTTGCAAACAGAGTACATCCAGATCAGATGGCTCCTATAGTAGACGTCTCATCAGGGTCTATTCTGTTTGCTTATGAAATTATAATAGATCTGTCAATACAGTTTCTACCAAACAATCATGATATATTAACAGCTAATAAATATTCATGATGTCATTATTTCTGCCATGAATATTTAACAGGGAAAGCACTTATTGTACATGTCATATATAAGCTGCCTGCTCAACCTACAGAATGGCAGGTGCTTGATAACAACGGCCATTAAATTTGGCATAAATATGAAACATGAATCTCCTCCATTTCCAACCAGCATACAGAATAAGAACTATCTAAAGATTATTGTTAAAGAACAATCTATTTTGAAAATTGATTCTACAGGATACTGCCAAGTTTAACAGATTCCCATTTTAGTTGAGTCTGAGTTCGTTCTCAAGCTTTTAATTGGTCAGATTTGAGTTCTCAAGCTTTTGATTGGTCAGATTTGAGCCAGAGGCTCAAATCTGACCAATCAAAAACTTGAGAACGACCTCAGACTCAACTAAAAGTTTTATAAGCATGGATACTGATACCAATCTGGAGATTATAAACTTGAATGTTTAATTTCAATGTAAAAAAGAACATAAACCGATAATACTTACTTTTGTTCTGTTTTATTTACTTTACGTAACACTGGTTTAACACTGCAAAATACAAAATATATCAGTATAGCTTTAAAATATCTAAACAAACCAAATAGAATGTACAGCAAGATAAATATGCAGGAGTTAACCCATTTCCTCATAGGCTAATTTTAGACCCAACCTCTTTGAATAAATCTACCCAAAAGGAGCATTTACTAGAGAAAAGGTAATTTTTCAGAACTTTGAAGTTTGAAACTATTGTGATAAATAGAGCATTTGCTCATATAGGTTTCAACAGGTGACTTTTACAGAAACGTAGAAAGGCGTATTTACGGAGGAAAGGGTTAACACTGCAAAATACAAAATATATCAGTATAGGCTTCTATAGCTATAAGATATCTGATCAACCCAAATGGAACATACAGTAAGATAAATATGTAGGAGTGTCACTTTGTACATGTTTTACTCCAGCAAAGTAATGCTTACAATTTGCACTCAATATTTGTACATGTTTTACTCCAGCAAAGTCATGCTTACAATTTGCACTCAATATTTTATCTGAATTTAAACTACTTGAGAATCAGAGATGAAATCCCTAACTGGCTAGAAAGTTTAAGCCTTTGAATGTGGAGAATGAGTTGGCTGTCATTTGCAAACAGTGTAGACTTAAATCAGACAGCTCTTGAATGAGTCCTCTGATCAAGGTCTGCAAAGTTGCTGCTCAAACTCCTGTAACAAATTTGAACATTTCATACTGAATTGGTTTATATTTAACCCTATACTCCATAAATACACCTTCATATGCCTTTGCAAACTGAGTAGACCCAGATCAGATGGCCCCTATGAGCTGTCTGATCAGGGTCTGCTTATGAAATTATACAGTATATTGGCGATATTTCGAGCACCACCGGGAATCAGCAAAAACCTCGGATTATCGCGATGCTCGAAAGAACCGAAAGCATTTTCTGTCATTTCCTAAGAGCATTGTTTGACCAAGGCAGAAAGTGCATTTTTTCACAGACTGTGCAACCATATATCATAAACTTCAATGCATATATAATTCATTGATTCTTTCCTTATATAAGTGATAACAGAAAACACCATTCACATCTGCGACTAAGTTTTACTATAATTTGTATGGGTCCGTACAACGGACCCTTCACAATAAACTCAAAACTTGTTTCAAACCATTTAGACATATCCCTAGAACGGTCGTAGTGTATATCGTTATGTTGTTTATTTTGCATAATTTTCTATTCGTTGATAATCATTTAGTTGTTAGTGTTGTGTTGGGTGCACAAACAAACATTATCATTTCGTTCTCGTGCTGTTTCGTAGTAAGGAAATTCAGGGCGAGTGACCCAATTAATTAATAATCGGAACACTCGACTTTTTCGTCTGAAATACTCTTAAAAAGTTATTCTTGTTCATCTCTCGTAGCAAGAGTCTACATGAACGAGACTGTCTAAAAGTACCGATAATGTGGCGAATTTTAAAGTATTACACGAAAAGCACTGCCTTCGGCTCAGGTGAGCTAAAAAAGTGGCAGACAGACAGACAAATGTAACATAAAAAGTTTGACAGACAGATGACAGAAATGTGATCACTCTGTGTTACCCTTATAACTGGGTACTTACAATTTGCCTTTGGAGTCATTGACCTTCATAGTGAGCTCTGTCACCTCCTGCTCCTGTTTACCAACCTTGTACTCCCAGTCGTACACCTCAGAGTGGATAATTTTAAGCTTGTCGTGCAGTTGTTTGCATAGTTTCCTCAACTGTGCTGCAATACAAATACACAGGTCATCACTTTCATAAAATCTTTCAATGCTCACACATGCATCATTGATATGTTAACTGTTTACCTTTTACACAATTGCAAACAGATCAGACAGCTTCTAATGGAGGTATCTGAGCAGGGTCTGCTGTTTGCTTATGGAACTACATGTATATAGAACTAATTCTGTCATGGCCAAAAGTTCATGTCTTTTTAACCTTACTGTATGGGGCACAAGTAACTAATGCCCTTTGCAAACAGTGTAGAACCAGATGAGAGGGCTCCTAGAGGACCCCTTTCATCAGGGTCTGCACTGTTTGTCATGTTACACTTTTCTTTAGAAAAATCCCTAAATATTCACCCTAAACTTAGTCTGTTTGAATTTTGGAATAGTCCATTTGAAAATTCAGCGTTGAAAGGGTTAAGAACCATTCTGAAAAATCAGACAATGAATATTCATGAAGTAATATATTTTGGCTTAATTATTCATGAGGTAAAAGTATATCTTTGCATGGTAGCGGCGAATTTGTGATAACCTCTGTAAATCATTTAACCCTTTCCCTGTTGAATATTCATGTAAGAAATAATGATATCATGAATATTTACAAGCTGAATTTTGTAATGGAACATAATATTTGGTACTGGGTCCCTGCTTATAAAGCTTTTTGGTTGAGTCTGAGTTCGTTCTCAAGCTTTTGATTGGTCAGATTTGAGTTCTCAAGCTTTTAATTGGTCAGATTTGAGCCAAAGGCTCAAATCTGACCGATCAAAAACTTGAGAACAAACTCAGACTCAACTAAAAGTTTTATAAGCATGGGCCCAGGAAGAAACTATAGAGACAGATCTAGTAGAACCTCATAAGCAAACAGAGCAGATCCTGATTAGACAGCTACTATAGGAGCCATCTGATCTGGGTCTACTCTGTTTGCAAAGGCATGAAATAGCATTTGTATAAAGGAAAGGGTTAAATCCAAATGAGACGCCGAGTCACCTTGTGTCTACTTAAAATCTCAACAGTTTGATGCCGTGATCATGTTGAAAAAAAATATGCAGAAATCTATATTTTAGAATCTGTAGCAAGACAAATTTGCAGGTGAAAAAATTATATAGGATGCATACATCTCTTGAACAGAAAATATATAACAAAACAAGTGCAAGAATGATATGACCATCATTACTGTCTGAAAACTGTTAAACACTTAAACCACTGGAGTCAAATAAACTGATATAGCAGAACAAAATGCAATATATTTGGATGACTTTGACAGCAAACAGAAATATATTAAAACAATATACATCTCCTCTATTTGATATTTCAGAAAAATACTATGAGGCATGCCTTTCTATTTATTTCTTTTTTCCCTTCTTCTTCTATAAACATGTTTAGGGACTTACTTTGTTAAAACAAGAGGGCCATGAGGCCCTGAAGCACTCACCAGACATAGCCCCAGGGGCGGGGCCATTTTTGACCACAAGAAATCATGTGTACACCCTTGGAAGAGAACCACAAGGCAAAGCAATATGCCATTAATTAAAGGTCTAAGCCTTATGGTTTCAGAGAAAAATAATTTTTATATTTTTCCCATGAAAAACTGATAAGCCCTGAGGCAGGGCCAAGTTTCGCCCAGTGGTCAGGGTCGTTAGTTAAACATTCTTGGCAGAGGACCACAAGCCACAGCTACATATTTGTAGAGGACCATAAGATCATGATACATACCAAATATCAAAGGTCTAAGCCTTACAGTTTCAGAGAAGAAGATTTTTAAAAAAAAATTCCTATGAAAAACTGATAAGCCCTTGGGCGGGGCCATTTTTGGCCCGGGGGTCATAATTTGAACAATCTTTGTAGAGGACCACAAGATCATGCTACATACCAAATATAAAAGGTCTAGGCCTTACAGTTTCAGAGAAGAAGATTTTTAAAGATTTTCCTATGAAAAACTGATAAGCCCTTGGGCGGGGCCATTTTTGGCCCTGGGGTCATAAATTGAACATTCTTTGTAGAGGACCATAAGATCATGCTACATACCACATATCAAAGGTCTAGGACATATGGTTTCAGAGATGAAATATATTACCATATATGGAAAAAATGACCACGCCCTCTGGCGGCCATGTTTTTTGCCGGATCAAAATTCTTTTAACAACTTTTAAAGTCTATCAACTGAGAAACATTTTGGTGAAAACTATATTCAAATCGGACAATTCATTCTGGAGAAGAAGATTTTTCTAGATATTGGGTACAGTTGCCATGGCAACAAGACCGATGGCCCCGCCCACTATCTTTTGACAACTTTTGAAGCACACACCCACAGTATGTATCTGACCAAGTTTGGTTACAATTGGGCAGTCGGTTTCAGAGAAGAAGTCGTTTGAAATTGTTGACGGACAGACAGACGGACAGACTGACAGACGGACAGACGGACGACGGACACAGGGGTATCACAATAGCTCACCTTGAGCACTTTGTGCTCTGGTGAGCTAAAAAAATTCAATCAATGTTCAATATTATATGCATCAATGTACAGCACATTAATATGTATGCTGTTTTTGTAAGATGATCAGTGGGATAGCTTGTCCAACCTATCAACACTAATTACATGAAAATAAAATATTGGAGAGAAAAAATGGCATGAAATTATTAAACACATTTGCCAGCAAAGTAAACCAGATCAGATGGCTCCTGTAGACCTACCGGTACTCTGTATTCTTATAGAATATCTTAAATATGATTAGATACTATCTGAAACAGCTATATATTCACCTGTTTTATACAACAAAATGAAACAATTATACAGTTTTTGATACAGCAATATAATCTAGTTCAGAAAACTTTGTTCATCTACATAATTCAAGAACATACTAACATAGTCATTGTATACGAGGTCATACCAACAGAGTCATTGTATACGAGGTCATACCAACATAGTCATTGTATACGAGGTAACATTCAAACCTAACTTTACTTTAATAACCCTTTATTTGACAGATGGGTCTTTTGACCTGTAGGAGTCGCCTGAATACAGGAAGTAACCCTTTATTTGACAGATGGGTCTTTTGACCTGTAGGAGTCGCCTGAATACCGGAAGTAACCCTTTATTTGACATTGGTCTTTTGACCTGTAGGAGTCGCCTGAATACAGTCTGCTTCGTTTGCATATAGAATACCCGGTTTCTGCCATAGCAAAACATTAATGTGTTCACATATACCATTATAACACTCAAGTTATTAAATTTATAATCTCACTATTTCTTACATAAATATTCATTAGATAAAATGATATATGAAACAAAGACAACAACAAGAGCTGCTGAATAATATATGAAAGCTGTTATACATGCAGTAATTATTATCCATGCACTTGACAGCTATTATGATATTCATGCATATAATAACTGTTGTGAGCTAAACACTTAGCAGCAATTATTCATCAATACAACAGCTGTCATGAGCTTGATGACACACATACGCACGACGCCGGAGACTGCCCCCTCACAATACCTCACCTGGCACTTTGTGCCAGGTGAGCTAAAAACAAACATCATTAGAAATCTAAACCCCTAATTCAATGCGGGGTTGGAGGTTATATGCTAATGCAGAAAAGGGTGTGTACTTTTTTATCAATCAAATGAAATTTAAAACCCCAATAAATCACATGCGACATCCAGGTCCCTCCTGGAAATATCAGAGACGCTTTTCCGTGTCTCCCACACGCACATCCTCTCCGCCCAGGGGTTAAAATGGGTACCTGTGAGGGTCACTCGCCGGTACTGCGGCTGCATGATTGCGCCATATGTTAGCAGTGCTCAATATTGTAGGCCAATGACTCAATGACCAGGGGAGTAAATGTACAGTCGGCTGAGCGGTCATTCGGATTGAAAGTAGACTATAACTAGGTACTTTACTTTACATGTGACCTTTCATTTTCTGAAAACAGTGACAGCCATATTTATTGTTTTACACAGCAGGTTTAATCGGATTAGGGATTTGACAGGCCCAGAGGCAATTAACATTTCTCCCTTACACAATTAACATCCTATCCACAAGCTTGTTTTATGAAATATACTTGGTTGTTTGAAATCATACTCGATTTAATTTGGAATTTTGTATAATTACGTTGAACCTTTCCAGTACGCGAGTGGGCGGGGAAACAGAGTAAACAAGTCAGTTTCGTTCGAAATTAGTTTATTTTAGGATGATGGG
Organism: Azorinus chamasolen; assembly: GCA_963576725.1. Taxonomy (NCBI): domain Eukaryota; kingdom Metazoa; phylum Mollusca; class Bivalvia; order Cardiida; family Solecurtidae; genus Azorinus; species Azorinus chamasolen. Next base: position 33,009,133 of record OY755246.1, on the reverse strand, counting down.
GGTTTATGTAAGTTTATGTAAGTACTCGGATAAAAAAAAACCGATATAACGCGGTTCCGTATTTAACACGGGTTGAATTTTGTGTCCCCGAGCCACCGCGTTATAATGGGTCTCCAGTGTATAAGCAATAACTATTAGTTATGTATACAATAATTACATTTATTATATACCTGTCAGTTTCTGCAGTAAAATACGATTGTGTTTGATCATGCAGTACAACCTCTCAGATAAATTGTCCATATTGCATGAGTGTGCAATACATTTAGATCCGTAATTGTAAATCAATGCCCCATTCATGAATGAACTATGTTTTCTGTTTCTTAATAAAAGGAGTTAGAATACTGATGTTCTTTTGTGTTCTTTTATTAAAACAGGTATATAATAAATGGAATATTACACGAAGTGGCGATATGAAGGGTTGTATCACATTCGTGGTTGTTTGTCCGTGGTATTCTCACTTGCCACTCTGCGGCTCATGAGAATACTACGACCAAACAACCACTCATTAAAGCAAAAAAATTAATACCTTAAAAAGTTTACATTATAAAAATCACAGCTGACTTCATTATTTCTTACATGAATATTGGAAAGGGAAAGGGTTAAGGAGGAGGGAAAGGGTTAAGGAGGAGGGAACGGGTTAAGGAGGAGGGAAAGGGTTAAGGAGGAGGGAAAGGGTTAAGGAGGAGGGAAAGGGTTAAGGAGGAGATTGGAAAGGGAAAGGGTTAAGGAGGAGATTCTAACGAGTAGCAGCAAGTTAGGGTTTGGCAGAAAAATATCAGATTTGATAGATAAGTATGCAGCTTATCTACTGCTTATTAGTATGCAGCTTATCTACAGCTTATTAGCAGCTTATCTACAGCTTATTAGTATGCAGCTTATCTACAGCTTATTAGTATGCAGCTTAGGATATAAAATAAGTTCTGTATTTCTCTGCCAAGCCCTATCTTCCTGGTACTCATTAGAATCTTCTCTCCAACAATAGAGGGCTTTGGTGTAGAAATGTGAGATTTAGATAGATGGGTATGCGTATCTATGACACTTCTCTTCCAACATGTTTCTAGATCACTTTTTTCTAAATTAAACCCTTTACTCCATAAATCTGCCTTTTAACGCATTTGCAAACAGAGTAAACCCAAATCAGATTTCTCTGTTTGCGAAGTCATAAAGAAGTGTATTTACGAGCAAAATAATGCTCTATTTATCACAATGGTTTCAACAGGTGACTTTTTACAGAGGCGTAGAAAGACGTATCTATGGAGGAAAGGGTTAATTATATGCCATGCAGTCTCTTTTCTTAGGAAACTCTCAAGGTGTTTGCAACTCATTCAAAATTTTACAACATTCAAGGTACTAGGAATGACAACAATTCATGCAACACAGGGGCAGGCATGATGCTGGTTGTACCTTCCTCTAGCCCCGATGTCTCTATTGGTTCTAGTTTGCTATTGACAAAGCTCTCCTTTTCCTTGGCCTTGGCTAATGCTTCTTTCTTAAGATCCTCTGCAGCTTTTTGCATAATAATTTGCTAGAAAAATATACATATAACTTTTTTTTATTATAATAAATTATAACAACTTAGAGCTTACATTAACATGCACGCTAGCAGTAAGTCATGTGCATACCTTGTGTTAACACATATGTTAGTGAAGTATTTAGTGTACAAGCCTATATTATGTAACATGACAGAAATGTTTTTTCTTCTTTGTTTTTTATCTAAATTAACCCTTTACTCCATGAATATTCATGTAAGAAATAATAATATCATGAATATTAATTAGATTAATTGTTATAAAAGCACATAGACATCAGCATTTTTGGCCATGACGAAAACTTTAGAAACATATCTATATTGTATCATAAGCAAACAGAGCAGACCCTGATTAGACAGCTCCTACAGGGGCCATCTGATCTTGGTCTATCCTGTTTGCAAAGGCGTAGAAAGGTGTATTCATGAAGTAAAGGATTAATGACAATTGAAACAAAGCAAACTCACATCAACTGGGATGCAAAAAAATGCTATACAGTAAAACCTCTATATTACATCAATTATTTTGTGTTAAAGGCAGGTGGCTGCTTAAAGCAAGGTGAAAGTGAAACAGAACGCTCCTATAGGAGCGTTCTGTTTTACTTTCACCTTGCTTTAAGCAACCACCTGCCCAAAATACCAACTAATTAACACAATTTAGTGGTTGTTATAGAGAAGTTTTACTGTACATGTATCAGGTTACTTTATTTAGCCTAAATATTAGGCTAGACAAACTTTAAGCCAATAGTGCAGACCTAGATTAAACTGCTCCTGATGTTAAATCAGGGTCTTCACAATTTACTATTTGCATAGATAGCATGCAGAACACTGCACATATATGATGAATGACAAACACTGCAGACTTTGATCAGATAAATATAGCAAGCAAAGTGTGGTTACTGATAAGCATGCAGATACAATGTACTGGGATACTTTATACTATGTCTGAAAACCAGACTAGGTTATATTTCTAGCTCAACTCTTTACTCCATAAAAGTACCTTGTAACACCTTTTGCAAACAGAGTAGACCCAGATCAGATGGCTCTTGTAGGAGCTATCAAATCAGAGTTTGCCAAGTTTGTTTATGGTATAACATAGATCCGATTCTACAATGGCCAAAATGGACGGTGTTCATATGACATTTCAAAAAAGTTCATCTCATTCATATTCATGATATCATTTTCTTACATGAATATTCTTGAAGTAAAAGGTTAACTCTTTACCCAATGAATATTCATGTAAGAAATAATGACATAATGAATATTAATTAGATTGATAGTTATAACATCTGGACAGAGGACCTTTTGACCATGACTGAAACTGAAGAATCATATCTATATCATAAGCAAACAGGGCAGACCCTGATCAGACGGCTCCTATAGGAGCCATCTGATCTGGGTCTACTCTGTTTGCAAAAGCGTTGAAAGGTCTATTCATGGAGTAAAGGGTTAATGCACAGGTTATATCTCTAGCTTATTATGACCACTGCACTAGTTTGAATACTTGTATATTCGATAACAATAGCTATAATTTGAGCCATGTCAACAGAAAAGATACCTTATGGGTTTTAAAAAATGAACTCGAGACACTGTATCTCTTGCTAAAGTCTTAATTTTTAGTCAGGATAGATGCCAGCAAATGCCAGTAAATTTTAAACATTAAACATTCAGATGATTCGCAGCATGGCCTGACTGTTCTGAGAATACAGTTTACACCCAGATCATTCCACACAATACCCTGACTTTTCTGAGAATACAGCCCCCAAGTGTATCAATTCTCATCTCTTTAGACCTGAAGATAAGAGTATTTAAAAGATCTAGGTAATATATTTTTATATATTTCTCTGCCAAAGCCTTTATTGTAGGTACACATTAAAAGGGCCTCTATGAGTGAAATTTAATATTTTAACCCTTTCCTCCATAAATACGCCTTTCTACGCCTCTGTAAAAGTTCCTTTATGAAACCATTGTGATAAATAGAGCATTTGCTCCTATAGGAGCAAAAGCTCTATTTATCACAATGGTTTCAAAACTACACAATTCTAAACTTTTCCTTTTCTCTAGTAAATGCTCCTTTTCTGTAGATTTATTCAAAGAGGTTGGATCTAAAAATAGCTTATGGCGGAAAGGGTTAAATAAGTATCAACAAGATAGGGTGTGGCTGGTAAATAAGAAATTTAGATAGATCAGTATTCCTCTTATCAAAAGCTCCATGTCATGGCTCATGTGTTCTTTATCCCTTTACTTCATGAATATTAATGAAGGAATGATGACTGTATGAATATTAGATGAATTCTTACAATGACACCATGCCAAAAACTGTATAATTAGATCTATATTCATTCCTAAGCTAACAGAGCAGACCCTATCAGACTGCTCCTACAGGAGCCGTCTAATCAAGGTCTACTCTATTTGCAAAAGCGCCACAAGACAAATCAAAGAAATAAAGGGATAAGATTGAAAATGGCTCCTGAACCCCACTAACTTTACTGCCTGTTACCTGTGCTTAAATAGTCTAAATCATCAGGGAGAGGTGCGAGTCTCTCAGACAGTACTCTAGCCTTCTCTTCCTCTTCCTCCGTGTCATAATCAACCTGCACATCCTGCATGCACAAACACATGCACAACATGACTTGTATCATGCAGTACTATATTTCATCACATAAAATCTTCATTACCCTTATTACTCTACCTAGAACAGAGCAGGTATGTTTGTAAGACCTGTTCATATCCGGGGTACCATAAGTATTTGGCAAACTCAGTCAAATAACTCCCGAAGGAGCAGTTTGATCTTAGTCTACATTCCTTGCTTCTCATTTAGTTTTGTTTAACCCATTCCCGTATAGGCTATTTTTAGATCCAACCACTTTGAATAAATCTACAGAAAAGGAGCATTTACTACTGAAAAGGAAAAATATAGAATTGTGTAGTGTTGAAACCATTGTGATAAACAGAGCATTTGCTATGGAGCAAATGCTCTATTTATCACAATGGTTTCACAAAGTGACTTTCACTGAAACGTCAAAAGGCGTCTATATGCGGGAATGGGTTAAAGTTGATGACAAGATGTCAACTCCACTTAATTATTTAGCTATACAAATGGGTTAAGAGAGGAGACCAGGTCTCAAGGTTATAAAACTTCAGAGTCTGAGATCATTCTAAAGTATCTGATTCAGATTGGTCAGATGCTTGAGAATGATCTCACACTCAAGCAAAATGTTTTATAACCTCGGGACTGGGTGTCCAAATATCTTGGGCATTTCCAGTTACAAGTTTCATGCAGGGGCAACAATTACCCTGATATCAATTGCTGTATCCTCTCTAATAAACAGCCCTTGGGCATACCATTTTGAAAATGAGCTTCTTGTACACAGGTCGTTACTTAACTCTTTGCACGCTAGCGGCGAAACTGTGATTACCTATGCAAACAGTTTGGATCTAGATGAGACGCCGCATATTGCGGCGTCTCATCAGGATCCAAACTGTTTGTCATCTTGATCATATTTTTGCAAATAAATGAGAGAAAAGTTATTTTAAGAATTGAAGCAGACGACAATTGTTGCAGACGAAAAATTACTTAGCGTGCAAAGAGTTAATGCAGAATGAAAGCAATGCAGAAAGCTCATAAGGGAGCTATCTACACCGATTTCAATCTGCTCACAGGTATTTCGAAAAACCTATATCTTTATTTACTGGTTATTATAAAGAATTTTAGTTGTTTTATTCATCATTATTAGGGAGAATATGATATTATAGCAATTTGCAAAACAACAGTTACTTAACACATCTGTTTTCATCATACAAAAGAACCTGTCTTAAACCAATTCCCGCATAGTCTATACTAAGACCAAACCTTTTCGAATGAATCTACCGAAAAGGGGCATTAACAGGAGGAAAGGAAAACTTCTGAATTGTGAAGTTTTGAAACCATTGTGATAAATATCTAGCATTTGCTCCTATGGAGCAAATGCTCTATTTATCACAATGGTTTCAGAAAGTGACTTTTACAGAGGCATCAAAAGGCATTGATATGAAGGAATGGGTTAAGTGATCACTCATTTATTTAACATAGGAGTGCATTCCTGTGGACCAGCATTAAGCTTCCACCTGCCTTACATACCCGTAATTAGACCTTTTTATGGCCGCTTAAGACAGGTTTTACTGTGTAAGCAATTACCTCTTTACCTCATAAATAGCATATATACAAATTTTTACAAAATTGAAAACACAATAGACCCAGACCAGAAGCTGTCTGACTTGGTCTGATCTATTTGCATATGGATTTAACCCATTCCCTCATATTGACGCCTTTTGACGCCTGTGCAAAAGTCACCTGTTGAAACAATTGTGATAAATAGAGCATTTGCTCCTATACGAGCAAATGCTCTATTTATCACCATTGTTTCTAACTACAAAATTCTAAAAAAATTCTTTTCTCTAGTTAATGCTCCTTTTCGGTAGATTTATTCAAAGAGGTTGGATCTAAAAATAGCCTATGAGGGAATGGGTTAATAGAACTCATTCTATAGTTTTCATGGCGAAAAATTCCTTTTGTTAATATTAAATTACAAATATTCATTTAATGACTATTTATGAGGCGATAAATCATTATACATTCACAAGGGAAAAGATTAACCCTTCGCTTGCTATTCACGTCAATATACCTACCTGTAAATAGTGAAGACCCAGATGAGACAGCTCCTGCAGGAGCTGTCTCATCAGAGTCTACACTATTTACAAGTTGATTGTGCAACCAGTGCACTCCACAGCAGTGATCGCACAGCAAAATACTTGTACACAGTGAAGATATATGTAATTATACAACAGGGCATTGGTAAAGAAGAAATGTATTTTAAAATTCAGCAAGCGAAGGGTTAAAGTACTTGCTGATAAACCCCTTACTCCATAGATACATGTATGTCTTTTTTGCACTTTTGCAAACAGGGAAGACCCAGATCAGACAGCTTCTGAATATTCATGGAGTAAACGGCTAATGTTTACCATAATAATAATTACAACTGTATATATAGCTCCTTATTATGTACAACTGAGTAATTAACCCGCTACTCAATAAATATGCCTTTCTACGCCTTTGCAAACAGAGTAGACCCAGATCAGATGGCTCCTGTAGGAGCCGTCTGATCAGGGTCTGCTCTGTTTGCTTATTGAATAATATAGATCTGATCATACAGTTTCTGTTTTGGCAAAAAATTCCTGTGTTAATATACCATATAATTCCTGTGTTAATATACCATATAAATTAATCTGATGAATATTCATCATGTCATCATTTCTTTCATGAATATTCATAGAGTATGGGGTTAAATAACCAGTTACATTCATCAACTCAATAACAATAATTTTCCTGAGATTGGAGAATATAAGAACTGATTTATATAAGGCGACATGTTTTAAGTTGAATATTGAGATCCACACATATAATTACCTTTAACTTCTTTTTCTTTTCTGGGGTCAGTCCTCCAAGACCCTTCCTCTTGCCCCTCTTCTTGCTTTCTTCGGCCATTCTTATTTGCTGAAATACAGAGTAAACCCTTCACTTGATATTCCCGCACGTTCATGCCTTTTCAAGTGGAATTTGGTGAAAATCCAGTCAGTAATTTAAGAAGAGATGTTAAAAGAAATTTTTGACGCCACATGACAAAGAACACAGAACAAACTTGGCATTTTAACTATGTTAAGCCCATTAAGTAGTACATATAAATGGAAAGACAAGATCACATATATTCCTTCAATTACAATTTCAAATACAAAATGTATAACTCTTTGAACTTGGGAAATGGGTGATATGACATTAGCAAACAATGTAGAGCCAGATCAGAGGGCTCCTACACTGTCTGGCGTTCAAAGTCCTCTCAGAAATTACAGTAAAATCGCTCTAAACCAGGCATTCAAATTAGTTTCAATGTCCATCATTAACCCATTCCCTCATGTTGATGCTTTTTGACACCTCTGTAAACGTTACATTTTGAAACCATTGTGATAAATACAGCATTTGCTCCACAGGAGCAAATGCTCTATTTATCACAATGGTTTCAAAACTACAAGAATGTAAAATTTTCCTTTTCTCCAGATAATGCTCCTTTTCGGTAGATTTGTTCAAAGAGGTTGGACTTAGAATTAGCCTATGAGGGAGTGGGTTAAGACAGGTGGCAGCTTAATGCAGTGTGAAAGTCATGCCGAAAGCTCTTTTCACCTTGCATAAAGCAGCCACCTGCCTGAAAATATCTTAATTATTCTTTACTAAAACTTTGGTTTACAGGTAGTTTTCTATATACCCTTTTATACTTATGAAACTTTGTATATTGTGTTAACCCTTTCCTCCATAAATATGCCTTTCTATGGTTTTGCAAACAGAGTAGACCCAAATTAGATGGCTCCTATAGGAGCCGTCTGATCAGTGTCTGCTCTGTTTGCTTAAGACATAAATACAGATACAGTCAAACCTGTCCTAGCGACACATTGTTTTTAGCGACATCCTGTCAGATGCGACAGTATTTTCTTCCTCCCGATGTATTTTCCTCTATATTTCAACTGTTTTTAGCGACACACTGGCAGATGCGACATACGACACTAAATCTGTACTCCCAACTCGGCAAACGACATTGTTTTTAGCGACAATGAGCTTTCACTGTATCTTTGTGTTTGTACCTAATTGCCCTCATTAATGTGTCAAAGGATTAATGCCCAAGGTGATAAGGGATTATCTGTTCCAGTTGGTCTGTTAGTCTCGCTACTGTTAGAGTTTTTATAGCTAGCTACCCAACCATAAAATTTTGATAATGAACTGCGCTTTAATCATCCATTTATTTATACCGGAAATCGGTCATAATGTCGTAATTGGCTATTCTAGTGATTTAATTGCCAAATTCGTTTCATAACTTGACAAGAAGTTAACCACACCACTTTAAAAGGTTTATTTCACTATAACATAAATTGTATTCTCATAATTAAGATACAGACATATAGAAATGTGCCTCTGCTTCCCTGTCAAAGACAGGTGTGTTTGGCCTCGTTGTGGCAATGGGCCGAAACGCTTCGAAAAACTACGAGGCTTCTGATTTTCATGAATTTGTTTTGTGCACAAACTTACTTTTTATTAACAGAATTATTGATAAAGACACTAAAGTAGTAACATCATAAAATAGTTTATTCCATTCCAAACCCTAACAAGAGGACCGCATATGGTACATAATACGCCCACTTGCAAACTTTCTCTGATTCAATATGCCTTATAAGTGTTGACATTTTCTAATCTGTGCTTCAGATCTTGATTTCCAAATGAAGGTGATACTATTTTTTAAAAAAATGAAGTGAATATCTTATTAACCCATTCCCGCATATTGACGCCTGCTGACGCCTCTGTAATAGTCACTTTTGGAAACCATTCTGATAAATAGAGCATTTGCTCCATAGGAGCAAATTCTCTATTTTTCGGAATGGTTTCAATACTACATAATTCTAAAAAATCCTTTTCTCTAGTAAATGCTCCTTTTTGGTATATTTTTTTGAAGAGGTTATGTCTAAAAATAGCCTAAGTGGGAATGGGTTAAATAAAAAAGTTACAGCTAATCCTCATTTTTGCAGATTTTTGTAAAGTGCAACGGCCATAACTCTGTAAAGACAAACTGAATGAACCTCAAAATAAACTCAGCTTCAAATTTTGTTGCTTAAAACATTTGTGTTAAGTTTCATTTATATCATTTTAATAGTTTTCCCAGAAAACAACAGACAAACTAAAAGTTGACCGACTAACAAAGCAACGAACACACAAAGTTCAAGGACCATAACTTCAGAATAAAATGACATATCAAAACCCCCGCAATATATGTGAAAATTCACATTAAGGTTTAACCATATAAAAAAATTGAAGGAAATATCATTTCAAATGAAAAAGTTATGGCCATCCTCATATTTGCATAGATTTGCATTATTTTTTTAAGTGCAAGGGCCATAACTCCAAAACAACAAATCAAATGATCCTCAGAATTGACTTAGCTTCAGGTCTTGATGCATTAAACATGTGTATGAAGTTTCATTAATATCTGTCAAACAGTTGTGCCAGAAAACAGCGGACAAACTATTTGCATTTTTTTTAAAGTAAAAGGGCAATAACTTCAAAACGAATATTCAAATAAACCTCAAAATCGACTCAGCATCAGATCATGATGCATTAAACATTTTTGTGAAGTTTCATTAATATCTGTCAAATAGTTTTCCCAGAAAACAGCGGACAAACTATTTGCATTATTTTTCAAGGACAAGGGCCATAACTCTGAAACGAAATATCAAATGATCCCAAGAATCAATTCAGTTTCAGATCTTGATGCATTAAATATTTGTGTGAAGTTTCATTAATATCTCTCAAATTGTTTTCCCAGAAAACAGAGGACAAACTATTTGCATATTTTTTAAGGACAAGGGCCATAACTCTGAAATGAAAAATCAAATGAACCTCAGAATCAACTCAGCTTCAGATCTTGATGCATTAAACATTTGTGTGAAGTTTCATTAATATCTCTCAAATAGTTTTCCCAGAAAACAGCGGACAAACTATTTGCATGTATTTGCATTATTTTTTTAAGTAAAAGGGCCATAACTCCGAAGCGACAAATCAAATGAACCTCAGAATAGACTCAGCTTCAGATCTTGATGCATTAAACATTTGTGTGAAGTTTCATTAATATCTCTCAAATTGTTTTCCCAGAAAACAGCGGACAACTATTTGCATATTTTTTAAGGACAAGGGCCATAACTCTGAAATGAAAAATCAAATGAACCTCAGAATCAACTCAGCTTCAGATCTTGATGCATTTAACATTTGTGTGAAGTTTCATTATTTTCTCTCAAATAGTTTTCCCAGAAAACAGTGGACAAACAAAATGTTGACGGACGAACGAACGAACGAACGAACGAACGAACGAACGGACGAACGGACGAACGGACGGACAGGGCCACGACAATATACGACCACCTTTATTAGGTGGGCGTATAAAAAAGTAATACCAAGATATAAATTTGAAATGTCATCAGTTTTCGCGAAGAATATTGATCAATACGACATGGACCCTGGGCCCATGAAATTTTCAACCTGAATTCAAAGACACCCTGTGAGATACGACACTTTTGGCTTTCTCCCAAACTATGTCTCTAAAAACAGGTTTGACTGTATGGTTCTACAGTTTCTGCCATTTAAAAAATGTCCCGTGTCAATGTGTGCTATTATGACAAATTAATCTAATTGATGTTCATGACGTCATTATTTCTTACATGAATATTCATGGAGGAAAGGGTTAAATATTGATTAGTCCAATTTGAAAAATCAGCACTTAAAGGGTTATTTGTCCCGATGTTTCTCACACATGGTTATCAAACTACTTACTTCTTGTCTTGCTCTTTCTTCTTCCTCCTGAAACAATTAAAAGCATCTGTTACATTTTGTTGCATTCACAATCTTTAATAATATGCTCTTTATAACCCTATACCTGATAGAGAAGCGCTCTCAGTCAATGTCAAAGAAATGCTTTAACCCTATTCATGTGGGAAATAATTAAATACTGAATATTTAATAAACATTTCCATCATATAAACATGTTTTCACACATTTGCAAACAGAGTAGAAAATCAGACAGTTCCTATAGGAGACGTCTGATCAGGGTCTGCTCTGTTTGCTCATGGAATTTAAGATCTGTACCCTTACTTTCAAAAATGGCTATATTGTTCCACCTTCCTTGTCTCATTATAACTATTTCGGCCATGAATATTCAGTAGGTATTGGAATTTGGAATAAACATAGAACAGAGAAAGGGTTAATGAAAGTTTTTTTTTATAATGTAAAAATTTCCACAGGAGTTTTGCTTTGACAAAAACGTAGATCTATATCATCATTCATAAGCAAAACAGAGTAAACCTTTAGAAGCTGTCAGGGTCTACTTTTTTTTGCAAAGGCATAAAAAAAGTGTTTATATGAAGAAAAGAGTTATAGTAAAACCTCTCTATAATGGCCACTAAAATGTGTTAAGTAGTTGGTATTTAGGGCAGGTGGCTGCTTAAAGCAAGGTAAAAGTAAAACAGAATGCTACTATGAGAGCATTCTGTTTTTCTTTCACCTTGCTTTAAGCAGCCACCAGCCTTTCAAACAAAATACTTGATGTAATTTAGTGGCCGTTATAGAGAGGTTTTACTGTAACCCATTACTCCCATAGGTACGCCTTTCTACACCCTTGAAGAGTAGACCTAAATCAGACAGCTCCAATCAGGCTCTGCTGTTTGCTTACGACATGATATAGACCTGATTCCAGTTTTTGTTAAAGCAAAAACTTCCCTTGAAAAGTTAACCTTGTAACAATTCAGCTAATTAATGTTCATGATGCCATTATTTCTTACTTGAAAAGGTAAAGGGTTTATAGACAGACTGGACCAAGTTTGGATCCAAATGAGCTGCCCAGTAATTCTGTGTCTCATCAGGATCCAAACTGGCTGACACGTTGACTGCATTTTTAACCCTTTCCCTGTTCTATATTTAGGCCAACTTTCAATACCTACTGACTATTCATCAACAAAATAGTTATAAAGAGATATGGAAGGTGGAACATTGTAGACATTTTGATAGGCAAATTCTATTAGCAAACAGAGCAGACCATGATCAGATGGCTCCTCTAGGAGCCATCTGATCTGGGTCTACTCTGTTTGCAAATGCGTGAAAACACGTTTATATGAGGGAAAGGGTTAAGGAAAAAGATGGGAAACTCAACGGTTTGATATAAAGGTTATGTTTTTCTGAAACAAAAAAGAATAAATTAAAAAATAATAAAATCAAGTAGATAACAAATTTTGGTAGCGACAGAAATATCTCAATTGTTTGCATAGGTAATCACTCATCCGCCCACAGCAGGCTAAAGGTTAACAGAATCTTGGCAAGCTGTGATACCCAACTTTTATAACAACTGAATATATACCAACCTGATCATGGTGTGAATCTCTCCAGGACTTCTCGGAGGAGGCCTGTCAGAGCCAGCATGCAAAACACAAACAACATGCAAATGTACAAGTAAAAACCTGTAAGTAATCTGTGAAACCTTTGTTACCAGTATGGAGCCAAACAGGATGCCAAGTTATTTGTTACAATGATACCTGTCTTAGGAGACGTTAAAAAGAAATCAAATTCTTGTTCTGTAAAGCATACAGTAGCTTAATGCAGGATGAAAGTAAAGCAGAAAGCCCCCTAAATGAGCTTTCTGCATTAACTGCATTTCCTGGATTAACCCTTTCCCTCATATGCTGTTTTTTATACCCAGTCTCTTTAAATCAACTGAAAAGAAGGATTTACCAGAAAAAAGGAACATTTTAGAATTGTGTAGTTTTGAAACCATTGTGATAAATACTATAGGAGCAATTGCTCTATTTATCACAATGGTTTCAACAAGTGACTTTTACAGAGACATCCAAAGGCGTCAATATGACGGAATTGGTTAAGCAACAATCTTATTATTAAGATTTGTATGTTTAACCCATTCCCTCATAGGCTATTTTTAGATCCAACTTCTTTGAATAAATGTACTGAAAAAGAGCATTAACTAGAGAAAAGGATTTCTTTTATAGAATTTTGTAGTTTGAAACCATTGTGATAAATAGAGCAACAATGGTTTCAATAGGTGATTTTTGCAAGGCATATTTATGGAGGAAAGGTTTAATCAACTAGTGGTCACTTAAAACAGGTTTCATTTTACTCTCATAGCATGTTTAACTCTATGAATGTGGGAGGCATGTGTACTGGCAGTTGTGAATAGTGTAGACCCAGATCAAGTGACTCCACTAGCAGCCCTCTGAACAGGTTCTACATTGTTTCTCATTCAGAATCCTCTCACAATTTACATCCTTTCATGTTGAATGGACTCTATGGTTAAAGGTAGACGGATTATTCCATTTTGAAAATTCAGCATTCAAAGGGTTAGAAAGAAGTACTGACTTGTGAATACTAAAGGTTAGAGGGTGACAATTGTACACAGAACTCCGCTGTTGGGAGCCCATGTCTGTGGGTTGGGTAGGGGTATATGATGGATTGTGTTAGTGACATTACATTCCAAGCATTACTTTTTTGTCCACAGTGTGACATCATTCTTCATTCCTCATTTTATTTATTCATTTATTACTTTACAGCTTCAACAGTCATTTAACCCTTTACTTCATGAATACTCATGTAAGAAATAATCACATCTCATGTCATATGAACTCAGGAATATTTGGCCATGGCAGAAACTGTAAAATCAGATCTATATTGTTCCATTAGCAAACAACTGACCCAGATCAGACGTTTCTTACAGGAATTGTCTGATCTAAGTCTATTGTGCTTGCAATGGCATTAAAAAGTGTATTTATTGAGTAAAGGGTTAAATCAGCGAGCAGATAGCAGAAAACCATTCATGGTTCAAACATTTACATGCAAAACCAATGCTTTACCAGGACAGTTATCAAAACTGATCAGTACTTAATCTGAAAATAGAGAGAACAGAAAATATTTATCAAAGTGCTGTTGCTTTTTCAAGCATGTCACATGTCTGCCCAAGTTACTATGAAAATATCTTAATAAATATTTCTTCGGGAGTCAAATGATCAAGACGCTGTATAATACACTCAGTTTTAAAATGCTTTTAAAATGTAATAAAATGGATGCTACTTACATTGTATTTAATTATATAAAGATCATTTCCTCGAAATGGGATGCAAGTCTTAAAATTCTAAAATTGAATGTATTATATTTCAAGATTAACAAATTATGCTGGACAATAAAACCAGCTTTTACATAACTGAAAAAATAGCAAAAATACAAAGTTGTTTAGAGAACCCTGTTTCCCATAGTGAGGTATCCAGATGTTGTTGTTTTTTAAACTAAAGCCTTGTGCTTATATTCTATTGGTGTTGGATTTTGACCCTTTATTTCATGAATATTTAAACAAGGATTTATGACTTCATGAAAAAGGGAATTGGTTGGCCATTTCAAAATCAGTCATATTTATTTATAATTACTCCATAAACAAACAGAGCAGACCCTGAAAAGACAAACTATCTGATCTGGGTCTACTCTGTTAAGAAAGGCATTAACCCATTCCTCCATGGGCTATTTTTAGATACAGCCTTTTTGAATAAATCTACCGAAAAGGAGCATTAACTAGAGAAAGGGAAACTTTTAGAATTTTGTAGTTTGAAACCATTCTGATAAAAAGAGCATTTGCTCCTATAGGAGCAAATGCTCTATTTATCACAATGGTTTTATAAAGTGACTTTTACAGAGGCGTAGAAAGGCGTATTTATGGAGGAAAGGGTTAACGGGCATATTTATGATGTATTTTTTTAAGTTCTACACATTTTCATAAATGAGAGTCATTGACTTGGATCACAATATATGTGTATGATAAACACTAGCTAGTTTAGTATTATCAGGCATGTTTAATGTAATATTAAAACAGTCAGTTTGACTGGTAGATGTTACTGTCAGATCAGCTTAGACATATAGTGTAGACCAAGATCAAATTGGTCTCAAAGGCTTTACATTTTCTACTCCTTCAGTTTCACATAAGATTATCAAAGCAATGTCATGATGTCATTATTTCTTACTTGTATCTTATATTAAACAGGGAAATGGTTGACTGATTTTTTAAAATGACATATGAACAGTGAAATACTAGCCATGGTAGAAACTGAAGAATCAGATCATTATTATTTCATTAGTGAATAGAGCAGACCTTTACCAGATGGCTCCTTCAGGAGCGGTCTGATCTGGGTGTACTCTGTTTGCAAAGGAATTAAATGGCTTACTATGGATTGAAGGGTAAAGTAAATTACATGGAAAACGTCGACTTACATCTAAACTAGAGCCTCTGCTGTGAATATAAGAATTGTCCATACTGGACCCGCGACTGTGTGCAAATGAGTTTGTCTGACTGGCTTCTGTTGTATTGCACTTTTCTGAAAACTGCCATTTGTCTGTGACCTTTGACCTTGACTGGTTTGGTGACAATGGGTCATGTGTATCAGACTGGTTTCCTGATGACTGGGAGGCTTTTCTGCTGTTGCTCTGTCCCCATGTGGGCTTTTTCTGGTAGACGGGTGATTTGGGTGATTTTTGAGGAGAATTTTCATCCACACTTTTACTGGTCTTTTCTAGGTATCTAGCTGTGATAAACTCTGTGTTACCACTAAGGCGCTTTTTGGACACTGCTTCTTTCTCAGCAGGTGCTTTTACTGTCTTCACTTCCTGCAAAAGTAAAATAAACATGTCAGTTTTCGACAATGAAAAATTTAAAATAAAAACGTTGTCATACATTTAACCTTTTGAATGAAGGTAACAAGTATACTGGCTTTTGAAAACCATGTACTCAGATCAGAGGGCTCAAATGACCAGGGTCTGCATTAATTTGTCATTCCAACTCCTCTGGCTAATTCAAGCCTTTCATACTGAATGGGCTCTTAAATGCTGATGGGCTATTACAACTTTGAATACTAAGTGATGGGCTATTACAACTTTGAATACTAATGATGGGCTATTACAACTTTGAATACTAAGTGATGGGCTATTACAACTTTGAATACCAAGTGATGGGCTATTACAACTTTGAATACTAAGTGATGGGCTATTACAACTTTGAATACTAAGTGATGGGCTATTACAACTTTGAATACTAAGTGATGGGCTATTACAACTTTGAATACTAAGTGATGGGCTATTACAACTTTGAATACTAAATGATGGGCTATCACAACTTTGAATACTAAGTGTTCAAAGTGTCCAATTCATGTACATGGAGTTATATCTAGAATGTTGCCATCTTGATCAAGTATGGATAAGAGTGAAGTATAAAGGGAAGTAACCAGTATGAGAAAACAAACATATAACCTGTTAGGTAATATTCGAATTCAGTCCCTCATATAAACACCTTTAATGCCTTTGCAAACAGAGGAGTCGTCTATTTGCTCTGTTTGCTTGTGGAATAATATAGATCCGTTTTTACAGTTTCTGTTTTGATTCTACAGTTTTTGTCAAAGCATGAAATTCCCTTGAAAGTTTACAATATAAAAATTCAGCAAATAAATATTCATGATGGCACTCATTCTTAAGTGAATATTGAACAGGGAAAGAACTATACGGAGTCCTTTTGTAAAGGTTAACATGACTTGTGTGGAAAAGCTAATCTCTTTGCACACTAAGATTTTGCCAGCAACAATTGTTGTCTGCTTCAATTCTTAAAATAATTTTTTTCTCATTTATTTGCAAAAAATATGGTCAAAGTGACAAACAGTTTGGATCCTGATGAGATGCCGCATTTATGCAGCGACTCGTCTGGATCCAAACTGTTTGCATATTCGCTGCTAGTGTGAAAAGGGCTAACTGATGACTGGAAAGAAACTGACAATGCTGAGAAACATCTTTCATATCGACTGTATGATTGTGTACCTTGAAGGATATATCTGACACAGTGCAAAAAAATTCATCATTTTAAAGTTTCATTCAAAATCTTCAAATATCAATAAAGGAACTTAATACGAAAGCTTTATGATAAGCATCCAAATCAGCAGTTTATTGCTGTTTTACAGTTGATGGCATTATGATTGGTGTATGGTGTAAATCTTTCCAAACATATTGATATCTTTAAACCTCTTTCAGAACATGTTCCGTAAAGATAATGAGAGCCTGCACTTTGCCAATCTACCACTAATTACCTCTTTTTGCAAGAGAACCCTTTCCCTAATGAACATGCTTTGCATGAACGGATCACTTTATGAGTATTCATTAACCCTTTCTCTCATATAAACGTGTTTTAACACATTTGCAAACAGAGTAGACCCAGATCAGATGGCTCATAGAGGAGACATCAGATCAGGGTCTACTGTGTTTGCTAATACAATTTGATAGCTCTGTTTCTTAGCTTTCTAAAATGTCCACAATGTTCCACCTTTCATATTTCTTAATAGCTATTCACTTTACGAGTATTCATTAACCAAGTTGTTATAAGCTAAATTTTCAACAGAACACAAGAGACCCTGATCTGGGTCTATTCTGTTTGAAAAGGCATGAAAAGGTGTTAATATGAGAAAAAGGGGTAAGTAAATTTTTGATTGAAAAAATTGTTGTTTGTTGCAGTTCTGAGAGAATTCTTTTCTTCTATTTCTCTTCAGTAATACAGTGTGACAAACATCTTGGGACCATGATGTGACATCAAGTTACTCAGCATCTCATTTGGATCTAAACAGTTTACATAATTATGTAATCACAAACGTGCAAAGAGTTACAACTCCCTATTGGCCTTGCTCTAATCAACAAGGAAAGTATTAAATATACGAGATAGCTGTTTTTCAGAGGACCACCCAAGCAGATTGACCCATACATGTTGTTATTACGTTTTGTATGTTACTAAACCAACAAGCATGAAAACATAATGCCAATTACATACATGTGATAACTACCGACGGTAGGTGAATTCTACCGTTTTCAGAGGTGGTTTACCGTTCTACCGGAACGGTAGGCAAAAACTACCGGTTTTTGAAATTTTACAAAGGCAATTTTATTTAGTGACATACATTTTCCTCCCTGGTGGAGTTTATCTGTTAGTTCTGTACACACACAGACCACACAGCTTGCTATCATGCTGTGATCCACGCTTGGTCTGTTTTGGTAGTGACCAATCAAGGGAATCCCCTGTGGAGACCATGGAGAACACCCGAATTACATAATCACGAGGTGGTTCCGGTTTTCACTCTACTGGACTTTACCAAATAAATTGTTCGGGAACCAGTCGTGTCAAAATGCAAACGTCTATCAAATATCACATGCAGCAGGTTTATTACTCAAGCAAGGCGACATGGGAGTGTCATGACCCTATAATAGGAATTATATTCTCATAATTAAGTTATAAGACATAGAAATGCTTCTCTGCTTCCTTGTTAAACACAGCTGTGCTTGGCCTCGTTGTTGCAATGGGCCGAAACACTTCGAAAATAAGACTGTTTGGACTGATACGCATGCATTTGATTTGTACACAAAATTACTTTTTCATTAATATAATTAGTGGTAAGGACACTAAAGAAGTAATTGCAAACACCCTGAAATATTATCTACCATTGAAAACTCTTCAAAAAATAAGAACTATATAAAGTTGAAATGTCATCAGTTTTCGCGACGATTGTAGATACGGGCTAAAACACGGACTCTGGACCCTGTTGGGATTTCAACATTTCTTTTGCAGTAAATAATTTGAACTGAGTAAAGGTTTAACTGATTTGAACTGAGTAAAGATTGTCATTGGGAGTATAGCTAAATAAGGGCTATAAAATAAGCAAAAAACCCCTAAAAATGTTATTATAAAGTAAAATAAAATAGAATTTCTTTTTCATTATATGTTTAAACAGTAATAAATGTTGATTTTTTTCAAGACATTATTTAATAAGGAACCCAGTGTTTTGGGCTTGAGACCTATTGATTTCAAAGAGTCCCTTTGACCCATCAAAAAAATCTAGAATTATTACTGCATGCCAATTATTAGTATTTGTTTTTAACCCTTTCCCTGTTCCATTTTCATTCCAAATTCCAGTCCCTACTGAATATTCATAAACAAAGTAGTTAAAAAGAAATATGGAGATTGGAACTTTATTGCCATTTTAGAAAGTGCAAATGCATGAAAACTTTATATGAAGGAAAGGGTTAATGGGGATTTTAACACCACATTGGATTTTTTGGCCAAACCAGAAAGTGTAGAATCATTCCTATATCATAAGCAAACAGAGCAGACCCTGACCAGACAGCTCCTGTAGGAGCCATCTGATCTGGGTCTGTTCTCTTTGCAAATTTAAGCGTAAAAAAGGTGTTTATATGAGGGAAAGGGTTAAGTGTGTAAATGTTATAAGTGTAATGTAAGATTTATAATGGTATGGTATGCATTTATGGTAAAGTATGAATGATAATGTGAAAAAGTATAGCAAACATAAGTATCAAGCAAATTTCTTTTTCCTCCTTTTGTCGCGTCAGTAAAATCTACCTGACAAAAGTCAAATCTACCTGACAAATTTCCTAAATCTACCTGAGATGTCTCAGCAGGTTATCACATGTATGCAATTAGGAAGCTATATATCATGTCTTATTACCAAAACAGCATTTGAACACTGAATATTCAGAGTGAAATGGCTCTTGTGTGATTAATAACTATATAAAAGCCTTTGCAAACAGAGAAGGCCCTGATCAGACGGCTCCTGTAGGAGCCATCTGATCTGACAGGGTCTGCTCTGTTTGCTTATGAAATTATAAGAGATCTGACTTTCCAATATATCAAAATATTCCTTGGTACATTTGTCATTATAAAAATTCAGCTAATAAATATTCATGACATTAATTCTTACATGAATATTCAACGGTAAAAAGGTAAATTATAGACTCCATTTAGTATGACAGGTATAATCTGAATGACAAACAGAGCACACCCTTACTAAAGAGTCCATCTAGGAGATCTCTGATAGGGGTCTACATTGTCTACAAACAATAGTACACTTATTTCCTACATTCAAACGGTCAGAATCAGTGAGCTTCAGCAGTTAGATGACTGAAGACAGGAAATAAATAAACGAAATTTGCAAACAGTGCAGACTCCAAAACAGAGTTTTCATTACAGGAGCTTCAAGATCAGGATCTGCAATAATTCTTATTCAAGAATCTTTTACAGGAAAGCTTACTTTTTTCATACTAAATGACCATTACTGTTTATGAATGATTCAATATTCCACGTTGAATGGATTCAGCATTCAAACCATTAACCCCTTCCCTATTGAACAGTTATGCATGAACTGATCACTTCATGTATATTCAATAACTTATTTATCACAAGGTTAACAGTTGGCTTAACCCATTCCCTCATAGGCTATTTTTAGATCCAACCTCTTTGAATAAATCTACCGAAAAGGAGCGTTAACTATATTGTAGTTTGAAACCATTGTGATAAATAGAGCATTTGCTCCTATAGGAGCAAATGCTCTATTTATCACAATGGTTTCAATAGGTGATTTTTACAGAGGCGTATTTATGGAGGAAAGGGTTAACCCATTCCCTTATTATCAACATAGGCTATTTTTAGACCTAACCTAGACCTAACCTCTTTGAATAAATCTACCAAAAATGAGCATTAACTAGAGAAAAAGAAAATGTTGGAAATGTGTAGTTAGGTTGAAACTATTGTGATAAATAGAGCATTTGCTCCTTAGGCAGATTTATGGAGGAAACGGTTAAATTAAAACTGTAGGATTAGATTTATTGTAATTTCATAAGCAATCAGAGCAGATCTTACCCAGATCTGACTCAGATGAGGTGTCTGATCTGGGTCTACTCTGTTTGCAAGGCATGAAAAGGAGTTTATATGAAGAAAGGGGTTAAGCAATAACCAACAAGAGAGTTTTGTAATTGTGACATGTATGACAGATGAACACAGGTCTTTATAAGATATAACATTCCTGAGGACAAAACAGTTGACATTAAAAGTACATTATGTGATAATATAGACAGCAAAAATTAATGACATATATTACAGTGAACACCTTTCATCTGTACACTCTTCACTGATGATCAATTTGATATATTACCCAATGAAATTTATTTGTTATTTATATAACATGAAAATCTATTGATTTATAGTTTATTGACCAATTTGTTGTCAGTTCAAATTACATGTAATTGAATACTTTAAGATTACAATACGGTAAAGGATCTCTAGTGCGGCCACTCAAAGACTATAAAACATTACTTTTATTCTGCTTTAACCTATTCCCTCATAGGCTATTCTATACCAAACCTCTCAATAAATCTACTGAAAAAAAGCATTTACTAGAGAAAAGGGAAAGTTAAAAATAGTGTAGTTTTGAAACCATTATGATCAATAGAGCATGGTTTCAAAAAGTGGCCTTTATAGAGGGAATGCTTTCAATGTTAATACATTACGTGGTCACTTTAGCCAGATTGTATTGTATAATCCGAATTCTCTTCCCATAACCCTTTACTCCATAAATACGCCTTTCTACACCTTTGCAAACAGAGTAGACCCAGATCAGACGGCTCCTATAGGAGCCGTCTGATCAGAGTCTGCTGTTTGCTTATGATATAATATAGATATGATTCTACAGCTTCTTCCAGGGCCAAAACTTACTGCGTACACGAGAGATAATAACAAATTAATCTAATTAATATGCATGACGTCATTATTTCTTAAATAAATAGTCATGGAGGAAAGAGTTAAAGAAACTTTAAAGATCATCCTTTAAAGTCAGTATCTAAGTTTAGATCACAACGAGATGCTTATTTCAATGTGAGAATCCAAACTGTCTGCTACTGTCATAATGAATAAGGGAAGTTTTGACCATGGTATAAATTACATGTACAAATGTATATTATATATTATTTTGTAAGCAAACAGAGCAGACCCTGATGGATCTACTTTTATTAGCATATGAGGAGCCCTCTGGTCAATGCCTGCACTATTTATCATTCAAAGACTTTTCCCTAATTATACCTTTTCAAAATGTATGAACCTTTCCATAATACAATGACAGACGATTCCAATGAAAACTTTCAGTATTCAAAGGTTTAAGCTTTGGTCTGTAATATGTCATATGGTATATGATCACACAGTAAAGAGGTGTCCAAAAACAAAAACCCCAACTAACCATACCTGTTTTTCGATAGATTTCCAGCGGTCCAAGACTTTCTTAGATGGCGTCTCTTTCACTGGTGCTTGTTTCTGAAAAAGATAACAAAACAACAATGAATATAATACATTAAAACTGTTGTTACGGCTGGTAAAATTCAAAACTGACTGAATCAAAACGGACCAAACATACTGTATCATCTCGGATTATGATAAATGCCTAAAGGGTGTAAAACATTTCAAAAAGAACATTTCCCTGTTCATAATGCCATTTAAAAAAAGAACTACCTGATTAATATTCATGATGCCATTTTTTCTTACATGTATATTTATGGAATGAATGGGTAATTATACATACATGTGATAACTACCGACGGTAGGTGAATTCTACCGTTTTCAGAGGTGGTCTACCGTTCTACCGATTCAATGGACGTTTCTACCGTTTTACCGTTTCTGCTACGGCATTTTTTTTAGTGACCTATATTTTCCTCCCTGCGTTAGATTATCTGTTAGTTCTCTACACACACAAACCCCCTTTAGCATGCTGTGATCCACGATTGGCCTGTTTTGGTATGGTTCCCCCGCGGAGAACATCCGCATTATGTAATCACAAGTTGGTTCCCGTTTGCGCTGTACTGGAGTTAACAAAAAAAATTCGGGAACCAGTCGTGTCAACATGCAAACGGCGGCATGCGCCTTTGTGGGATGCACGCATACAAATCAGACAGAATTCCATCCTAAGGCAATGCTTCTGCACAAATCCCCTCCCTAAATAGATAATTTAATCTAAATTCAAATCGGGATGTCTTGTTTTCGTTTCACGGTCGCGAAAGAGAGTCGCTACTTGTTGCTTGGAGACTGCAAATTTATTTCCGGTAGTGACGTCCCCCAGATACAGCATCTGGTGTGAAGGTTTTTACGCGATTTGATTGGTTAACTTATATATCAAAATCACATAGTCTCTCGCGCGAGTCGAAAACGAAAGTGAAAAACATTTTGTTAACAAATGTGATTATCTGGACTTTCTACACGAAAACGAAGCAGTTATGTCCGAAAGAAAGACTGAAATCGAGGGCAGTACTTTATTACATTTCTTCACTAGCCCACCTGTCACTGAGTCCAGAATAAACTCTGATATAGGCGACGTTGTCCACAAATACACATGCGGCACGCATTATTATTACTCAAGCGAGGAGACAAATTAAGACGAGGGGAATGACGTTATCATAGCTTCAAAAAGCAGTATGCACTCCGACCGTTAACAACAAGTAAAGAATATCCGAATATTCTGAACGATAAACAGTTTAGTTTTATTCAGCAAACCGGCAATACCAAAAAGTACGAAAGATTCGTCCCCAGACCGATTGTACTGAATAAATCGAGGTTTATAACGTTTTTTTCATAGACTTTTTAGACTTGAGGTTGCGAATTTTCCTCAAAAAATTGGAGAAAACACACTTTTTTGCCATTGGGAATATAGCCGAATAAGGGCTAGAAAATAAGCCTATAAAGCACTGAAACTAAAAAAAATAAGATAAAATGGAATATATTTATCATTATGATAAAACAGTAATAAGTCTCGATTTTTTCATGGCATTAATGATTATTTAATTATGGGAGCTGTCTGATCTGGGTCTATTCTGTTTGCAAATCAGTGAAACATGTTTATATGAAGGAAAGGGTTAATGGGGTTATTTATATCTAGGCATTGTAAGGGTTGGAGATGATGCCATGGCTGTGTATAGATGTAGTCTGTATAATGTATGGTTTGTAAAGGTAGATTTATTATTATAACAGCACATGGACATTTTATTTTGTTGGGCCAAGCCAGAAAGTGTGGAATCATTTCAATATCATAAGAAAACAGAGCAGACCCTGACAAGATAGCTCCTATGCATGAAAAGGCGTTGATATGAGGGAAAGTGTGTGTAAATGTTATGTGTGTAGTGTAAGGTTTATAATGGCATGGTATGTGGATAATACCGTAACAGTTTTTATGGTAAGGTATGAATGATTATGTGAAAAGGTATAAAAAACGTAAGTATCCAGAAGATAATTTTTTCATCTCCATATATTTCGTCGTGTCGGTAAAATCTACCTGACAAAAATCAAATCTACCTGACAAATTTCCAAAATCTACCTGACATGCTTCAACAGGTTATCACATGTATGATTATAGTTAATCAGTCTAGTGTCTCTGTAAATCAAATTCAACTGTTTTCTAAATTATTAACCCTTTACTCTTGAATATTCATGTAAGAAATAATGATGTCATGAATATCAATTACATTCAATTGTATAATGGCATAAAAACAGAGGAAAGTTTGGTCATAGGACAAGCTATTGAGTTATATATGTTGAAATATATACAAGTATCTTATTTCATAAGCAAACAGAGCATGCCCAGATCAGACAGCTCCTATAGCGTGTAGCAGCCATCTAACCTGAGTCTACTCTGTTTGCAAAGTGTAGAAAGTCATATTTATGGAGTAAAGGGTTAAACTTTCATTAAAATATTCCTTCACCAAGTAAATAAAACCTCCATCATAGTATTCCTTCACCAAGTAATTCCAGTAAATAAAACTTCCACCATATCTATACCATATTATTCCTTCACCAAACCTAGCTTTCCTAAGTATGGGTTTTCAACATTTTATTTTATAACTATTCCTCCAAGACTCTACCAAATTTCAATAATATTAATACAAACCCTTTCCCTGTTGCATATTCATGTAAAAATAAAAAAATGATATCCTGAATATTTATTTGCTGATTTTTATAATGGTGTATGTAAACAGGATATTTTGGTATTGTTAGCAACTGTACAGTCACGTCTATTATAATTCCATAAGCAAACAGAGCAGACCCTCATCAGACAGCTCCTATAGGATCCATCAGATCAGGATCTACTCAGTTTGCAAAGGCATGAAAAGCGTTTATCTGAGGGAAAGAGTTATCAAATAATTGCAATGAAATTATAACATAAGCTTATTGCCATTAAATTTGTGACAATGTCAGTCTATTTCAAAGAGTTATCATTAAATAGTGCCAATTTGATATACCGTATTTATCTGTGGAAAGGTGAGATTGGGTGTATAAGTAACTTAGAGTATAAGCACCAGCTGACAGAGCTGTGAGTTAACTTGTTTGGTATGTATACCTAATATTTGAAGATGCAGCTCCTCCTCATTTAAATAAATAGTTCTCTTCAACTTTTTCCATCGTATGTATACACACCTTTTCACGCCTTTACATTTGACATCATAGAAAACAATCTAATTAATATTCATGACATCATTAATTTAACAAGGAAAGGGTTAAGCATCATATATTACAGCATTAATCTTTCACCTAGTAAATCTATTGCTAACATCTTTCACTTCCTCATCATCTGATTTATTACACTTTTATAATATTCCATAGCAATTACTCTTAATGCTTACTCTAGAAACTATCCTTTATGACATTAATCATTGCATCACAAAGCATAGCAATTGTTCTTAACACTCATTCAATAAACAGTTCCTAAAGTCATTTCACCTACATTAAATATTTTTGTCATAAAGCAAACACATTATAAGCTGTTCTCTAAATCACTCTTAAACAGCCCTTTAACCCTTCGCTTGCTGAATTTTAAAATACATTTCTCCTTCTTTACCCATACCCTGTTGTATAATTACATATATCTTCACTGTGTACTAGTATTTCGCTGTGCAATCACTGCTGTGGCATGCACTGGTTGCACAATCAACTTGTAAATAGGGCAGACCCTGATGAGACAGCTCCTGCAGGAGCTGTCTCATCTGGGTCTTCACTATTTACAGGCAGGTATATTGACGTGAATAGCAAGCGAAGGGTTAAGTCACTCTTAAGACTGTTCCCTAAGCCACTCTTAAATTGTTCTCTAAGTCACTAAACTGCTTTCCATGTAACCCAATGAACTGTTCTTTAAATCACTCTAAACTGTTCTCTAAGTGACCCAAGAAACTGTTACCTCCGCCAGTCTATAAACTGTCATTTAAGTAAAACTGTAAGCTGTTCTCTAAGTCACTCTATCAGCGGTTATCTAAGTCAATCTATGAACTGTCTCTAAATAAGACTATGAATTGTTATCTAAGTCATTCTGTAAACCATTTTAAATCTTTTCACTGTTATCTAAGTCACTTATAAATGTTCCTTGCAGTATACATGTACACTGTTCTCTATATGCTCACTGAGTCACTCTATAACCTGATCTTCAAGTATCTCTATGAACTGTTCTTTTTCTCATATCACTCTCATAATATCATTCCATCACCAAGCATAGCAATTGGCTGTAAAAACATTTTGTAAATAAGTACCCTTTCACCAAACTATTCAAATAAGTACCCTTTTACCAAACTATTCACCATAGAGCAAAAGTTATTAGAATGCTGCATAGTAAGGTGTATTTTGTGTAAGTATTAGCTATTACATGTATATATGTGCTCATCATACAAGAACATGTGCCGTGTAAATGCCTTACATCTATCTGGGACTCGCTGGCACTCCAACGCCCTAACAGAGCCTGCCGTTGGTCCTTTTTACTTCCAATTCTGTCCAACTCAAACTGTGGATCAGTAATAACAGTCAAGTCAATGAAATACCCCATTAGGAAGAGCATACCCCAAACTCTCTGTAGTGACAAGGGAAATGTCTGTTTAACCCTTTACTCCATTAACATTCATGTGAGAAATAATGACATCATGAATATTAATTAGATCAGTTGTTATAATAGACCCATTGGACACAGGAAGTTTTAGCCATGGCAGAAACTGTAGAATCAAATCTATATTTTACCATAAGCAAACAGAGCAGACCTGATATGATGTCATTATTTCTTGCATGAATATTCATGGAGTAAAGGGTTATTAACACAGGCAATTTTTGCCAAGGCAGAAACTATAGAATCAGATCTATATTATTCTATAAGCAAACAAGAGCAGGCCCTGATTAGACGGCTCCTACAGGAGCTGCTGTCTGATCTGGGTCTACTCTGATTGCAAAGATGTATCTATGGAGTAAAGGGTTAATCTTTTGGGCCATCCCAATGTCACACATCACTCAAGGTCATCATTTAACATGAACTTGCATCCAATGGCAATATCTTGGTTCTTGGTAAATTTTAAAATACTTTTTACAATCGTATATTGTATAATTCATCTTATACACATTGTACATATATATATGCATTGCTTTAAAACACTGAGTTTATACCAATAACAAACTGACTAAAACATTAAGCTCATATATATTTGTAGATAACAAAAACAGAAACTTGAAGTCTGGCAAGTGATGTCACATGAAAGCCCATAGCAACTCCAGAAGCACAATGAAATGTGTGCGCTCACGTACACACACAGCCTTCACCGAATTATTCCTTGCCTGCTTGTCAACGAAAACACAAGACAATAATTACAGGGTGTCCCAAAAAAACCGGAACCCTGGATCAAATGTGTATTTTAACTAATATAACCGGACACATTAAAATATAAATATCTATTTTTGTAGAAAAGTAATTTGTGCATATGTCTGCCAAATTTCTCATAACAATATGCATTGGTTTTGAAAATATGAGTTTTTTTAATGAATGCATCTAAAATCTGTTTTAACATGATATTCGTACATTGCATAGTCCATGCCTATATCATGTTTAAAACACACGTTTTGGGTGATTTCATTTAAATGCTGATATCTTAAAAACCAATGAATATGTTTAGACAAAATTTAGACAAACATATGGCAAAATGTTGTCTCTACTAAGCTACATGTGTTTACTTTTAATTTAACCCATTACCTCATAGGCTATTTTTAGATCCTACCTCTTTCAGTAAGTCTACCGAAAAGGAACAGTTATTAGGGAAAAGTAATCAAAAGGTTCAATGGACTGTTGAGACACATCTCATATAAAGCAAGCAATACCTTACTACCATTTGCACAGAACAAACTCATAAACAAGACTAGGATTGGCTGGGACATAATTATGTGACTTTAGCAACCCTGCATATATATATAAGCAAAGGTATTTATTTGTGGGTGGAAGGCAACTAGAAAATGATAAAGAACATCATATCAAAGCTGGACTATTAACTATTGGCATGTTAAGTAATTTTTTGTCTAGAACAATTATCATCTGCTTCAATACTTAGGAGTTTTGTTTTTTATCTCATTTCTTCATAAAAATATGGTCAAAGTGTCAAACAGTTTGGATCCTGATCAGATGCTGCATGGTGGGCCTCTCGTATGGATCCAAACTGTTAGCATAGGTTTTCATGATTTTGCCACTAATATGCAGAGTTATTTTATACAACAATTACCAAACACAGAAGTGAACAGAACAAAGTTGAAAATGGACAAGACAACACTGGAAATGGACAGGACAACACCAGAAAATGGACAGAACACTGGAAAATGAACTGAACACTGGAAAATGAACCCAGAAAATGGAAAGGATTACAATGGAAAATGAACAGGACATCCGAAAATCAACAAGACAACACTGGAAAATGTACAGGACAGAATCGGAAAATAGACGGAACATTAGTGGAAAATAGGGCAACACCAGAAAATTGGCAGAACAACATCAGAAAATGGACAGGACTACAGCACCAGAAAATCGACTGGACAAAACTAACAAATGGACAGGACATCAACAAAAATAAATTTGAAAATACATGTAAACAAGGCTGAAAAAACAACAACAAAAAAACTAAATTTGGGAAATAAACTGGACATGGAAGTTTGAGAAGTGCACAGATCATTAAGCTGGTATATAAACAAAACATCAAATCTGAGGCTGAAAAAGCTATTGTAACACAATTGCTGGTACATAAATTGGACAATGAAAAGCAAAACCAGGAAATGGACAAAAGCCAAAGCTAGAAAATGAAAGGAAACATAGAAAATAGATAGGAGGGAGGAAATTCTCTTATATAAAAGTGATGATAACCCAGAAAATGCTGAGCTATTGATAAGAGGAGTACTAAGTCTTGGGAAACTAGATAAAATATTGTCTATATTCCCCTAACCCCTATTTTGCTGGTACCCTGATTACTGCAAGTCATGTCCCCTCTTCACCAGATTGTTAAGCTGAATTATTAAATTTGGTGACAATTGATACCTTTCAATAGTAGCGAATAATGTAGAGCCTGATCCAACAGCTCTTTAAGAGTCATTTCATTGGGTCTGCACTATCTGCAAAAGTTTGTCTGAGTACAAAGAGGTAATTCTAATGAGTACCAACAAAATAAGAATTTTGTTCAGATAACACTTTTCTTCATATAAACATATTTTCACTTATTTTTTGCACACTGAGTAGACCCAAATCAGAATACTTCTGTAGAAGCTGTCTGATCAGGGTCTGCTCTGTTTGCTTATGATATGATATAGATCCGATTCTACATTTTTTTTGAAAGCAAATAATTTCCATTGAAAAGTTTACATTATAGAAATTCAGCTAATAAATATTCGCGATGTCATTATTTCTTACATGAATATTGAACAGGGAAAGGGATAACCCTCTTGTCTACAGCAGTGTAATGTGTCTTCTCATTACACAGGTCTGGGTCTACACTGTCTGTGATTTTCAATCCAGTTTTCTACCCTATCAATGATAACATCCTAAACATCGATCTACAAAGCTTCGCAGCAAAGGCAATGTCACTTCTCCAAACACCACTTATTTCAGCTGGCAAACCCCAAACCGAAAGTTTGTGCAATTCTTACTTGAGACTTGAGATGGGAAATCTTGCTTCTTGGCAGAGGCGGCAAAATGCCACGGGCACGAAGATACCTTCTTGTCTCGTACTTTATAAACCATGCTGGCTTTACAAACTACAGCAAAAATCCACTCAACAGTACAGCAACACAGTTAAAATGGTAGGAACAATAGTTTAGATTGACTCAATTTGACAAATGCTAACAGTATGGATCGAGATGAGATGTAGAGTATTCTACTATATTAACCCATTGTATGAACAATTATAATATTTGACTCCTCCCTCTATGAAAAAGAAGCAAGTCATCAATACAACATATTTTATTGTAGAACATATGATTGTTATGGCTAATATCTACAGGAGCCCTCTGATATGGGTCTACACTGTTTGCAAATTACTAATATATATACATGTATGTAATTGTTTCCCCGAATATAATGGGTTAATTATTATCTTTCTTTGGACTCTATGATAGTTTCAGTATTGGATCATTGTTAACAGATGTTCATTTCAACAAATCTACCCTGCTCATCTGATATATGTATACACAGAAACAAAGAGAAAGTATTCCTGTGTTATGTTATCTTTTATTTTCTAACATCAGATGGAAAGTAAATCACAATTTCTCAGTTCAAAGAATACCTGGTGGCTCAGGGAAGGCTGCCAAATCAAAAAACATCTGCAAAACATATTGCCGACTTGGTGCAAAAAAAATGTAACTACCTGGTATACAGGCTTTACCCTTTAGCCCACTCCCTCATATAAACGTGTTTTCACGCATTTGCAAACAGAGTAGACCCAGATCAGACGGCTCCTATAGGAGCCGTTTGATCAGGGTCTGCTCTGTTTGCTAATGGAATTCGACTGATCTGGGGTTTTTTACTTTCTAAAATAGCTACAATGCTCCGTCTTCCATATTTCATTATAAGTATTTCATCCATGAATATTCAGTAGGTATTGAAATTTGGAATAAACATAGAACAGGGGAAGGGTTAACCAAATTTTTTATAATGGAATATGTACACAGGATTTTTTACTTTGGCAGAAACTTTAAAATTAGATCTCTATAATTCCATAAGCAAACAGAGCAGACCCTGATCAGACGGCTCCTATAGGAGCCATCTGATCAGGGTCTACTCTGCAAATGCGTGAAAACACGTTTATATGAGGGAAAGGGCTAAAGCCTTAATGCAAACAGAGTAGACCCAGATTAGATGGCTCCTAAAGGATCTGCTCTGTTTGTATATGAAATAATATAGATCTGATTCTACACTTTCTGCCGTGATAAATAATTCCCTCCTTCATGATGGCCAGTTATTCAGCTAACCAATATTCATACATTAATGATTTCTTACATGAATGGTTAATAATTTATAAATATTTAACTCTTTCCTCCATAAATACGCCTTTCTATGCCTCTGTAATAACCACTTCTTGAAACCATTGTGATAAATAGAGCATTTGCTCCTATAGGAGCAAATGCTCTATTTATCACAATGGTTTTCAAACTAGAAAATGGTTTCAAAATAGAAAATGGTTTTCAAACTAGAAAATTCTAAATTTTTACTTTTCTCTAGTAAATGCTCCTTTTGGGTAGATTTATTCAAAGAGGTTGGGTCTAAAAATAGCCTATGGAGGAAAGGGTTAACTCTTTGCATGATCACTGTCAATGTGTGATTACCTATGCCAACAGTTTGGATCCAGTTGAGATACAAAGTGACTCCGTGTCTCATCAGGAACAAAATTGTTTGATACTCCTAACTATACCTTTGAAGACACAAGAGCACTGCATGCTGGTGTCATGCTCGTTTGCTTGACTATAGCCCTTGTAACGGTGTACAAGTGTGTGAAATTTCATAAATTTGCATGAATAGTAAACAAGTAATGGCCAATATTAAAGTTTCCGGATGACGTAGGCAAAGACGATGACAAAGACAAGGCAGACGCATTAGTTACAACAATAGCTCATATTTTCTGTTTATCAAATAAAACAAGCTAAATAACTTTAAATTAGACATAGTAACAAAAAGTGTAGAACCTGATCAAACTGCTCCTATAGATAGGATCAGCTTGATCTGGGTCAATACTGTTTGCTTAATTTTGCCTGTCTAAATAGTCATGGTAATTATTATATTCACAAAATTCTGCTTGGAAGTTTAATATGAATGCTTCAATGCATTGAATATTGCAGAATTCGTATACATCTAACATGCAGGAAAACAAAGACCAGATTCTTTGAGGATATTAAACAGGTTGAAGGCGTGTGTATAGAAAACGCCCTTCTAATAACATGGGCTACAAAAACCTCATCAGTTTATATTGTTATTCATTCTAAACCTTCTTAATCGTTCTAGAGACAGTTAACTGTCAAACATATCGGATCATGTCTAAATTCAGAAGGCTTGTATATGTGATGAATCTGACCTGAATCTATGTCAGATTTCTGTCATTATTTAGCATGCTATTTTAAATGGCAGATTTGTGATTATTTTTGTCATGACAGGTGAGATAACAAGTATCTTGGATTCTCATCAAGATCCAAATTTCTAGCAGTAAATCGGTGAGTACCAATGCCAGTCTAGATCCAGTTTAATGCTAAATAACTCAAGATCAAAACTATTTACAGGTACACATGATACATGAACAACACCCCCCCCCCACCCCCCACCCCCCTTTCCCCATCCCCCCCCCCCCCTTTCCCCATGTTTTTCTGGAGAAATAAAGTTACAGTTAAATTTCAAATCTCCTGCAGATGACTATTTTTGCAGACAACAATTCCATGGAATGTAGAGTCAAAGAAACAGAAGATAACTTGAAACATTAAAAATTGCAATACACAAGGTACATTGCATCATTAAAGCTAATTCTAATAACTATTATGAGCACATCCATAAACTTTGCAACCATTTCAGATCCTGATTACCTTCTCATAACCTTTTTGCATGTACATTTTGTCTGCAAAAACTGTCATCTGTTTTTGTCAAAACAAAAAATTCCCTTGAAAATTTTACTGTTTAAAAAATCAGCTCATAAATATTCATGATGTCATTAATTCTTATATGAATACAGAACAAGGAAATGGTTAAGAAATCCCAGTATCACAGTGTCAAACAGTTTAGATCCTGAGACTTAGCAACTGATCTGGATTCAGCCGAAGATAAATGTGTGATAACTCTTGCAAACAGTATGGATTCAAGTGAGACGCTGAATAAATCACCATCTTACTGCGTTAAAGATGTTTTGGCATTGAGTTTTTAAAGAGCGTTGAGTGTCTTTAACCTTTTACTCCATAAATATGCCTTTCTACGCCTTTGCAAACAGAGTAGACCCAGATCAGATGGCTCATATAGGAGACGTTTGATTATGGTCTGCTTGTTTGTTTATAAAATAATATAGATATGATGCTACAGTTTCTACTATGGCCATTAATTCCTGTGCCCATGTGCCATTATAAAGAAATATCTAATCAATAACGATGATGTTATTATTCATTTAATATTTAACCCTTTCCCTCATATAAACGTATTTTCACGCATTTGCAAACAAAGAAGACCCAGATCAGACGGCTCCTGAAGGAGCCTTCTGATCAGGGTCTGCTCTGTTTGTTCATAGAATTTGATAGATCTGTTTCCTAACTTTCTAAAATTACTACAATGTTCCACATTCCATATTTCATTATAGCTATTTTGTTCATGAATATTCAGTAGGTATTGAAATTTGAAATAAACATAGAACAGGGAAAGGGTTAATTGTTAACCCTTTTCCTGTTCAATATTAATATTCATGTAAAAAAAAATAATCATAATGCCATCATGAATATTTATTAATTGATTTTATGATGGTGTATAATGTACAAATTATGTTTTGGTATTGGTAGAAACTGGAAAGTCATATCTATTAAAATTTCAAATGCAAACAGAGCAGACCCTGAACAGATGGCTCGTACAGGAGCTGTCTGATCTGGGTCTTATCTGTTTGCAAAGGTGTGAAAACCTGTTTCTATATGGGAAAGGGTTAACAGTTTCAACCCTTTCCCCGTTCAACATTCATGTAAGAAATAATGACCTCATGAATATCTATTAGCTGATTTTTTAATACTGACATTTGGACACAGGAAAGTGTTGTATTGGTAGGAACTGTAGAGTCAGATCTATTATACTGTCTGATCTTGGTCTAGTCTGTTTGCAAATGCATGAAAATGTGTTTATATGATGGAAAAGGTTAATCAAGATGAACCAATATTTATACATGACAGGGGTCATATAATCATCTAAATGATATATGGGATAGGGGTCATGTAACATGTGTACCCATCTAAAGTTTATAAGGAATGAGGAATCATATCATATGTCTATCTGAATTGAAGTATCATTTATATGGGATGGGGATCAGGTAATAAATCTACCTCAACTGTAACCAATCTTAAGTGTATAAGGGGTGGAGGTCATGTAACTTATAAATGTATCTGAACTGATCTAAAGTTTATAAGGGATGGGGGTCACATATCTTATGTACCTGAACTTATCTTAAGTATATAAGGGGATGGGGGTCATCTATCCTGTGAACTGATCTCAAGTTTATAAGGGGTCATATATCTCATATACCTGAACTGATCTTCAATCTATAAGGGGTGAAGGTTATGTATTCTGTGTACCTGAACTGATCTTAAGTTTATAAGGGATGGGGGTCATATATCTCATATACCTGAACTGATCTTCAATCTATAAGGGGTGAAGGTTATGTATTCTGTGTACCTGAACTGATCTTAAGTTTATAAGGGATGGGGGTCATATATCTCATATACCTGAACTGATCTTCAATTTAAAAGGAGTGAAGGTTATGTATTCTGTGTACCTGAACTGATCTTAAGGGATGGGGGTCATATATATCTCATGTACCTGAACTGATCTAAAGTTTATAAGGGGGTTATATATTCCGTGTACCTGAACTAAACAACAGCTTTCAAATATGCCTACCTGCACATTCCTGTTGGAGGTTTTTGTGGCACTCTGTGTTCTGGCAGCACTCTCAAAGTGTTGTAGCTTATCTGACAGTTTCTGGGCAGGCGGGGTATACCCAGGCAGCTGCGGACAGAATAACGGAGAACAGTCAACCATGTTTACAACAGTCTTAACCAATATGCCTTTCTACCTCTTTGCAAACAGTAGACCCAGATCAGACAGCCCCTGTAGGAGCTGTCTGATCAGGATCTACTCCATTTGCTTATGATAAAATGTAGATATCATTTTACAGTTTCTGCCAAGGCCAAAACTTCCTACAGTAAAACCTCTCTATAATGGCCACTAAATTACACCAAATATTTTGTGTTAAAGGCAGGTGGTTGCTTAAAGCAAGGTGAAAGTAAAACAGAACGCTCTTATAAACTGTAGAACCATATCTATGCATTCCAATATGCAAACAGAGCAGACCCTGATTAAACAGCTTTTATATGAATGGTCTAATCTGGTTCTACTCTGTGTGCAAAGGTGTTAAAAGATTTCTTTATTGAGTAAAGGGTTAAACAGTCTGTATGGCTGGTAGAAGCTTAAAGAAATTTATGTTAAAACACTGTATAGAAACTTGCTGTATTACTTTCATTCTGTATTAACCCGTTACCTAATACCTAAATCTAGTACATGCTCCTTTTCAGTAGATTTATTCAAAGGGATTGGGTCTTAAAGTAGCCTATGCGGGAATGAGTTAAAAGGTATTTATTAATAACTCATTCCCGCATAGGCTACTTTAAGACCCAATCCCTTTGAATAAATCTACTGAAAAGGAGCATGTACTACAGAAAAGGAAAATGTTTAGAATTGTGTAGTTTTTAAACCATTGTGATTAATAGAGCGTGATTACCTAATCGCTTGCATAAGGTCATCTGATGCGCGCTTCTTTATTCATTGAGTAACTGCCTCTGGGAGAATACTTTAAATTATGGTCATGTGATTTCGCCATGTGACTGATATTTGTGCGCCCTTCTTACACATTGCTATATTTTGTGGATACAAATAGTATACCACGATTGTGTCCAGATGCCATGTTATTAAACGCCTTTTGTATCCATCTAATGCAGGTCAATAAATTGCACTAGACTGCTATGCATAATGGTACGACGGACGGACGAACAAAGCAGCGACTATATGCTCCCCTCCCCCAACACCGTTGTTGGGAAGCATAATTTTATAATTCAACAGTTTCTGCCACAGTCAAACATTTCTGTGTTCACATACCATTAGTCCAGTATAAAAGTCATCTAATTAACATTCATGATGTCATTATAATAATCTTCCACAAACATTCATGACGTAAAGGACAGTCACAGATTTGCTAGTAAACACATTCATGAAGTCAATAATATAAGCCCTCACTTTATATTTACCTTTGCAAACAGAACAGAATCAGATCAAATGGCTCCAGCTGTAGGAGCTGTCTGATCAGGCTCTGCTATTTTCTTATAAAAATCTTTCTATTTTACAGTTTCTGTAAATTCAATATAAATCCTATATTGATATAATATCACATGTATATAAAAGTTCACCTTATAAATGTCTTTATTCATAACAAGAATGTTCACCAGGTAGAGGGTTAACCCATTCACTTATTTTGATGGCTTTTGATGCCTTGAGCTGTAGAAGTCACTTTTTGAAACCATTGTGAACTAATTATCACAATTGTTTCAAAACTACAATTTTTAAAATTTCCTTTTTTCTAGTAAATGCTCCTTTTCAGTACATTTATGGAGTGAAAGGTGAATAGTTCAACTCGTTCTATTAACCTTCAGACTTACCCTTTAGTGTCATCAGAAGAACATTTGGTTTGTTGAAACAAACACTTTCATTAAGAAGCTACATACACTTAATTGACCCTTTCCCTGTTCAATATTCATGTAAGAAATTATAAAATCATGAATATTTATTAAATAATTGTTTATAATTATTGTAAAATTTTCATGGGAAGCCTTTCTTTGACTAAAGTTGTAAAATCAGTCTATATTATGTATTAAGCAAACAGAGTAGATCCTGATCAGACGGCTCCTTCAGAAGCCATCCTATCTGGGTCTACTCTGTTTGCAAATGCATGAAAAGCGTTTATATATGAAGGAAAGGGTTAACCTTAGTATTAGGACAAACAAACTTAATTAATAATACCAGGGCTCAAGCAAGAGGGCAATTTGGGAGAAAAAGTCTCTCTAACCCTGCTGACTTCTGCCTTTTTTGAGCTGAGGGAGAAGTTTTAATACATAGAACACATAGGGAGACACAAAATCAGGACAAAAACTTCTCCCTCAATATCAGTAAACTTCTCCCTGATGGCGAGCTCCTGCTTGAGCCCTGAATACTGTCCCCATATAGACCACTTTTAGCACCCTTGCAAATAGAATACCGGAAGGTGCAAAGAGTTAAATTTGTTCTCCTGTTTAACCCTTTACTTCATGAGTAATCCGTCGGATCGGGGTCTGCTCTGTTCGCTTATGGAATAATACAGTTATAATTCTGAAATTTCTGCCACAGCCAAACATTTACTTGTTAAATGCCTATGTCTAATCATAAAATATAAAATCTAATTATTCATAATGTAATATAAATGCCAAAATTAACTCTTACCTGTTCACCATTAATCCATTATTGTAATAATAAGTATGATTTAGATTATATTTTTTATGATGGCAGATAAACACACGATGTTTTTGCTCAGGCAGAAACTGTAGAATCAGATCTACCCTATATTAAACCATAGCAAACAGAGCAGACCACGATCCTATAGGAGCCATCTGATCTTGGTCTACTCTGTCTGCATATGTGTGAAAAGGCGTTTATATGAAAGGAAGGGTTAATATTCATGGAGGAGAAGAGTAAATAATGCAGACATACTCACCGGCGTTTTTCCCTGGTCCTTTTTGGCACTTTGGCTTCTTTGGTCTTTGATATCCTTTTCAAACTTTTGTAGCTTGTTCTTTAGTCCCTCCTTCTTCTCAATTGTAAATATTTTTTCACTTTTATTTGGTGTGACTGATTTTTTAACACTTTCTTCTTCCTTCAAATGCTCAAATTTCTCTAGTTTATCCTTAATTTTATTATTATTGATTTCCTTAAAGCTTGAACTTCGGCCCAACAAACTTCCACTCTTGTTTGTGTCACTAGAATTTTTCCGTATCTCCTTTTTGTAAGAATCACCAACAATTTCTCTATCACTAACTTTATTGGCAACATTATTAGACTCTTCATTCCATTTACGAACTCTATCGAGTTTGTCACTTGCTTCAACTCTACTGTTAAGCACATCCACATCCTTTGTAGAATCTTTGAGGTCATCTTCATCAATGAAAAGCTTGTTCTGTGTACCCCGCTCTTCCACATCAACTGAATCCTCTTCTGTAGATTCACCTTCTGAAGCGTCATCAAACTGATTCCCTCTTGACCTGTCCTGGTTTTCCATGCAAAAACAAAATAACCATGCAGGAGCAAAGCAAACCATGCTGGAAACATAACCATGTATTCAATGAATACTCATGCAAGAAATAATATCATCAATATTAATCTGATTAACCCATTCCCGCATATTGACAACTTTTGATGACTCTGTAAAAGTCACTTTGTGAAACCACTGTGATAAATAGAACATTTGCTCCTATAGGAGCAAAATGCTCTATTTAATTTTCATATTGGTAACTGAAAAATCAATAAATTTCTATATTGATAAATGAGCAAAGAATCTGTAGAATCAAATCCATTGGCAAACAAGAGTAGACCTTGGTCAGATGGCTCCTACAGGATCTGGGTCTAGATACTCTGTTTGCAAAGGCATTAACCCTTTCCCTGTTCTGTTTATTACAAATTTCAATACCTACTGAACATTCATGGACAAAATAGTTATACTGAAATATGGAAGGTGGAGCATTGTAGCCATTTTAGAAGGCAAAGAAACTGATCTATCAAATTTCATTAGCAAACAGAGCAGACCCTGATCAGACGGCTCCTCTAGGAGCCGTCTGATCTGGGTCTACTGTTTGCAAATGCGTGAAAACACATTTATATGAGGGAAAGGGTTAAAAGGTGTCTCTATGGAGTAAAGGGATAAAAAACAACAACAACATATCAATGACAAAACAGTTAACATGCAGAAAAAAACAAAATATCATTGCAGAAACAAAACAAAGGCACATGAGGTAATGAAGGTATAAAGATTGAATCTGGGTTTAGTCTGGGAAGTCTATACAGCTTGTTTACTAATGGCAGTAATGACTGACTCAACACATTATGAATTAACTCTTTCCCTCATATAAACGTGTTTTCACGCATTTGCAAACAGAGTAGACCCAGACCAGACGGCTCCTATAGGAGCCGTCTGATCAGGGTCTGCTCTGTTTGCTAATGGAATTTTGAAAGATTTGTTTCTCTACTTTCTAAAATAGCTACAATTTTGCACCTTTCATATTTCGTTATAACCATTTTGTCCATGAATATTCAGTAGGTATCAAAATTTGGAATAAACATAGAACAGGGAAAGGGTTAATCTAATTCTTGACATTGTGTTACAAGTACACATTTAACCCTTTTCCTGTTCTATGTTTAAATTATTTCAAATTTCAATACCTACTGAATATTCATGGACAAATTGGTAATAATGAAAGATGAAAGGTGGAACATTGTAGTCAGTTTAGAAAGCAAAGAAACATATCTATCAAATTCCATGAGCAAACAAAGACCCTAATCAGACGGCTCCTATAGGAACTGTCTGATCTGGGTCTACTCTGTTTGCAAATGCGTGAAAACGTGTTTATATGAAGGAAATGGTTAACACATGGAATTTAATTTCATGGTAAACAGCAGAAAATCAGATAAAATATGATTAAACACAACAGATCCAGATCAGACAGTTTTTACCTGATATGCATTTACTGTTTGCATAGGTATAATATCAAGGTTGGATTAGATCTGTATAATATCAAGGTTGGATTAGATCTGCAGAATTTTATTATCAATTCTGATAGAGAGTGTAGAACCAATATA
Organism: Azorinus chamasolen; assembly: GCA_963576725.1. Taxonomy (NCBI): domain Eukaryota; kingdom Metazoa; phylum Mollusca; class Bivalvia; order Cardiida; family Solecurtidae; genus Azorinus; species Azorinus chamasolen. The sequence continues at coordinate 32,969,169 of OY755246.1, read as the reverse complement.
TTTATGCAGCAGCTGATCTGGGTCTATGCTCTTGCAGAGTCAAAAAAGGTATCTTTTTCATACAATAATTTAAATGAAAAGACACTTTTTGAAAATGATTAAATACTCTTTCCTTCATATAAATGCCTTTTCAAACAGAGTAGACTCAGATCAATAGGAGCCATCTGATCTTGGTCTGCTCTGTTTGCTTATCATTAAATAATATAGATCTGTTTCTACAGTTTCTGCCTGAGCCAAAATGTCATGTGATCATATGCCATAATAAAAATTAATTGAATTAATAAAGAGTTAATGTGTTCCACATGACCCAGTAGAGATGGTAGGAGAGTAACAGTGCTAATAACAGACCTTGGGTCTAAATGTGCTTTCAATATGAGGCATTAGCTGTAAAAAGCCCAATGCCAGCATCTACATGTGATTAGCCACAATCTCATTAGTCCCCTGCTGGTTTCTGGCTAGAGAATGAAGTCTATAAGGTTCTGTAATCCTTTACCGCATAGGCTATTTTTAGATCCAACCTCTTTCATTAAATCTACCAAAAAGGAGCATTTACTAGAGAAAAGGAATTTTCCAGAATTGTGTAGTTTTGAAACCATTGTGATAAATAGAGCATTTGCTCTTGTGGAGCAAATGCTCTTTTTATCACAATGGTTTCACAAAGTGACTTTTAGAGAAGCGTCAAAAGACGTCTATATGCGGGAATGCGCTAACTATTGCACACTAAGCAGCTGCCGTTTGCAATCTTTGTTGTCAGATGGCTTTAATCTAGGCTCCTACAGAAGTACTATGACCTGGGTCTGCACTGTTTACCAATTTGCAGAGAAAATTTTTCTTCTTCACATTTTCTTATAGAATGATAAAGATCCGATTCTACTGCTTCTGAAATGGCCAAAACATTTCATTGTTCTTTGGCTATGATAAAAATTTAATCAATGAATATTCACAATTTAATACTTAACCCTTTCCCCTCATATAAACGTGTTTTCACGCATTTGCAAACAGAGTAGACCCAGATCAGACGGCTCCTAGAGGAGCCGTCTGATCAGGGTCTGCTCTGTTTGATAATAGAATTTGAAAGATCTGTTTCTTTGCTTTCTAAAATGTCTACAATGCTCCACCTTTCATATTTATTTATAACTGTTTTGTTAATGAATATTCAGTAGGTATTGAAATATGGGCTAAATATAGAACAGGGAAAGGGTTAACCCTTTCCACCATACAAACACTTTTTCATGGCTTTGCAAATAGACTAGACACAGATCAGATGTCTTCTGTAATGTCCGTCTGTTTGCTGATGAAAGCATAATAGATCTGACGTTACAGTTTCTACTAATTCCAAAACATTAAAATGTGTACAAATGCCATTCTAAAAACAAAGCTCATAAATATTCATGATATCATTATTTCTTCCATGAATATTCAAATTCAGGGAAGAGGTTAACCCTGTCTTTCACATAAATGCATTTTCATGCATTTGTAAACACAGTAGACCTAGATCAGACGGCACCTGTAGGTCTGCTTTGTTTGCTTATAAAATATTATAGATGTGATTCTACATTTTCTACCAAGACCAACAAATCCTGTATATATATGCCATTACAAAAAATACTGCAAATTAATAGCCATGATGTTATCATTTTTGTCATGAATATTCATTAACCCTCTCCCTCATATTAACGTGTTTTCACTCATCTGCAAACAGAGTAGACCCAGATCAGACAGCTCCTATAGGAGCTGTCTGATCAGGGTCTGCTCTGTTTGCTAATGGAATGTAATAGATGTTCCTTTACTTTCTAAAACGGCTACAATGCTCCACCTTCTATACTTCATTATAACTATTTTGTCCATGAATATTCAGTAGGTATTGAAAATTGTTATACACATAGAACAGGGAAAGGGTTAATATTCAACAGGGAAAGGGTTACGCTAATCTGGGTATACAATAACAGAACAATCACGAGATCATAAATGCTCAAACTCTTTACTATATGCATGTACATGCAATGTTTGATTACAACACATAAAAGTTTTCTCAAACATTTTGCACCTGGAGATGCAATGAATGCCTGTGTGGATAATTCCTGCAAGCCAGACGATGCATTTCAATACGCAAAATGCAATAAAAAAGATGAAAATTGTTTTCACTTCTTGCGCAAATGGCACACACATGCTTTTTACTTACTGAAGAAATTTCTTGGGGAACTTCTAGGGGTACTTACCAGTCAGGTTTGCCGTACAACGCTCCACAGACATAAGTAGAACCTGTCTTAAGCGGCCATTCATTTATCGATCATAGGAGTGTTAAAAAGCAGGTGGTTGCTTAATGAAGGGCAGCAGTAATGCAGAAAGCTCCTATAGGAGCTTGAAGCATTACTTTTGACCTGCATTAAGCTACCACCTACCTTACAAACACATAAGTTTTTGATGGCTGCTTAACCCTTTCCCTCATATAAACGTGTTTTCATGCATTTGCAAACAGTGTAGACCCAGATCAGACGGCTCCTTGAGGAGCCGTCTGATCAGGGTCTGCTCTGTTTGCTAATGAAATTTGATAGATCAGTTTCTTTGCCTTCTAAAATGTCTACAATGTTGCACCTTCCATATTTCATTATAACTATTTTGTCCATGAATTTTCAGTAGGTATTGAAATTTGGAATAAACATAGAACAGGGAAAGGGTTAAGACAGGTTCTACTGTATAACACTATAACTATTGTGACTTGATGCTGTATCACTGTCAACTGAATACTCTCAGCTTCCTAATCCTTAACCCTTTACTTGAGTCTCCATAAATATGCCTTTCTACACCTTTGCAAACAGAGTAGACCCAGATAAGACGGCTCCTGTAGGAGCTGTCTGAATAGGGTCTGCTCTGTTTGCTTATGATATAATAGATATGATTCTACAGTTGATGCCATGGCCAAACATCCCTGTGTCCTTGTGGGAATGTGCTATAATAACAATTAGTCTAATTAATAATGTTATTATTTCTTACATTAATATTCAATGTTATCATTTCTTACATTAATATTCAATGTTATTATTTCTTACATTAATATTGATGGGCATTCATATAAGAAATAATGACAACATCAATATCTATTGTCAGAAACTGTAGAATTGGATCTATAATAATCTATACGCTAACAGAGCAGAGCCTGATCAGATGGCTCCTATAGGAGCTGTCTGATGTGGGTCTACACTGTTTGTAAAGACATGAAATGGCATCTCTATCAGGAAAGGCAAGTATAAAAGATCTAAAGGCTGAAATGGTGTGGACTAAACCAACAATTTGTCAATATCTACACAAGTAAAAAAGATAACAGATGTCACCTGAGAATATAACGCGATTTCAAGAGAAAGGTATCAGGACTTACCTGAGACTCTCAGAAGTATCTGATCCACTACAAGAACTAATGTTTCCCCAGCTAGCTGCAACACTACACTAACCCATGTACTCCACACACAAGCTCTGGTAGATGATAGTCCTTGACTTGTTACTAAGATAATACTTATCATACTCTAAAAAATCATGTCTGCTCAAAGTCTGATCAGTGGCAAGTTTCACTTAACATTGATTTGTTCAATCTTTGCGAAGACTAGAGCCTTATTGTCCAACAGTTTGAATCCTGGCAAGATGCCAAGTTATCCAGTGTCTCATCTGGATCCACACTGTTTGCAGATGACAGTCGGTTTGTGGTTAGCATGGTAAAGGTTAAGCCAGTCATTGATGTAATCAGTTACCTGGTATTACTTAGCATGTCAGTGTAAGAGATTGGTATTAACCTTGAATATGCTGTGAGCCAATTTAACACTTTCCTTCATATATAACTGTGTGTTCACACATTTGCAACAAGGTAGACCCAGATCAGATGGCTCCTATAGGAGCTGTCTGATCAGGGCTAATCTGTTTGCTATTGAAATTTGAAAGATCAGTTTCTTTACTTTCTGAAATGTCTACAATGTTCCCCCTTCCATATTTCATTATAACTATTTTGTCCATGAATATTCAGTAGGTATTGAAATTTGTAATAAGCACAGAACTGGGAAAGGGTTAACTCTTTACATTATTGAATATTCATGTAAGAAACAATGACATCATGAATATCAAATACATGTAGATTATTCTTTATAATGGCATATAAACACAGGACATATTGGCTTAGTCTGAAACTGTAGAATCAGATCTATATTATACCATAAGCATACAGAGCAGACACTGATCAGGCGGCTCATACAGGAGCTGTCTGATCTGGATCTACTCTGTTTGCAAAAGCATAAAAGGGTTAAGATAACATTTACTGACATGTCTCATTGAGATTCAAATTGTTGAACTTAAAGTTTGGCAGAGGAATGTAAGGTGTATGTACCTTCCAATGTAAGAAACAAGTGTAAACCAAGATCTATGGGCTCCTAAAAGATTTCTCTGATCAGGGTCTGCACTTTTTGTCATTTCAATTCCTATAGCAAATTTAAACCTTTCTTACCGAATGAACTATGGTCCCTGACTGGCCAGTACACTTCAAATATTCAGCATTGATAGGGTTAATTTGACCCTTTCATTCATAAAAAAATGCCTTTTAATGCCTTTGCAAACAAAGTAGACTCAGATCAGACTGCTCCTATGGGAGCTGTTAGATTATGGTCTGCTCTGTTTGCTTACTGTATTATAATAGATTTAACTCTACAGTTTCTATCACTAACGAAACATCCTGTGTACATATGCCAATATAAAAATTCAGCACATAAATATTCACGATGTCATTTTTTCCTACAGGAATATGCAGTAGAGAAAGAGTAACCACTTTCCTTCATATAAACACCTTTTTATCCACAAACAGAGAAGAGCCGTCTGATCAGGGTCTACTCTGTTTGTTAATGGAATTTGATAGATCAGTCTCTAAAATGGCTACAGTGTTCCGCCTTCCATCTTTCATTATAAATATTTTGTCAATGAATATTCAGTAGGCATTGAGATTTGGAATAAACATAGAACAGGGTAAGGCTTAAAGGAAACAAGAGATTTGCAATGTACAATAACCCCAGCATGCTAAAGGTTAATTGGTTCCATATTGTAACTGGCAGTCATTGGCAGTACCTTTCCAGTCTACAAGTCTTCGTCCAACTGATAGTATCAGTATGCATCCTGATAAGTTACACATCTTGATTTAACCCTTTCCCTGTTCTATATTTAGTCCAAATTTCATTACCTACTGAATATTCATGGAAAAAATAATTATAATCAAATACTGAAGGTGGAATATTGTGGCCATTTTAGAAAGTAAAGAAACATAGCTATCAAATTCCATTAGCAAACAGAGCAGACCCTGATCAGACGGCTCCTCTAGGAGCCGTCTGATCTGGGTCTACTGTTTGCAGATGCGTGAAAACATGTTTATATGAGGGAAAGGGTTAACCCTTTATCTGATAGAGAGTATAAAGTAGATCCAGATCAATCGGCTCTGTCTGATCAGGGGCTACTGCTTACCTATAGAATTATATAGATCTGATTCTATTGTTTCTGCCAAGGCTAAAAAACATTGTGTGTTCATATACCATTATAAAAATCAGCTAATAAATATTTATGATGCCATTTTTTTTTTCATGAATATTCATCAGGTAAAGGGTTAATTGACTCTTCTTTATTCAGGTTGTCATAGTTATGGAACTGTCTTTGGAACACTGGCTGCAGAAGAATTTCAACTGCAAACCACTAACATTGACAGTGAGTTCTTACCTCTAGCAGAGTCACCCCTCTGGTGTGTCTGGTCTGGATCTACTCTTTTCAAAAATTCAACAAACCATTTTTTTTTTTAAACATCAGAAGGTAAGTAATAATTGATGTTGTATTCGCAAAATCTGTTCATACCCCTGTTAATGCCTTTACAAACATAGTAGACCCAAACCAGATGGCTCCTGTAGGTACCATCTGATCAGGGTCAGCTCTGTTTGCTTATAAAATAATATAGACCAGAATTAACAGTTTCAATATTGTCTGTGTTCATGTCATTTTAAAGAAATCATCTAATTGAAGTTAATATACATGGAGTAGAGTGTGAAGTACATGAACTTTAATTTGGCATGCTAAAGGTTAGACATATACCTACATCATACCAGAACCCATGATTTGTTCTAAGAAAATATATCAGTTCTAAGCATTTGGCAAAAAGTGTAGATCCTCATCAGTTTCTGTGTCAAGTTACCATCATTCAAACTGCATGATATTGTTTTTGAAAAGAAATTGGAATAAAAGTGTACTTACAATTGAAGCCCACAACAATTTTTACTAGAGATAGTAGTATATGGTCTGAAAATTTAACTCTACCTGTCTTTGCCTCTCTTCTTCCTCCTCAAGTCTCCTTCTTTCTTCAGCAACTTGTCTCCTTTTCTCTGCTTCTTCTTCTTCTTCCCTTCTCCTTGCTTCCTCTTCCTCTCTGCGACGTTCCTCTAGCTCAGCCTGACGCTTCTGTTCTGCCTCTTCACGCTCTTGTTGCCGTCTAGCTTCCTCCTCTTCTTCCTCTCGTTGCCGTCGCCGACGCTCAGCTGCAGCCTCTTCAGCAGATGTATCCGGCTAAACAAAACAGTGTAAAGATACCAATTATACAATTTATCGATATCTGCAATACCAACAATACACTTTATCATCATTCTTCAGCCTCCAAAAGGGTAATATGATAAAAATGAAATTGGTTGATAAAGACGATGATGATGATGATGATGATGAAATGAATGGTTATTATGATAATTATGTATGATGATGATGATGACAAGCACACATTTGACTCTTTAACACTTTTCCTCATGTACGTTTATGTATTGACTATGAATATTAATTAGATGAAATTTTATACTGGCATATTTTTGCCATGGCAGAAAATATAGAATCAGATCTATATTATTTCTCAAGCTAGCAAGAGCCATCTGATCTGCATCTATTCTGTTTGCTAAGTGTATTGTAACTGCAAACAGTGCAGACCCTGATGGGTCCCTCTGATCAGGGTCTGCAGTGTTTGTCATTCAAAATTCCCTTCATGAATTTTGCCCTTTCATACTGAATAGACTCTAGCTTGTCTACTTGGATTGTAAAGTGACAAAACTCAATCAACATGTGGAACAGCCTTGTAACCTTTGATAAATTGTGACAAATAAAAAAGATGAACACAGTGGAAAGTTAGGCAAAAAACTAACATTATTTTTCTGTCAAAATACAGACAACCAGTAGAATAGCAGTTGAAATATAAAAAAAATTGGAAAAACAAGGTAAATAAGAGGCAGACATTATAAATGGCGTAATTACCGTAAGTATTCTGAAGGCAAATTGTGCAAACCCAGACAAAATGACTCCTGATGGAGTCTTCACTACTTACTACCATATCAGTCTAATTTAAAGTTATTTTAAAGTTATCAAACTGGTGGAAATTGAATTATGCATCTTTATAAACTGATGAAGAGAGGTGATTGAGTGACATTGATTATACTTACAACACTTGGAGTTTCGTTTACAGTTGGAGTTTCCTGAAAAAAAAATAAGGAAAAGTCAATGAAAGGACATCTCTCCCTAAATCTATGTTCAAAGTGACTTTTAGTAAGGTATACAACACACCAAATCAATTATTGATGCTGATTGATGAGGTGAAATGACATAGATATAACTAATTATTTATGATAAAAACCATGAAATTAAGTAAATCAGGTTTTTTCAAGCACAACTCACTTTCTAATTCCCTAACTCCATGCAAAAGAAGAGTAGAAATAATGATTAATGATGATTAACTTGAAAGATAGAAAAAAATGCCACTTCAAAATTAATGCTCTACATAGCTAGTGAAATGCTCTAAGAGTGAATGATGGTTTGTGTCAAAATTGCAGAACATGGAAAAAAGTATAAATAAAATATTCTATACATAAAACATACAAGTGAAGAGGAAAGACAACCCATCATTACCACAGTCCCACCTTTTCTAGCCATTGCAAATCGAGGACTTGGTGCAAAACTATTCTAACTCCTTCACTTTGTGAAGGAGTTAGAATAGTTTTGCACCAAGCCCTCGAAATATGGTACAGTAGAACCTGTCCTTCATTTACTGACCATAGTAGTCTTACAAAGCAGGCAGTACCTTAACCCATTACCTCATAGGCTATTTTTAGATCCAACCACTTTGAATAAATCTACCAAAAAGGAGCATTAACTAGAGAAAAGGAAATTTTTTAGAACTTTTTAGTTTGAAACCATCGTTATAAATAGAGCATTTGCTCCTATAGGAGCAAATGCTCTATTTATCACAATGGTTTCAACAGGTGACTTTTCCTGAGGCGTCAATATGAGGAAATGGGTCAATGCAGGGCAAAAGTAATGTAGAAAGCTCCTATAAGAGCTTTCTGCATTACCTTGGACATGCATTAAGCTACCACCTGCCTTACAGACCCTTATATAATTAGACCTCTTTTTGACGACATGGGGCCCATGTTACACGGACAGATTGTGTGACTGAAATCTTTAAGTTCTAGCATACAATAATCTCAACTTCAAGTTGTGAACATTGTCAGAACGTACAATAAGTGTCAGCTAGAATAGGTGAGAATATATGCAATGTAAACTGAAGCAATTGGTGTACATTAGGACTAATGGTGAGTTTGGTTGTTTGCCCCTTCGTAATTACAGAAATGCGGTTAATGAATATTCTTGATGAATTCTTGCAATAAAGGGTTAAGAAGATAAGTTACAGTTCTTGCTCCAACAGTAAGACCCTGCTAATGCATATTTTCTTTGAAATACCAGTGACCTAAATATTAACTTTGGTTCTTTAATCAGAATACCTGTATACAGCATTATCTCTTTGAATGTGGGAAACGAGTGTATTGGCCTTTGAAAACAGTGTAGACATGATTAAAAGGGCTCCTTAACCCTTTCCTCCATAAATACACCTTTCTATGCCTCTGTAAAAGTCACCTGTTTAAAACCATTGTGATAAATAGAGCATTCGCTCCTATAGGAGCAAATGCTCTATTTATCACAATGGTTTCAAAACTACACAATTCTAAAGTTTCCTTTTCTCTAGTTAATGCTCCTTTTTGGTAGATTTATTCAAAGAGGTTGGACCTAAAAATAGCCCATGAGGGAATGGGTTAAGGAGCCTTCTGAACAATGTCTTCATTTTTCATTATTCATATTGAATGGACTGAAATTATAGTTAACCCTTTGCCTTTTTTCATGCTGAATGGACTGAAACTATAATTAATCATTTCCCTTAAATAAACATATTTTTCAAGCTTGCAAACAGAGTAGACCCAGATCAGATGACTCTTGTAGGAGCTGTCTGATCAGAGGCTGCTCTGTTTGCTTATGACATGATCTGATTCGACAGTTTATGTTAAGGAAAAAAATCCCTTTAAATGTTAACTAAGTAAAAAAAATAGCAAATAAATATGCATGATGTCATTGCTACAGTACTTACATGAATATTCAATGGTTAATTGTTAAATTCAAAGGAATAATGGACTAATTTCAAATGCATATAAATGTACGATAGTATACGGAGGTGCATAGTAATTGCCCTAAACATATGGTAAACTTTGCCATCCTCATCACTGATGGGCCATTCCATTTTGAATATTCAGCATTCACAGGGTTAGGGCCATGCACATTGATATCATACAGTAAAAACCTCTCTATAACGACATCTTAATTATGGGATACAGTAAAACCTCTCTATAACAGCCACTAAATTATATCAAGTATTTTGTGTTAAAGGCAGGTGGCTGCTTAAAGCAAGGTGAAAGTAAAACAGAACGCTCCTATAGGAGCGTTCTGTTTTGCTTTCACCTTGCTTTAAGCAACCACCTGCCCTAAATACCAACTAATTAACACAATTTAGTGGCCGTTATAAAGAGGTTTTACTGTAATACTATTATTTGAATACTGGTCATACAATATGTTTAACCCTTTACTCCATAAATAGTACATGCCTTTGCAAATAGAGTAGACCCAGATCAGATGGTTCCTATACGAGCCATCTGATCATGGTCTGCTCTATTTACTTATGGAATTATATACCGTAGATCTGATTTAACGTTTTTACCAATGCCAAAACATTTGTTGTTCATACGCTGTTACAAATATGAAATTAATTGATATCGATGCAAATATTATTTCATACAGTAAAGCGTTACTTCATGTGTAAAGGATTGATATAAACAATGGATTTAGACTTCACAACTCTAGCAGCTATTTCATGATAACTCAGTATCTCATCAGGATCTAAACTATCTGATGACCTCATTGTCTTTCTGACAATAAATACAAGAAAAAAATCTACCTTGAGCAATTAACCCATTGCCTCATATTGAGGCCTTTTGACACTTATCTGTAAAAGTCACTTTTTGAAATCATTGTGATAAACAGAGCATAGGAGCAAATGCTCTTTTTATCACAATGTTTTCAAAACTAATACTATACAATTCTAAACTTTTTCTTTTCTCTAGTAAATGTTCCTTTTCGGCAGATTTATTCAAAGAGGTTTAATAGCCTATGAGGGAATGGGTTAGGCAGACAACACTATTTACAGATGCTGCTTAGAGTACTAAATGATAGACCAGTTCTCCTGAATGCTGGCTCTTCACTGCTTTCAACTCATGCTGTGGCTACATTCAGACATTCAAAGGTTAAATTCTGGTGAGGCAGAATCAATATGAGCTTATCCCTTTACTCCATAGATATGTCATTGCAAACAGAGTAGACCCAGATCAGATAGCTCCTATAGGACTGTCTGATCCAGTCTGCTTGGTTTGTTTGATATACAATCAGCTGAGCGGTCATTCCGACTGAAAGTAGACTATAACTAGACACTTTACTTTTTTTTTTACTTCTACTATAGATGCGATTCTACAGTTTCTGACATGATAAAAATTGTTTAGTTTATAGTGCCATTATAAAATTAATATTCATGAAGTCATTATTTCTTGCGTGAATATTCATGGAGTAAAGGGTTACATAATCAGGGTCCATGCTTATAAAACTTTTTGTTGAGTCTTGAGTTTGTTCTCAAGTTTTTGATTGGTCAGATTTAAGCCTTTGGCTCAAATCTGACCAGTCAAAAGCTTGAGAACTCAAATCTGACCAATCAAAAGCTTGAGAACGAACTCAGCCTCAACTAAAAAGCTTTATAAGCATGGACCCTGGTGAGGCAGAAGAATCAAGATGTGCTTATAATGTTCTGTAAAAGTACATGTATATACTGAGCTGTAGATAAGGAAACATATTTGGGAAATGTAAGTAAAATATTTTTTATATTTCTCCCGGGAACTTGTTCTTTCTGCTATTCAGTAGAATAGAGAGGTGAATCTAATACCTAGCAGCCAGATAGGATTTGGCTGGGAAATCAGACATTATGATAGATCAGTATAGATCAGTTACATAGAGTTCCATACAAGCAAATGCTCTATCTATCATAGCCGTTTCAACACAGTTCTAAAATTTACCTTTTTGCTAATAAATTTTCCTTTTCGGTAGATATATTCAAAGAGGTTGGTTCTAAAAATAGCTTATGAGGTAATGGGTTAACATGATACATGGGACCATACCATCCCCTGAACATTGTATGCAGCTTTCATTTGACATTGACTTGTCTTATCGTAAATGACTGGGTAATTTGTTTCTGTCTTTGACAACAGAAGTTAATTTCTGTAGCATTTTTTGCCTTAATATCAATTAAACACATCTTGATTCATTTGTATTTTATGAGGTCAATGGAGCTGATAAGTGGTAAGCATATATTGTTGCTATGGTATTGTGGTTGTCATAGCAATGGTTTAGTGATAACTTGACTGGGTATTGTTCCCTGTTACCTCGTCGTCCCAGTTTCTGCGTCGTCTAGATCTATAGCTACTAAAGCTATAGGCGTCCTGTTACAATAAAATACAGCACATATGATATGGTTTTTCTGATACAGAAAGTTTGCCGATAGAGCTGATATTACTCATTAACTCCATGAATATTAATTACCCGTAAAGAATTTATCACTGCATGAACTGAATTTTCATAATTTACTCATTTTTGGCTGTGATAAGAAACTGCAGAATCAGATTAATATTATTCTATAAACTATCCTACAAGAGTTGTCTGATCTTGGTCTACCCTGTTCGGAAAGGTGCCAAAAGATGTCTATATGGGGGAAGTAGTTAAAATTATCATTTTCCTTATGGAATTAATTATATATAGATCTGATTCCACAGTTTTCACCAGGGCTAGAACCTTTTTTGCTCTAATGCCAATCATAAATATGAAGCTATTTAATATTCAAACATACAGTAATTCTCTTACATGAATATCCATGGAGTAAAGGGTTAACCCATTCCCTCATATTGATGCCTTTTGATGCCTCTGTAACAGTCACTTATTGTGATAAATAGAGCATTAATTTTTGCTCCATAGGAGCGAATTCTCTATTAATCACAATGGTTTAAAAACTACAGGATTCTAATATGTTTCTCTCTTTTCTGGTAAATACTCCTTTTTAGTGGATTTGCTCAAAGAGGCTGTGTCTAAAAATAGCTTATGTTGGAATGGGTTAGATGTTCGGCATGCTTTCTGACAATTTGTTATTACATTTGTTTAGCATATCCCTGAATAATGACACTTACAAATCTTCCTGATGTGTTTCACATCACCAACCTGGTGTTTGTCTTCCATTACCGGAATCTGTTTTTAACTTTTTGCACACTAGCAGTAATTTTGTGATAATCTACCCAAACAACTGGGATCCACTCTGACTGAATGTTTGAAGAAAAATGGAAAGAAAACAAAAGACTTTTTGGTGTTTCAATGGATGTTAACATTTGCAAACAACAATTATCCCGTATGCCTTGATTTAACCCATTCCCACTTAGACTTTAGGCCTAAACTCTTTAATTAAATCTACCAAAACGGAGCATTAACTAGAGAAAAGGATTTTTTCAGAATCGTGTAGTTTTGAAACCATTGTGATAAATAGAGCATTTGCTCCTGTGGAGCAAATGCTCTATTTATCACAATGGTTTCACAAAGTGACTTTTACAGAAGCGTCAAAAGGCGTCAATATGCGGGAATGGGTTAACCAATGAATATTCATGTAAAAACAATAACATAAATGGCTCTGTAGAATCATGTTTATATTATATCATAAGCAAACAGAGCAGACCCTGACCAGACCGTTCCTATAGAAACCATCTGATCTGGACCTACTCTGTTTGCAATCGCATAGAATGGCATATTTAGGGAATAGAAATTTCCTCAATTTCTTTTCGGAATCAAGAACAATTTGCATTCTGATCATAGCCTGAGCTAGTCATGTCTTATCGGGATCCAAACAATTTGCGATGATTATTACATATTCACCCATAGTGTGCCAACAGTTTATGATACATTTAACACTTTGCATGGACAGAAAATTCAGCAATTAAACATTTGGCATGCTTTTGCATCCAAGCTGTGCCAAGACAGCTGGGATGATTAACAAACACCTAGACATGTGGGTGGCATTAAAATAAAAGATTGAGTGCAAAAGGATTATGGTGGCTGTGTATACCCCATACTATTGCTCTCATTTACCATGTCAAAAGTCGCTTGATAAAGAGGTTTAGGTCATTTGTCAAAGTTCAACAAGATACATTTTACAAGTAAACAGAACAGACCCTGATGAGACAGTTCCTACAGGAGACATCTAATCTGGGTCTTCTCTGTTTGTAAAGGTGTAAAAAAGCATATCAGTGGTAACAAGAGTGCCAGTGGGCACAATATACGCCCGTTGAGGCCTTGTTCAATCTATACTGAGCTTAACATATTGAGCTAACCGCAAATACTAAGTCCAATTGTGCCACCTTATCTTGGATATACAGACCGGGACACACCCATGCTACAGTAGCATGTCCAGATAAACAATGTGGTGAAATTTGAGAAGGATCCACCAAGCAGAACTTGAGTTAGAGATGTTACAGACAGACAGATGGACGGACAGCGCCATTCCGTAATATGTCCCGGTTTTTTAAACAGATGAAACTTGTGATGGTAGACAAGTGTTCCAAGTTTCAAGGCTTTATCTCAATGGGTTATGTAAATAAGAGGAGTTTAACTGTTGTCTGGAAGAGACAATTCTAAAGGGTGATCACAACATAATAGTTTGGTGGAGAAATAAAGAAGTTATTCTTGAAAATGTTTTAATTTACACATATTATCTGGACCTCTCAGTCTGTGTTCATAGTGATATTACTTCTTACATAGAATATGCATGAGGGGAATGGTTATAAAACTCAATGAAGATTCCTGGCAGTGTTAGCTGACAGTAGAATGTCCAATGTGTCAATGGCAGTTTCCCTAGAACAAAATGGCAAGAATTATTAGATTCTTGCCTTGCCATACCCGAAATGCCCATGTCAAATACCCTACACAGAGACGGTACTGTCATGTTGTTTTGCACATGTTCAAAATACTCTTGGTGCTAAATATGATATATATGCGTAATAAGCTTGCCAGAAAGCCTGTTTATTGTTGGACTTGTTTTGTTGTTAATCTCCGTAGATGAATCTTTTAACACATTCCCTCATATTGACGCCTTTTGACACCTGTGTAAAAATCACTTTTTGAACCCTTTGTGATATATAGAGCATTTACGAAAGTTTTATTTATTGGTTTCAAAACTACACAGTTCCAAATCTTTCCTTTTTTTCTAGTAAATGCTCCTTTTCAGTAGATTTATTCAAAGAGGTTGGGTCTAAAAACAGCCCATGAGGGAATGGATTAACACCATTGCAAACAGAGTAGATCCAGATCAGACAGCTCTATCTGATCAGCGTCTGCTCTATTTGCTTACAGAATATTATAGATCTGGCAAAAACATTCCACTGTTCAAACATCATTATAAAAGTTAAGCTAATTAATATTCATGACGTTAATATGTTTTACATAAATATTCATGGGGTAAAGATTTAAACCTTTCCTCCATAAATACTTTCTACGCCTCTGTTATAATAGCCACTTCTTGAAACCATTGATAAATATAGCATTTGCTCCTTAGGAGCAAATGCTCTATTTATCACAATGGTTTCAATACTACACAATTCTAACATTTTCCTTTACTCTAATTTAATGCCCCTTTTCGGTAGATTTATTCAAAGAGGTTGGGTCTAAAAATAGCCTATGAGGGAAAGGTTAGCTTAACTATGAGATAAGTTAACATATGGTACATCACACAGTAGACATCTTCATGTAAAAACATTCAACGGAAATTTCTTTTTTGGCATAAACTCAAACCACTCCAGTGTTCCCCAGTGATAATGCACATGTACCAATTTGCTGAAGGGATTTGTAGTATTCACAATGACAAATCAAGACACGCTGTTATACAGTGGGCTAGATCAACTCATCGGTGAAGCATTTGCCTCCATGTGAGGATGTTGTGAATTTGAACTTCAGTAGAAGCTCAAGTTATGATGTGTTGAATGCAATACCTGAGTTGACCCTCTACGCCATGAATATTCATGTAAGAACAAGATGTGTTTGTGAAACACTATGTCCCCAGCCAATTTGACCTTTGACCCTGAAGGATGACCTTCAACTTGACATGTCACCCCATGAGATACACATGCATGCCAAATATCAAGTCTCTATCTCTACTGGTTTAAAAGTTATGGCCAATGTTTTAAAGTTGGTGATTTGACCTATATATTTGACCTCTGACCTTGACCTTGTTATGTCACCCCTGAAAGAGGAGTTTGTGACACCAACTCCCAATGCTTCGTGCCAAAATGACAAAATATACTCAAAGTTCAGGGGGAGACAATTCTGCAATGCCCAGCGCTAAACACGTAATAATTGCGTCATGCACATGTACCATTCATGTTTGGGACACCAACTACCCATGTTCAAATGCGAGACTGACCGACCGCCCAACCGACCGCCGAACAGGATGATTCCAGTACACCCCCTCAAACAAGTTTGCGGGGGTATAATGGCATCATCAATTTTTATTAGAACTATTCTGCAACATGAAAACAGACATTTTTGGGCATGGAAGAAACTGTAGAATCAGATCTATATCAGTTCATAAGCAAACTGAGTAGACCTTGATTGGACGGGTCTTACAGAAGTCCTCTGATCTGGGTCTAGTCTGTTTGCCAAGGCATGATAAAGCACATCTAAGGAGTAAAGGGTTAAATGCACCATGTCTGGAAATCTAGGATATTAGTTGCTAGAGAATATTGTTTTTTATATAAACTGTACTTTTAGAATGTCACTACTTTGCCATTTCAGAGTTCATACAGAATTTTGGTGGAAAAATTCAAGCACTTTTCAAGGACTTGATTTCAAAATTCAAGCACTATTAGTGACACAATCTGTCCTGAACAAACACTGAAAAAGCCCATTCAAAAGCATTCACAAGCAGGAAATAACTTAAGTGAAAGAGTAATGCAGAAGGTTCCTGTAGGATCTTTCTGCATTACTTTTATACTTCAATAATTAGTCACCTATCTGCAACTGTCAAGGTTCTACTATAGATACTTGAATGATGAGCCATAAAAAAATTATAGTAGCCATTAGTTATGCCTGGACAGTTTTCAACAACATCTATGAACATTTTCTAGCACTTTTTAAGCACTTTTCAGGATTGGCCAAAACTTTTGCACTTTTCAAGGACTTATTTATGTTTTCAAGCACTTTTCAAGACAATCCCTGAAATTCAAGGAGTTATCAAGGCTGTGTGAACCCTGCATTTTGGGTACCCAGGAGAGATTAGCCCATTCCCGCATATTGACGCCTTTTGACACTTCTGTAAAAGTCACTGTGAAACCATTGTGATAAATAGAGCATTTGCTCCACAGGA